>CAUYUJ010006669.1:759069-869069 GCA_963575745.1 Prorocentrum cordatum | reverse complement strand
ATGGCCTCACCGCACCCTTTTCGGCACACCTCTCACACGTTTCGTGACCCGATAGAGGGCCTCCAGTTCACTCCCGGCTCCCCAAGGTATCCAAATCATGCCACGCTCCCCCGACAAAGGCAGCTCCCCTGGGCATCATTCCTGGATGTGGGCTGGTGGGGATGCGCGAAGCATTCAGCAACGAGAGAAACCTCCGTACTGCTATTCCTGGACGTTGCATGCCGGGGGGCCCGAGATGGTCACTCGGCTATACGCAAGAGTGACCCTAGGAAAGAGTGACCTTGGGTGCGCGGCTCTTTGGGGGCCGCGGGGTGACCAAACACAAGCGCGCCAGACGCTACTATCGCATCGCGCACGGCGATCGGGGGATCCCATGCCCGCACCAAAGGTCACTCCGGCCAAGGGTCACTCTTCCGTCTAGTCGGGTGAAGCCGCGGTGCGAAAGCACGGGGCCCAAGCACTGGTCTCTCCGGATCTCGATCTTGGCGAGCTTCTCCACCACGGCTTCCAGGGTGCTCCAAGACCTGCGCCGCCGGCACGGGCGGCCCCCTCAATCAACGGGACGAGCTTAGATACACGAAGAAGGATAATGTCTTTGAGTTCAAAACTTGTTTTGCATTCAAGAATCATGTTTGAATTCAACAACAAGGTTTTAGTTCAGAAACCATTTCTTGAATTTAACCAGCATTTTCTAAAATTCGAAAACCTGTCTCGGGTGCGGACCTGGCACGTTGACGCGTCGTAAGATGCCAACAGCTGTCTGGCAGGGCTTGTCTTCTTCTAATACGGGCACCCCAGCTCTACTCGCATCCGGCGGCATGTATCGCCCCCCCACGAGACAAGGATCCCTAGTACAAAATCGGCATGTCTATCTGTGGGTTCGCCCCCGAAAGGCCCCTTAATCCCAAGATGTCGTTTCGGCCCGCGGCGTCCGTGTGTTCGGATTTTGCTGGCGCGCAAACATCTCTCCCAAGGCGATCCACATGGCGACGCATAGAGGCCGCAGGCTTGGAAATACAACGAAACACCAAGCAAAACGAAGACGCTGTTCCCGCGCGCTGGTCTGGCACGGCGCAATTCAAACGGGTCCGCTTTCGCGCCCAAGCGTGCGGAATACGTCGGCAGAACAACAGCGGACCCCAACGGCCCCGCCTACCGCAATGCGCACGCAATCCACCTGACATCACACCCTCACCCGCCTTTCCCCCCCTCGCCTGCCATCCTTTTGCATTTCCAAGCCCCAATGCGAAGGGAAGGGGAGGGGGGCGAAAAGGAGCATGAGGAATCGGCTGGCTGGTGTGTGTACTAGCACAAGTATTGTAGACAGGCGGAAATATGTCTGAACCCTCCCTTGCGATCGTCCTCCCTGGCAGAGGGGCCGTCAAACAGTCCTCCGCCACCTCACGTGCATATTAACGACGGCATGGTCGATTGGTTGATTGGTGGGAGAGGGCGACCCCCGTGGTCCCTATGGTGGAAGCTGCGAAGGGTGTGAGGGATACGGTGGTCCTCATTTGTGAAACCTATGATGATCCTCGCCCAGGGTGGGGGGGGGCGAGAGGGCAGGGACGTCGTTGACGTCGGGAGTCGGTCCGACGATCCCGCTCCCTGCAACGGGAATCTGGACCAGACAGGGGGGCGATACTTAGGTCGGGCATGTCCTCCTGCAGGCGGACTTGGAAGACAAATGAAACATAGTCAACAAAAAATCAAAACTTGGGGAAATCAATTATCCGGGTAAAGGACCCAAGCATGTGCAATTGTGGGTACCGCAAATATTTTCTTCGGTGAAGCTCCCTATAGGGCCACGAAGCGCTGCACAGGGTGGGAGGGAACGCACGCGGGCGGTAACATTGGGGCCGTCGGTGAAGCTCCCTGTGGGGCCACGAAACGCGGTGCTGGGTCAGTGAAAATGCCAAATTGGGCATGTGGGGCGCATGCGGGCGGTCCCACTGGGGGCTTCGGTGTAGCTCCCTAGGGGGCCACGAAACGCTGTACTGGGTGGGGAGGAACGCGTGCGGGCGGTTACACTGGGGCCGTCGGTGGAGCTACCTATGGGGCCACGAAGCGCTGTATTGGACGGGTGAAAATGTCAAATTGGATGTGTGGGGGACGCACGCGGGCGGTTGCAGTGAGTCGTCCACTCTACTGATCGCGCAAGCACCCCACCCACCCACCCGCAATTTGGTTTGCAAAACCCATGCGGCGGCGATTGCAATGAGTGCTTGGTGTTGGTTGGTGCATCTCTGCGGCCGCGCTAGCCCGCGCAGGCTCGTGCGCGCAGCGGCCAGCTAGTTTGGCGCGACCGGCGCGAACAAATGGCGCTGACCGCTTGGCACATCCCAGCGGGCACTTCAGTGCGAGTCGGCGACTTTAGCGGGCGCGGTAGCATGGCCACGTCGACAACGGTAGACACGAAGATGGTAGTAGCGATGCTGGCGACGATGCTGACAGCGACGACGGGGCAGCCAGTGACGGCGCCGATGCTGATCACGCCGACGACGATGACGGCGTCGTCGCGTCGGTGATGAAGGTGTTGGGAGAAGTTCGAAATGCGCGCGCGGCAGACGCGCGAGAGTGGCCCGCCTGTTATTATTTTACACGGATCGCGCCCCCCCAGACGCGCGCAAGGGCGTTCGAACGATTTCGACATGCGCGCGCGAAGCCCGTTTGGTAGCATCTTCTGAACATGTTGACAAACATATGGTATTCTTAAGAATGCGCAAGAGCGCATTCGCAAACTTTTGTTTGAAAGTCCGTGCTGCGAAGCCCTATGTTTTTGCATGTTGTTCGAGCACTCGATTTGGGAATCCTTCCGAAACCGAAGGTTTGCGAAAGGAGTTCGGCATGCGCGCGCGACGACGCGCGCGTGTGCACTTCGTCTCAACTGTTGCAAGGGATTCTTTCAAAAGGGCCACGAACCGCCGTACTGGGCGTGCGGGACGCATGCGGGCAGTGGTACTGGGACCTTCGGTGGGCCTCCCTATGGGGCCACGAAACGTGTGAGGGGTGTGCTGGAACGGGTGATGATGATGGTGATGGAAGAGGGAGGATGGGGAGGAGAAGGAGGAGGAGGAGGAGGAGGAGGAGGAGGAAGAGGAGAACGCGGGGTATTCCAAAACGAGGACCCAACACCACAGGATGGTTGGGGAAGCATCGCCCCATGACGATTTCCCAATTGCCCAATTGTTTTTTGAAAAAATCCTTCCTGTAGAGGGGAATGCCCGACTGAAGGCGAGACGAGGACACCAGAAAGTAACGAAATTCCACGCCGCCCGGCGCTCGCGGTGCAGTCGGCGGGCTCGCCGTCGGAGACAAGCTCGTGACACCCCCCCTGGCCTGTGAAAGACTACGGCCAACTCGTATCAGCAAGGGGCCTTGGCTGGCCAGGGCAGGAGGAGGCGGGACGGAAGCTCGGGAGGCACCGAGGGGCGAGAGGGCGAGAGCGCCGTTTGGAAGCGGAGAAAAATCCTGAGAGAAGGCTCGAGCCCTGGGAAGGCATTCCCCGCGAGCGGGAGCCCGAGACACGGGGGCAGGGCAGGCAGGAGGGGTCGGGAGACGGCGACCTCAACGCGGCCGCGCACGCCCAGGAAGAGGTGGGAAGACCAACAAGAGGAGGGCGCGGGCGGGCAGGAGGGGGCACGAGGCGGACGAGGACCACGGAGAATCGAGGACCGACGGAAGGATCCTCCCACGGGCACGCTAAGACCACCCGTGTGGCTCCAGGTACGGTGTGGCCCAGGGTGCGACCACATTTTTTTTGCCCTGTGCACACTTCTTCCCGACGGGTTGTTCGTAAGGGTTGTCTCAAGGGTCGGCCTTCAGGCTGGTCTCAAAGTTTTGCCTTGAGGGCTTGCCTCCACGGTCCTGTGAAGGGTCGCCCCTACTGGCCCCTTCGCCCTGGCATTGCGAGGATGTCTCGGACGGGAGCCTCGGTGGGCACCTTAGTGGGCACTTTCGTGGGCACGATCACGAGCACCCCTCCCCCAAGTGGACACGAGGCATCTCTACGAGCCGAGGGGCAACCCCTCCAGATCCTCTCCCCGACCTTTTGCTTCTGCTCCCCGTCCCGCTCAGGCACTCCCAGACCGCCCTGGAGGGGCCCAGAAGAAGGCTGCAGAAGGGCCCCGAGAGGGCTCCGTGGGGCCGTCCCGGGGCCCCCCTGTGTGCCTGGTGGGTGGGACCCTTGTGGAGCCCCCATGTGGCCCTCCCAGGCCGTCCCGAAGGGCCCAGGTGGGCCCGAAGAGGGCCCGAAGAGGGCCCCAAGAGGGCCCCGTAGGCGTGCAACGGCCGATGCGCAACCGCTGGGGCCGTTTTCGAACCAGATTTCGGCTCCCTCGCGGCCCCCCATGGGGACCGAGCCCGCAGACGCCCCCCGAGGGCCTCCCACGCGGCCCGAGGACGGGCCCAAAAATATGCAGAGGCCGCTGCACATCTTCGGAGCCGTCTTGGGGACGTCTTGGAACCTTCCTGGGCCACTCCAAGACGGCCAGGGAGGGCCACAAAGGGGGCTCGACGAGGGCACCACGGCGGCCCGAAAGAGGTACCACGGCCGCTGCACAGGGATGGGGCCCCCTTGGGGCCCGCGTGGGACCCTTCTGGAGCCCTCCTGGGGCCCCCCTCGGCCCTCCCAGGCCGCCTTGGAGGGCCCTGGGATGGCTCCTCCGGGAGGGCCCCAAGCGGGCTTCAAGAGGGCCCCACCCCACATTGAGCAGGGACCGACCGTCCCGGCATTTCTATAGGCCTACCACGAAGTGTTCTCAGAACCCAGCAATGCTCTAAGAACAGAAACAATGTTCTGAGAGCATAAACCCGATGTGTTAGAACAAGACGGACTCAGCCAGAAATATTCGAGGAACATTTCGTGCGAACCACAGAGGGTTATCGGAACATTCTTTGGTGGGCCTAAAGGCGAGCCAAGACGCTTCGCCACTGTTTGACCATAGATGTCATAAATTTGCCCTGGCCGGGCCCTTTATTTCGGGTCGTCTTAAGGCCCTCTCGGGCTCTCTTTGAATGCTCTCGGGATTTCCTGGGGCGTTCCCAAGCCGTCCCGGAGGAGCCCAAGAGGACTGCGTCAACTGGAGCCCGCTCCAGGGCTTCCAGAAAAGCGAGGGATGAACAAGCCGAACAAAAACAATGGATCCGCGCTCCCGAGGCCACGACCAATGGTAAAGACAATAGATCCGCGCTCCCGAAACCACGATCCAGCAGACAAGGGCACCAAGATGGCCCAAGGTGCCGCGAAGATGGCCCGAGACGGCCCAGAAGCGGCCAACTGCGGACTCAAGATGGCATCAGGTGTAAGGGCCACAAGAGGACCTCCAACAAGGTCCGAAGAAGCAAATTCATTGATTTCCCTTTGGTTTCCAACTGGTTTTCACATGTTTCTCTTTTCGGGCTTCCGTCAGCCCAAGACGGCCCAAGAAGCCTCGACCATGGCCCAAAAACGGCCCAAGAGCCGCTCAAGAGGATCCCAAGATGGCCCAAGAGGAAACAACGGTGGCCCAGGAGGCATCCAAGACGGCCCAAGAGGGCATCCTGCGGAACCCCCGACGGCCTTAGAAGGCCCTTCGACTGCCCCAGACGGCTCCACGGGCCCCACGACGGCTACTGGACATCCAACATACGGCCAAGAGGGTCCCAAGACTGCCAAAGAGAGACCGGACCTCCCAGGTCGGCCCAAGGGGGCCCCAACAGGAATCTCAAACCTGCCTCACAAAGACAGCCCCAAGACGGCCCCGAACCAGCTCCATGAGAGCTTCACACATAGTGTAGGCGAAAGGTGCCACATGTGTCGGCCTTCCTCCTCCTCCTCCTGCTCCTCCTGCTCCTTCTGCTCCTCCTCATCATCATCATCCTCCTGCTCCTCCTCCTCCTTCTCCTCCTCCTCCTCCTTTACCAACAGCAAAATCTTCATTATCATCGTTATCGCCGTCGCCATCGTCATCCTCATCCTCATCGTAATCGTCATCATCGTCACCATCATCATCATCATCATCATCATCATCATCATCATCATCATCATCATCATCATCACCACCACCATCACCATCACCATCACCATCACCATCACCATCATCATCATCATCATCAACATCACCATCATCATCACCATCATCATCATCATCATCATCATCATCATCATCATCATCACCATCACCATCATCATGATCATGATCATGACCATGACCATGACCATCATAATCATCATAATCATGATGATCTCCCCGAGACGCGAGAAGCCATGCGCGACGGCTGCCAATGCCCCATCGAACGGACGCCACCCCAAAACGCTGGGCTGGCACGGTGCCCCAAACCACTGGACACACAACCGGTTCCGGAAACCCTGGACTCAAAAAATTGCCATCTGGGGCTTTGTGGGCCCCGGAAACGGCAGGGCCGTTTTTTCACCGCTTCCGGAAAAAAAAGCCTCACCACAACGGCGACTGGAAACGGCAACAAAAGCGGCTCCAGGAGTGGCACCAGAGCCGGAACCGGTGAAACAACGGCGTCGGAGCGGGTAACGAGAACGGCGTCGGAGCCAGCAGCAAAAACGGCAAAACGGAACCGGTAAAGGAGGGGCCCTGTCGCTTCCCAGGGGCCCGCTGAGGTCTTAAGGGTGCCTCCGAAGCTTCCACCGGCTTCCGCCGGCGGAGGCAGTCTCGCTCTGCTTCCACGGGCGTGCGCCGCCCTCCCCCGGGGCAGAGGTGTGCCCAGGCCCTTCAAGAGCCTCGAGGGGAGCCGCACCACCGCGCGCCTTTCCAAAAAGGCGCGCGGTGGTGGCTCTGCGCGGCAGCGCCTCGACGGGCAGGCAAACCTGCCACGGCAGGGAGCAGGCGCGAGGCCTGCCTCCGGGGGGGGGGGCGCTGCCCCCCGGCGGGCGCGGGGCGGCGAGCGACCACGTGGGGCGCGCGGACTGCAGGAGCATCTGCAGAGAGCCTGCCGCGGGCGACGCAGTGGGGCGGGGGAGGGGGGGGGGGAGGGGGGGGGGGGGGGGGGGGGGGGGGGGGGCAAAATGCGTGCCGCCAAGGACGCCGAGCGGCAAGGGATGGAGGGCTTCAGGGAGGACCAGCGCAGGGCCCCCCCCCCCTTATGACCCGCGCCTCGTGAAAGCGGAGACCCGCGCGGAGGGACGACACGACTCAGAACTCGCATGGCCGACGAGGCATCGCGACAGGCACACGCGCGCAAGGCCGACTCCCCGAGAGCCCAGGGCCTCCCGTCCCGAAGCCACGCCCACGAACAGACATCCGACACCTCGACCACGTCGAGGCGGACCTGCTGCGGCGCGTTCTGCCTCGCTGGATCTCGCCGGTGCCGTCGCCGGGCCCCGGGGCCGTCGAGCAGCAGCAGCTCGGGGGCGCGAGGCCGGCCCTGGGCCGCGGGGACAGGGTATCGCGGCTTCCGGGCACGCCGCCCTGAAACAAATCAAGGACGCCTGGCTCAGGAGGAAAATCAGGCATCGCATCGATCGGCGATCCAGGGTTCTCGGAGCGCTCTTGGCACCTGCTGGCTCTCTGGGGGCTCTTCTCTGCGAAGGGCTTTTGGGGGGTCAGGGGTGTTTCCAAGGGGGTGGGGGATTGCGATTCCCTACTGCACTTTGCTGGAGGCTTCGGGGAGAACGCCTTCAGAAGTATTTGATGAGATCGTCAGGGCTGCATCAGGGCGCTCGAGGGGGTGTCTGCTTTTTCGGGGGCGGGGCGGGGGAGCGACTCGTGTTCCCAGAAGCCATGCCCAGAACATCAATGAACGCAAGCTGGGGAGATGCGAAGAGCACAGAGAGGGATTTCAGAGGGGACGTAGACGTCGGTCGGAAGAAGTAGGTAGAAACAGGAAGTAGGAAGGGGTTGAAAAGAGATCGGGTGTCAGCCCACAGCCGAAAGAGGACAGAAAAGGTGAAGCCACTCAAACCTTGAAGTAGGAAGACGCTTCACGTAGATTGGAATCTGGGATTCCAAGAATACCTACTCTCAACGAAGGTACTGGAAGATCGTGGTGCCAGCCCCCTGAAGAGGAGAGAAGAAGGAAACCAGTCGATCCTTGAAGGTGGGACTCCAAAAATACCTACTTTCATCGACCGATGGGTACTGGAAGAGATCGTGGGTGCATGTCTGCCGTCGTGGGGCCAGCCATGAGAGGCGTGGCTTGCTGGCCGCTGCCTGTGTGATGCGCCAGAGAAATATATGGAAGGCAACTTGGCGCTCAAATTCGAGGGGCCGTACCCATCGGCCGGAAGTAGGTAGAAACATGAAGTAGGAATGCGTTGGAAGTGGATTGGTTCTCCGCCCGCCCCCTGATGAGGAGGGAAGAGGGACATCCACTCGACTCCTGACATAGGAAGGCGGCTAAAGCAGATTGGAGCCTGAGAACCCCCAAACTACTTGCCTTCAACGACCGAGGGGTCGGGGGCCTTTGGAAGCCCATCCGGAATTACGTTGCTCCCATCGCACTTAAGGACCACATCCCAGAAATAATTTCGAGCACCCGGAAAAGTGTCGAAAGAGTGTCGAAACAGTGCCGAACCAGTGTCGGGCGAGTGTCTCCCAGGGCCTGACACGTGAAAACCCTCGAGCTTCGTTTTTTTATTGGTGCTTGACATTATTCCGATTCCTGGTGATCACGGCTAAAGTAGGCTGGAACATTATAAATCCGGAGGCTCCTGGACCGTCTTGGAACCCATCGTTGCGGGCGTCTTGGGGAGCTCGGGAGGCTTCGTGTCGGCGACGGACGAACCTCCCTTTAGTAAACCTCCCCTTAATGAAAACGGCCTGGGACCGAAACCGACGGACCTGGACCCGCAAAATGACGGCCGCGACGGCCTCTCGCGAACCGAAAACGGCCAGTTCCTCAGTCGACGTGTCAGGGTAGGAGGTCTGTCCACCCCCGATCGTGGGCGCCCGCTGGCGGGCATGCGGACCCCATCGGGGCCCCGTGGGAATCCGAGATCGCGGCGGGATCTCCTTAGCGGAGTCGGCCAGCTCTTGATCCCACGTGCGCAGCCAAGCCAGCTGCAACATCATCAAACCATCGGCAAAACACAGCCGCGGCCATTTGAGGTGTGATGCCTCTTCTCGCTGGGGAAATTACCCTGCGACGTGTCTGATCCATTTGTAAGAGATGGCCCAAGCAATTGGCCCAACTTGCCGTAACAAGTAATGTGGGTAATGGCAATGCAAGATCCGTCATTGATGGGGCAAGCTGCATGGGATGCACGCGTTGCACGACAACCAGGTGGTTTGACCTGCTTCGAAAAGGATACTTGCAAGAGTTAGTGTGGAGGTCCGAAGGGCAACTGCAACAAACAATCCTCAAGGCATCCAAAAGTGCCACCGTGTGGCTCCATGACGCCCTGGGAGGCTCCAATTCTGAGGCGTCACTCCGCTGGACCCCCCAGCAGCTCTCGACAATAGCGACACTTGCGCAATTCGCAGCCCACCCCAAAGGAGGCGAGGCCTAGTTCCGACGCCTTCAGGACGCCACTCCGCTGGACCCCCCCCCTTCGAGCGTGACGACGGTTGCTCAAAGCTCGCAGCCCCACGGGGAGGCGAGGTCGAAGCGTGACGCCTTTCGGACGTCCCTCCGCCGGGCCCCGCAGCAGCACTCGAAAGTGGCAACACTTTCGCAATTCCCAGCCCCCGAGGCAGGCGAGGCCTAATTGCGACATCTTTGAGACGTCACTCCGGTGGACCCTCCAGCAGCCCTCGACAGCGGTGGCACTCTCGCAGCTCGCAGCCCCACAGGGAGGCACAGTCTGATTCCGACGCCGTTCAGAAGTTGCTCCGCGTGACCCTTCAGCAGCACTCGACGGTGGCGACGTTGCGACACGTGCACAGTTTGCAGGCTCCCAAGGAGGCGAGGTCTACTTGCAGCGCCTTTCCACTGGATACCACAGCAGCCCACCAAACTGGCAAGTCTTCGCAGTTCGCGCCCCCCCAGGGGCGGCGAGGCAGGAGGCAGCCTAGCAGGCAGGCAAGAAACTGGCAGGAGGCAAATGGGGTAGGAGGGAAGCGGGAGGAGGCGAAGTTGGCGAACGCAGTACTCTATTCAAAACGAGGGCCCAACTCAGGAGGGATAAAACACATGGACTTTGCACGATAATCGACATCGGGTACGATGCTCAGACGCATTGTGTTGCTTCTAATGCTCGTGGCAATGCACTCGGTGTTTGCAGATTTGTTCAGATCGGCAAGCTCGACTTCGAGAGCGAGCTTTACATTCACGTTCGGATCGGAGTTACGGCTCCGAGACACGGACCCTACGACCGCATCATGCCAGTCGGGGACGCTTGAGAAAAGACAAGAGCAAAGGCAACGACGACAAATACACCTCCTCTGTCAATGCCAAAGTGCAGGAATTCGACGGCCCCGTTGCGCAAAAGGTGGAACTCCGCCCGGCGTGGCTCAGAACAAGAGACCAGGAGCCTGTGGTGAACCCGGAGGTCTTGATCTCTCCGTCTCTGTATGCGCTGTGCGCCGCATGGGTATACAACATACCTGTGCGCATGTGTCTGAGACCGAGGCCCATGCATACGATTATGGGGTGTTCTATGCTTCTCTACGCCTCTGCCTCCGTCTGCCCCCATGCCTGTATCATGCATCTCGTTTGATGCTTTGGGCTCCTGGCCATGTGCCTCCGAAGCTGCACTTCGAATCCACATGGGATGTTCTAGAACTTGCCAGCGGGCGCAGGAGCGGGAGCACCTGTAGGAGCCTGGAGAGGTGCCAGCGCCGAGGCGACAGCACCCTTCCAGGCGGGGACGTGGACTGCAGTACGAGAGCCACTCCTCTTCTGGGCTCTCGGCCGACTCTGAGGCGGCAGTGCCACCTCGAGCGAAGACGGTGGCTGGCGCTGGCGCGAGTGGGAAACCGAAAGGTACCGATGGCGCCACTGCCTGGACCTCTCCTGGGGTGCGTTCTGACCAAGATTTTCGGGGCGAGTGATCCGCCACGAATCCAGCAAGGGCGACGAGGGCCGTCCAGGAGGCCCATCGAAGGGGAAAACGAGGGAAGGGTAGCGGTACGGGTACCTGCTCCTCCTCTGAGCGAGAACCCCCAACTCTCGGGGCGGACAAGAGGGGGGGGGACAGCAAAGGGGTGGCTCGCTTCAGAAAGGATAGGCGATGCCCCCATGCGGGCGGCTAGACCGCCACAGAGACCGTCCTGTGCCCGAGGGTGCTCCCAGGGGGGAGGGGGGGGGGGGCGCGGCCTCGGCCCCCCTTGGGCGGGGTGGCATCACTGATGGCGGCGGCGCTGGTGACGGTGACAAGCTTTTGCAGCGCGACTGCACCTGTGCCATTCGCCGTGGCCCTTGCACGGAGGGCCGCCCCCGGCCCTCACGGGGACCAGGACGGCACCCGCGGCCATCGTCGTGGCCCTCACATGGGGCTCCCGCGAGGCGCAGGGCCGAGCACCTCCCGGATCGTGGTGTCCTTGGACACCTGACGGGGTGGTCGAGGCGCGGGCGCGCCGACACGTGGGGGCCTGGACGGCGGTGTCGGCACACGAGGCCACGGACGACCAGCGACGCGGCGAAAGCGGGGCGGCGGGCCCCAAAGCATCCTCCTCGAGAAAATCCAGGCGGCCGGCTGGCCAGGTCTTCTGGCCTCTGAACGCCACTGTCGGGCCTCCACTTGGGCGGGTGGCAATCGGGGGTGGCCTAAGTGGGGGGTGGAGAAGCGGGCCCTGAGGGGGCCTTTTAGGGCCCCTTTTTCGGAGCCAGCAGCCGTCCACAAGGGGCCCTGAAGAGCCTCTTGAGGGCCCTTGTCCTCACCCCCCATTGAGGCCCCCCCCCCCCATCACCGCCCGCCTGGCCCACCCCCCCTCTCCGCCCGAGACCCTCTGGCTCGCCGCGCTCCCAGACTCTCCCAGCGAGGGGGCTCGGGCATACGGCCGGCCCCCGCGCAGGAGGAGGCATGGGTTCCCCGGAGGCATACGGCCGGCCCCCACGCAGGAGGGGGGCGGAGCGTTATTCTTAGGTCGGGCATGTCCTCCAACAGGCGCGGATTTTGGACGAAAAATGAATCATAGTCAGGAAATGCCCAATCATGGTGGAAAATAACAGAAGAATCGTCCCCAGACTCTCTGTGGACCATTTCTGGATCTTCCTCCTGTAGAGGGACAGGCTCGACTTGACGTTCTCTGCAGCCCCCCCCCCGCCCTCTCGAGCGACGGGGAAGCCGGGCACGGCCCGCACGCGGAGGGGGGGGGCAGGGCTCCCGAGGGAGGGGGGGGGGGGCGGCGGAGGGCCCCCGAGAGAGGGGGGGGGGGGGCGGCGGAGTGCCCCCCCCCTGTCCGAGGGGGGGGGGCAGCGGCTGAGCGACGGAGCGGGGCGGCGAGCGAGGGGGGCGAAGCGAGAAGATCTGGGGTGGGGGCAGGGAAGAAAGGGGGGGTGCAGCGGGGGCCAGTCCACGAGAAGAACCTCCCACAAGAAGCCCAGCCCCGAGACCCCAGGACGTCCCTGGATGTCTGGTGTGGGAACGTCGCGCTTTCCACAGCAAAACTATCGTGACCCAAGAAACCCAGACGGAGAAGGCCTTCTCAGAAGGCCCGGAAAGGCCGCAGCCTTCTGAGACGGTTTCTCCGCCGTCCCCGGAGACACAAAAAAAGACCTCTCAGATGGCGCAAGGGCTTCTGAGAAGTCCCGCAGCCTTCTGAGAAGACCTTCTCCTTCTCACTTCCCCCTCGGGCGCGCCGCCGAGAGAAGAAATGGGTCTTGCGGGAGGTGATGCAGCGACCTTGCGCGGCGGCTTACGCGGGCCGCCAGCGCGGCAAGCCAGTGGAGACGAGGGCACTCACGGGCGACCTCACGCGGGCAGCTTGCGAGCCAATGACGGCGCAGACGACACCGTTTTCCTTGCGCCACCCAAGCCTGGCCTGGCGAGAGACCCGACCACATGCAGGAGTGGGTGGCGTACAGTTGGACCTAGGCCAGAAGCACATCCCTTAAGGGTAACCCTCGCCTGAGTGCACAAGAGCATCCAGCAGAAGCACGAAGAACACCAGGGCACCCTCCCCGAACCGACCACGATCTTATCTATTGCTCCGACTGTAGCTGCGAGTACCTTCTTCGGCGAGGCCCCCCACAAAAGGGGGCCGCGGAGCGTGCGATGGGCGTACCGAGATGACGAGGAGGAGGGGGCGTGCGGGCCCCGGCATCAAGGCCGGGCATGTTCTCCTACAGGCTGCTGTTTTAAGAGAAATGGAAGAAGGGAAGTCAAACAATAACCAAACGTGGAAAACAAGATCGTCACCAGACTGCTCTTTGACCATCTTTGGCAGCTCCTTCTGCAGAGGGACATGCCCGACTTACGCCCGGCACGGGGGAGCCTCGGGTGGGCCTGCCCCTTTGCCGCCGCGGCGCGGCCGAGGCCCCCGACGGGGCGCGGCGGAGGCCCCCCCGCCGACGCGGGGGAGCAGCAGACACCGGGAGCCTCACGCCGTGGAGGCACGGGGAGCACTGCGCTTCTGGATGGGCGCGGGGGAGGGCCAGCCCCCCCCGACGGGGGTCAACCCTGCCTCGCCGTCGCGCCGCGACGGGGGTCGGAGCGCCTTCAGCGCGCGGTGGCTGCCCGCGACGGGGGTCGATGTGGGGCCGTCGGCGGGGGTGACGACCCCCCCCCCCCCACGCTGATCAAGAAGCTCGGAGTACAGTCAATTCGCATCAAAAGGATGCACGATGAGGATGCAAGGGCCTGGGAAGGCCATGCTGACCCTTGGCGAGCAGGGCGCGGCCAACGAAAGTGGTCAAGGACAGGCCGAAGGGGCAAGGATGCAAGGGTACCCTCGGGAAAGTCACTCAGCCTTACCCTGCGGGCCGACTGTAGGCATACCAGTCGGTCTACAGAAAGAGGTAAAAGCATGACGCAGGGAGGCGTTGGAAGCAGCTTGGGTTTCCGCCCGCCCCCTGAAGAGGAGGGAAGCGGGACAACCGCTCGACTCTTGAAGTAAGAGGCGGCTAAAGTAGATTGGGATTGTCGGCGAGCGAGGGGGGAAGTGAGAAGGAGAAGGCCTTCTCAGAAGGCCCGGAAGGGCCGCTGGCCTTCTGAAAAGTTTCTAAGCATTCCCCGGAGACGCAAAAGACCTCTCAGAAGGAGCGAGGGCTTCTGATAAGTCCCGCCGCCTTCTGAAAAGGCCCTCTCCTTCCACTTCCCCCCCTCGCTCGCCGCTGATGGCGTCTGGGGATCCAGAATATCTACATACTTTCTACGACCAGCGTGTAAGCGTTCGACGGTCCGCGCAGACTTCTTGGAGCCGCGCTGAGACCCCTCCAAGGCGCGCGGAGAGCGCAAGGGGCGGCGCCCCAGGCGTCGCCAGAGGGGATACAGAGCAGATCCACGAAGTCCGCGCGGGCCGTCGAAAGTTTATGTTTATGCAGTGCTTCCTGCTTCGGCACCGCCAGAATACAACTATCCGGAAGGAAGACTTGACGGATCGACTCAGCAGCCACCCCCCCCCTCCCAAATTGACTGGTGGCGCGGGCGTTGCCGCACCGGGCGCTCCGATGCAGTGTGGGACGGGGGAGGGGGGGGGCGCCGTTGCGAGAAGACACGACCCCCCTGACCAGGAGGACTCCAATGCGGCCCTAAGCCCTCCCGGAGACCCACGGCCGCTCTCGTCAAGCTTCTCCGCAGGGGTGTGGTCGCAAAAAGGCCGCATGGCAGACAGAGCTCCCGAATGCCCGCGCGGATCCTCTGGGGGCCCTCCGCCGCCCTGGGCTTGGGTCGGGCATGTCCCCTCACAGGCGGATCTTGGGCCAAAAATGAGAGATGCCCCAAAAATGCTGCAAAAAATGCTGGACAGAGCGTCCCCAGACTATTTCTTTACTATTCTTGAGTCTTCCTCCCGTACTGGGACGTGCCCGACCTGACCCCCGGCCGAGGCCGAGCCCACGGCGAGGGCGCGGGCCCCGGCGAGGCGCGATCGACACTTGAGCGAGGCTCCTGCTCACGCCCCGACCCCGCGGGGGGCCCGAGCGGCGGGAGGGGTGCCCAGCGGTCGGAAGACGCGCAGCGGGGGCCAGTCCACGAGAAACCTCCCACAAGAAGCCCAAGCCCGAGACCCCAGGACGTCCACGGATTTCTGGTGCGGGAATGTCACGCTCTCCATCGGAAATCCATCGGAACCCAAGAAACCCGGGGCACCCCGGAGGCAAGCAGGGTGTTTCTTGGCGTGGGTCTCCGCTGTAGGTAGAAAGATGAAGTAGGAAGGCGTTGAAAATAGACTGGGCGTCCGTCCGCCCCCTGAAGAGGACGGAAAAGGTCAAGCCACTCGGTCATTGAGGTAGGAAGGCGCTCAAAGTAGCTTGGAGTCTGGGACTCCGGAAATACCTGCTTTCAACGATCGAGGAGGCCAGGTGGAGGCAGCGCGGGGCAGGCGTGGGGAGGAGGCGGAGGAGGAGGAGGAGGAGGAGGAGGAGAAATGCCTGGCCCCGTGGAGCCACGGGTTCTCTGCCCGCGCCACGCCCTGTTGCCCCTGGCGCCCAGAGCGGCGGGGCAGCAGCGGGGGCCGCGCGGATCAGAGCGCCGACCGCCGACCGATCGCTCGGGCCAGGTCGGGCACGTCCTCCTCCAGGCGGACTGTGGAAGGACAATGAAGAATAGTCAGGTAGTCAGGAATATTCTCTCACACACACACACACCTCGTAGTTACACACCTAGTGATGAAGCAGTCCAAAGGATCGTCCCCATACTATGTTTTGACTATCTTTGAATCGATTCCTCCTGTGGAGGGACACGCCCCGACTCAGCGCTTACAGGCCGCCCCGCGGTGGGGACCTCGCGCAGCTCCCCCGCGGAGCGGATCACGAGGCGGGCGAAGGCGCCAAGCGCCGCGCAGGCCACCACCGCGTGCAGCACCTCTCGGCGACCCCCCGAAGGGTGTGGCTTGCAGAGGGTGCGTCGGGGCTCGACTTAGGGCGCGTCTTCCCATTCGGCGTTTCGACATTGGGCGGAAGGGGGGGGCGAGGGGGGGGGTCCTGGCTCCGGACCTCTGCTTAACGCGGCTGTTTGCAGCAGTGCGTCCATTATGGGGGGGGGGGCTACTGCCCCAATTCAATCCAAACCCGGGTCAGTCGGGCCTTGCAGGATCCTGCAAGATCCTGCAGGATCATGCACCTAAACCCGGGTCAGTGCAACCCTGGCCCTGCAGGATCCAGCAAGATCCAGCGCTCTGACTGTCCCGCGTTTGCATCGACCCCCGTCTCAAGGCCCCCGAGTGTGGTTTGCAACCCGCACTCGGGGGGGGGGGCGACGAGGACGTCGACAGAGATCTCTGCCGCGCCCCGACGAGGGCTCATCAGACCTTTGGCGCAACGTGGTGGCCCCAAGTAGGAGCCTCGTGCGTGGGGCCCCAGTAGATGGGGTCGGAGGAATGCGCCGCATCGCCGATGCATCGCGGATACATCGCTTATCCATCGCCCGATGCGTCGGCGATGTTTGCGATGCACCGGCGACGTCGGCGTGGAGAAGACCAGGCCCCACATCGAATTGCATCCCCGATGCATCTAAAGTAACCAGGGTACCGATACCGCTACTCCGCTACTCCCCGCACCTCTCCCGGGGTGCGTCCAGACCAGAATTTCGAGGCGAATCCAGCGGTGGAGACGAGGGACTGCCATGCTTCCCAAACAACGGAAGAACAAGGGAGGGGTAGCGGTGGTATGGGTACCTATTCCTCCTCAGAGCATCGGGGATGCGGCGCGACCCTCCGACACCATCTACTCGGATCCCATTTGGGAGGCCTAGACCCGGCGCCGACCGCAAACCGCACCCGGGCGTGTAAACTTCTGTAGCAACTCATGGGAGCGGGCTTATGCTGCATCCTCGGGGGGCCTTATCTGTCCCGTCGCGGCCCTGTCCACGTCGAATCCTTGTCGAATCCATGCCGGCCTCGTCGGATCCGTGTCGAATCCTTGTCAAATCCGCGTCGAATCCACGCCCAATCCGCGCCGAGTCCGCATCGAGCCCGCATCGGGCACAAAAACAGACACGACTTTGGGGACAGGCGACGTCCTCCGAAATGCAACGTGAGGACCCCATGTGGAAGGCCTAGACCCGTGGCGCCGATCGCAAACAACACCCGGGCGCATAACCGGATGCCCCTAAGAATAACACCCGGGAGATACTACACCTCAGGGTTGCGGGGGGATAATAAGCGAGTTGTCCCGGCAAGTCGTACGTGGGGTGGGATGTATTTTGGGAACAATCAGTGACATAATCATAAAAGCTCGGCGGTCCGCGCGGATTTCTCGGATCCGCGCTGGACCCCCCTCCCTGGCGCGCGGGGCGCGACAGGGGTGGCGCTGGAGGCGCCGCCAAGGGGGTCCAGCGCAGATCCGAGAACTCCGCGCGGACCTCCGAGTGGTTATCCTTCTGTCACTGTTCGTCCCCCCATGTATGACGAGGACAGTCGTCGTCGTCTTCGTCGTCGTCGCCGCCCTCGACCACTCCCTCCGTGGCCGACGAGCCTCGCGCCCGCGCCCGCACGGCGCTGCCGCCGGCAGGGCGCCGGGCGCTCCCGCGGCCGCGGCCTCGGCGGCTCGACGCACGCCGGCGCGTCGAGGGCCAGACGGCTGGCATACGCTGGCGTTGCGGATGCCATGACGGTGGACACGCTAACAAGCCGATCATTGAGCTGCAGATGCGCTCACACTCGCTGAAGCATGGTCCTAGAAGGTTCAAAGCATTTTTCTCTTTGATGAAAAGCATGCTGAAGAAGACCTGTTTGAAGCGTGTGTAGACATCTGGAGACTATTTGGCAGCATGCTTCCTATCCACTGATCGGCATCCACAACGCTGGCGAGATTGGAGCGTTTTTTATAATCGCGGCCAGAACGGGCGTTCGTGGAAGAAGAAGAAGAAGAAACGGCTTCAATCTAATCATTTGACGCTCCTCGCGGATTTCCTAGATTCGCGCTTGTCCCCCCCTGCGGCGCCTCCAGCGCCGCCCCTGTCTCCCCCGCGCGCCAGAGAGGGGGACCCAGCGCAGATTCAAGAAATCCGCGCGGAGCACCAAAAGTTTATGTTTCTGCTGTTTTTCCCTCCGAGTTCTTGGGGGTGAGGGGGAAGGGAGGGGGGGGCCGGAGGGGGCATAACGTAGCGCCCACCCCACAAGGCCAAGAGGCCGAGGCATATGATATAAAAGTCTGACCTTCAGGAGCCAGATGTCTACCTATATTCACTGCGCCTCGGGTGTCTGGGAAGGGAGCCCGAAGCTTCAAGATGCAATGGATACGGCTTTACATCTTGCCCGCCACGTAAGCATAAACTGTCGGAGTTCTGCGCTGATGTCTTGGATCGACGCCGGGACCCCCCTCCCTTCGGGAGCTGCGACAAGGTCCAGCTTGGGAACCGCGCGTATGTACGCTAAGTCATCTGGGCCATGTCTCATGGGGCTTCGCAGCAACGCCACAGGACAGCGTACGATGTATAGTTCTCCAGCCAGTTCGCTGAGCGACGCAGTGCTGGAGCCGCATTTTGCCACTGAGTGGTGGACAAACATCGGAAGTTGGGGGTTGAGATCGCAGTGGAACGGAGACCCCCAACCGGGAAATCTTTTCGTTTCGTTCGAGTCGTGCGTGCGGGCGAGGCGAGGCTGCGTGGGCGCGCGAAAGGAATGAACCCGCCGCTGCTAGGGCGAAGTCAAGACAAATGATTCTCCCCCGCCCGCCCGTCCGGCGTTGGCTCGCAGTGTCCCGCGGTGTCCCGCGGTGTCCCGTGGTGTCCCGTGGTGTCCCGCCGTTGCTAGGGCGAAGTCAAGACAAATGATTCTCCCCCGCCCGCCCGTCCCGCGGTGGCTCGCGGTGTCCTGCGGTGTCCCGTGGTGTCCCGTGGCGTCCCGTGGTGTCCCGCCGTTGCTAGGGCGAAGTCAAGACAAATGATTCTCCCCCGCCCGCCCGTCCGTCCGTCCGTCGGGCGGTGGCTCGCGGGGGCTCGCGGTGTCCCGCGGTGTCCCGTGATGTCCTGTGGTCTCCCGTTGAGTGAGATCGATAGTGAGATCGACAAGTGTCCCGTGGTGTCCCGTTGAGTGAGATCAATGGTGAGATCGACAGGTATCCAGTGGTGTCCAATGGTGACCCGTTGAGAGTGAGATCGATAGTGATATCGATCGTGAGATCGATAGTGAGATCGATAGTGAGATCGACAGGTGTCCCGTGGTGTCCCGTTGACAGTGAGATCGAAAGCGATATCGATCGTGAGATCGATGATAAGATCGATAGTGAGATCGACAGGTGTCCCGTGATGTCCCGTTGAGAGTGAGATCCATAATGATACAGATCGTGAGATCGATAGTGAGATCGGCAGGTGTCCCGTGGTGTCTCGTGGTGTCCCGTTGAGTGAGATTGATCGTGAAATCGATCGTGAGATCGATAGTGAGATCGATAGTGAGATCGATAGTGAGATCAGTGAGATCGACAGTGAGATCGATAGTGCGATCGATAGCGAGATCGATTGTGAGATCGATTGAGTCAGACGTTCATTCCCCCCCCCACACACACAACCTCCTCATCACCCGAAGGGTGGTCGTGTAGGTAAACATAGTCTAGTGGACATGTTCCTGGCCTGCACACGTCAGGAAGGTTACCTTTGCACGAAGGGAGACCACGCATGTGCTGTTAACACAATTTCTTCTCTCTCGGGGCACTAGGAGCCAAGCTGCACGCGCGGAACCGACCACGAATCCGTGTGGCAGTATGCGAGCCTTGGTGCGCGGAGCGCGCCAGGGGCGACGCCGGAGGCGCCGCCAGTGGGGAAACCAAAGGCACCGATAGCGCTAGTCCCAGGACCTCTCCTGGAGTGCGTTCTGACCAAGATTTCGCATCGAATCCAGCGGCGGCAACGAGGGCCTCCCAGGAGGTCCGAAAAGGCGAGAACGAGGGAAAAGTAGCGGTATCGGTGCATTGTCGTCCTCTGCAGGGGGCTCCAGCGCCGATCCAAGTACTCCGCGCGGACAACCGAAAATTGATTCGGCGACACGCACGAGTCCCTAAGCAAGAATGACCTCCGGTGCATCAGAGGTCACTCTGGCGAAAGTTGGCGGCGCGCCCAAGAGGGTAGGGGGAGGGGGGGAAGGCTTCTTAGACGGAGGGGGCTTCTTAGAAGGCGCTGGCCCCACATCTATCAAATAGGACCCACGCCTGCTAAGAAGCAGGGGTGCTTCTAAGAAGCCTACCCCCCTTCTGCGCGTGGCCGATCAGAGGTCCTTCCGGCGAAAGGTCACTCTCGCGTGTAGCCGATTGCTGCTCAGGTCATGATCTGTTCCCCGAGGCACGGCCGGTCACGAAAGTGCGAGGGGCGGCCCCAGATGACCTCGGGCAGAGTGCCACCCTCTCCTTCCTGGCGTGGGTTCCGTCGCTTCGGCCAGCGGGCCCTGGCCAGGCTTGCGGCCCGGAGGTGGAGGAGGAGCCTTCACCACCTGACGCCTTAAAGCGCATGCGGCTTGCCCAAGGAGCCTTCCGCGAGGCTGAACTCTTTCCGGACTGCCCAGCTCGAAGTGCGTCGAAACTCTGTAAGATCGAAATCTGTGGCCCGAGTGGGGTCGCAGTAGTATGTAGGTAGGTCGGTAGGTCGGTAGGTCCGTAGGTCGATAGGTTGTCAGTCAGGTAGCACAATAATAATATGAGTTGTAGTAATCGTGGTAGTCGTAGTCGTAGTCGTAGTAGTAAGAGTAGTAGTAGTGGTGGTAGTAGTAGTAGTAGTAGTAGTAGTAGTAGATAGTAGATAGCAGATAGTAGTAGATGGTAGTAGATAGTAGTAGATAGTAGTAGATAGTAGTAGATAGTAGTGGTAGCAGTAGTAGTAGTAGATAGTAGTAGATAGTAGTAGATAGTAGTATATAGTAGTGGTAGCAGTAGTAGTAGTAGATAGTAGTAGTAGTAGTAGTAGTAGTAGTAGTGGTAGTAGTAGTAGTAGTAGTAGTCGTAGTCGTAGTCGTAGTCGTAGTCGTAGTAGTCGTCGTCGTAGTAGTAGTAGTAGTAGTAGAAGAAGAAGTAGTAGTAGTAGTAGTAGTAGTAGTAGTAGAAGTAGTAGTAGTAGTAGTAGTCGTCGTCGTCGTCGTAGTAGAAGTAGAAGTAGTAGTAGCAGTAGTAGTAGTAGTAGTAGTGCTAGTAGTAGTAGTAGTAGTAGTAGTAGTAGTAGTAGTAGTAGTAGTGGTAGTAGTAGTCGTAATAGTGTAGAAGTAGTCGTAGTAGTAGTAGTAGTAGTAGTAGTAGTAGTAGTAGTAGTAGTAGTAGTAGTAGTAGTAGAAGTAGTAGTAGTAGTAGTAGTAGTAGTAGCAGTGGTAGTAGTAGTCGTAGTAGTAGTAGTAGTAGTAGTAGTAGTAGTAGTAGTAGATGTAGTAGTAGTAGTAGTAGCCGTAGTAGTAGCAGTAGTAACAGTAGTAGCAGTAGCAGTAGCAGTAGGAGTAGCAGTAGCAGTAGTAGTAGTAGTCATAGTAGTAGTAGTAGTAGTAGTAGTAGTAGTAGTAGTAGTAGTAGTAGTAGTACAAGTAGTAGTAGTAGTAGTAGTAGCAGCAGAACAAGTAGTAGAAGTAGAAGTAGCAGTAAAAGTCGTAGTAGTAGTCGTATGCAAGGCAGTGTTCTGATACTAGTAGCAACAATCGTATCATCAATAGTGGCAAGAGCAGTCGTTGCGAAACGTGATAGCAACAATCATACCGTTAGTAGTCGTAGTAGTGGTAGCAATAATACTGATAAGAATAATAGCAATCGTAATAAACATAGTGTTAAAACACATCGTAGCACGAACAACCGTAGAATAGTCATAATACTACGCATTCCAGCGATCGTCGTCACAGTAAACGAACACATCACAACCTTAGCCATACTCATAGGCATAGCTAGTCAGAGGAGGAGGAGGAGGAGCAGGAGGAGGAAGCGAGAAGGAGGAGGAGGAAGGCGTTCGCATCCTATAGCTACCAGCGCCAATCGCCGGTACCGGGCGGCCAGCAACAATACCGCCAAACGCGCGGGCTTCCGCTCTCCTGGCCTCCCGGCCTCCGTCCCCCCCTCTCTCTCTCTCTCCCTCTCTGTCCCTCTCTCTCGAGAGAGAGAGAGAAACAAAAAAGGAGAAAAAAGCGAGGAGGCCTTCTTCCTCCCTCCTCCTCCTCCTCCTCCTCCTCCTCCTCTTCCTCCTCCTCTTCCTCCTCCCTCTCCTCCTCCTCCTCCTCCTCCTCCTCCTCCTCCTCCTCGCCTGGGGGGCGCTGGGTCTAGTGCCCCCCCCCCCCAGCGATCCCGGAGCGTCCGCCTCCAGAGCGAGCGCAGAGGCAGCAGGAACGAACGAACGAACGCCGGACTCGTGCGTGCTCCTTTGGGGAGCTCGCCCGTGCCCATCAAGGCATGGCGTGGAGGCCGTGGCCTCGACAAGAAGATCTTCTGTTCAAACGTGTGAAGCGCATGCCCGCTCATACGATGGCCACCACTCCGTGCAGAGGTAGCCGGACGGGGGCGGCAAGGCTTCGGGTTGCACACAGACTGCCCCCCCAAAAGGTAGTCCCAGCTGGCCTCAAAGAGGCCCCTCGAACAGCCCCAGCTGTCCTCAACACGCCCCCCGAGTGGTCCGAGGCGGCCTCCACACCCCGACCCGGGGGCGAAGGAGCGCCCCGGGGGCGCCGCAGGAGGCGGCGCCAGGGTGTCGAGACCCCGAGCTGCTCGGGGGGCCTGTTGAGGCCAGCTGGGACTCCTCGGGGGGCCAGCCAGGACTACCTTGGGGGGGCAGTCTGTGCGCAACCCGGAGCCTTGCCACAAGGGGAGGGGGGGAGTGTCTTCACGTGTCAGGCCGGTGGGAGCCCTGGCGAGAGCCCTGGTGGGACGGCACGGGGCGCACGGGACGTCCACAGAGAGCGGGGGAAGGGGCCCACACCGCCCGTGTTCTCACGGGACAGGCCAGGCGCGGCCGATTCCGGCCCTCGGGTGGGAACCCTCAGGGCAGGCTGGAAGGTGGCGGTGCGTGGAGCGAGAGCGTCGGGTAGATTGTTCTGAATCAAGCATCTGGAAACATAGTTGCCTACACAGTTTGGCGCATCCATTTGCAATAGCGCTTCTAAGCCGCCGCAGCCATTTGCCTCAGAGGCCCCACAAGAGGCCGAGCTAGCAACATACTGCGAACTGGGTACAAGCGTCGAGTTTAGAGAAAATCCCAATGCTGGAGTGGGAGCACCTCATGGGGCCTTTGGGGGCTGGCTGGACAGAGAACGAGAAGTCCACTCCGCCTTTGTTGTTGTATGGGTTCTAGAACAGCCGCTCGGTGTTCAACCTTTACGTGAGAGCCTGCATGTAGAGCACACCACAGGTGTTTGTTGATTGCGATGGCGCCCGTTATCAGTAGGGACACGTCTGACGGTTTCAGTCACACGTCAATGATGCCTAGCATGAGATTAACATATGATGACGACAGAGGAGCAAGAGAGATAGAGGAGGGGGGATAGAGAGAGGGAGATATAATTAGAGGTCAAAGTGAGTGCACATCACCAAGTCAAGCGTGCATCGAGAGGAGTCCATCTGAGCGCATTGACTCATGACGCGTGCCCGCGGCAGAGTCAGGGGCGTCCAAGAGGGGGGCGTCCAAGAGGGAGGTTCGCTAATTTATATGGCCGAGGTATGTGCGCTGACAAAGGGGGTGGGCCAGGAGATGTGTTCAAAGATGGAAAGGAAGTCATGACATCATCCGAAAAGATATCACGGCCATGGTCCATGGCCACGACACACACATATAGTTACATATACACACAAGACTGCAGTGGCGCTTCGCGCCATGCATCTTGGTCCTTGAAGCTCAGCGCGCAGGCGGAATGGCAGGAAGGCCAAGCCGACAATTTAGCGACAATTCCCGGTTGCCTTTTCCCGGCACCGTCGCCACAATGACGTTATTCGTTACCATTCCTCCACGGCTATTGTTCCTTATTTTCGCCATACCCTGCGCATTCTCCCCATCCTCCTCAGCTCTTTTTTGCGGAGGCTCCTCCTTGGAGAGCCTCTAGGGGCCTCACAAAAATTGTTTCGGGCTTTCTTAAGGCCTTCTGGAGGCCTCCTGGGCGTATTCTGGGGGCCCCCGGGGGGTTCCTCGGGCCACCCTGGTGTCTTTGGGCCACCTTGGGCCGCCACGGGGCTCTCTGAGGGCCATCTTGGACCCGTGTTGTGCCGTTTTGGGGCTTTCTTGGGCTGCCTGGAAGCCCTTTCGGATGGTTGTAGGGCGATTTGGGAACCTCCCAGGCGGCTTCGGACGCCCAGAAGACCGCCGTCTTGGAGCGTCGGGAAGCCGAAAAGAGGAGGACCCCACAATTCACCAAGAACCCATAGAAAATCAATGATTTTTGCCTCGGGGGGCCTTCTTGGGAGTGCTCTTGGAGGCCTCTTTGGGGCCGTCCTGGAGGCCTCTTGGGCCATCTTGAGGTCACGTCGGTCACTCTTGGAGCGCTCTTGTGCTGTCTTGGGGGTCTCTGGGCCGTCTCCGATGACCCCCCTGATCGCCCTAAGTGTGCTGGGAAGGCTTGGCAAAACGCCTTGCGAGGCCCGGTGGCCGCTTCAAAGCCCGTCTGGAGGGCCCCAAAGCCCCAGGTCCCGGGAGTCCGGTTTTTGGGGGGGGGTGACGGGTTTTCCCCCGCATGGGCTTTTTAAAATATAGGAAGAGGAATACCTATATATATATATATATATATATGTGTTTGTGTATGTATGTATACATAGATGTGTGTACGGTATACATGTATTCTACACATATACATAAGTGTGTGCATCTATAGATCCACCACCCCTTAATCATCACTGGCCCCCCTCTTGGCCGCCGCCGACGGAGGGAAACCGAGGGCGGCCGACGCAGGCGCGACGCGGCGGGACAGGCTACCCTGGATGGGGACAAGACTCGCCCCCCCCACCCGGATCCGCGGGAAGGCTGGCACCTGCTTGCTTTCGGAGCGGGTGGAGAAGGGGCTTGGAGGAAGAGTACAGTATGGGCCCGTCCAAAGGAAACCTTCCACAAGAAACCCAACCCTGAGACCCCAGGGCGTCCATGGATTTTTGGTGCGGGACCGTTACGCTTTCCATCGCGAAACCATCGAATCCCCCCCAAAGAAACAGGGCACCCTGGAGGCAAGCAGGGTGTTTCCTGGCATGGGCCCCCAAAAAACAGGGCGCTTGGGGAGATGTGACCACTCTTAGGTCGGGCATGTCCCTCTACAGGCGGATTCTGGGCGGAAAATAAAAAGTGCGCCAAACGTACTCAAACATTCTCAATGAAAAGTCAAAACATCGTCCCAAAACCAATGTTTTTGGCTATGTTTGACTACCCCTCCCGTAGAGGGACACTCCCGACTTGCGACCAGTCCGAGCACGCGCTCGGGGGACTCCGCGGGCCTCCCTACGGGATCTTAACGTAGGCAGGGCCCCGCTCGGGGCCTGCTCCCGGGAGCGGCGGAGCCCCCCCCCCCCCCCTCGGGCCCGGTGCTGCGTCGGAAGGTCCATCTCCCCCCCCCCCCCCGCCACCGCCCCTTGGCAAATACAGTCGGGGCGGATTGGCGAGGACACGCGGGAGGACGCAGGGCCCTTCCGACGGCCACACTGCCAGTGGAACATGGAGGGCATGGGTCGCGAAAGACAGGGCACAGATGCACCCTTGTTTGGGCAGGGTCGACCTCCTGATCAAACTCGACTGTACTCGAAATCCTTGAATAATCGTCCCCTGGGTCCGCTTTTTTGAGGCGTCTTTTTTGGAAGCGTGGGGGGTCCGGTTAATTAGGGCTTTTTTTGAACCGAAGACGAGGGTCAGGAAGATGAAGGCCCCCTGTTGACAAGGGGGTCTAGAAAATTGGGTAGCCGTTGAAGGGGGGGGTCTGGTTTTTTAGTAGGGGGTCGGTTATTAAGGGATTTCGAATGCCTCATCCAGAGTACCAACACGAAGCTCCCCTCACCGCCTCTGGCGGATAGGAGGACGTTACCTTCGGGCATTGGTGCGAGCAGCACATTCGAGATCTGTGCATTCGAGCAGGCGCGGCGGCTCCCAGCACAGAAGGCGCGCTGGGCCCGGCGTATCGAAGCTGGCGCGCGTCGACCGAGAGGAGAGACCACCGTTCGAAGAATGCAGCGGTTAACCAACAAAAAGACCCCTAACCCTTTTGGGAAGGGACCTGAGATGGGAGGACAACAAGCCTTCTGGAGAGACCGTTCGAAACATGCAGTGTTTAACCAAAGAAGATCCCAAACCCTTTTGGGAGGGGACCCATGAGTTGGGAGGGCCGCAAACATGAGGGACAGGGGGCCGTTTTGTTCTGCAAATGTGTCGGACCAAACCGCCCAGACCTATTCACGGGAACGAAAAATGGCATAAGCATAAAAACTCTGAGGTCCGCGCGGATTTCGTGGATCCGCGCTGGACCCCCCTCCCTGGCGCGCGGAGCGCGCCAGGGGTGGCGCGGGAGGCGCCGCCAAGGGGGTCCAGCGCGGATACGAGAAATCCGCGCGGAACTCCGAGTTGTTATGTTTATGGCATTCTTCGTCCCCCCATCATGATCCCCAGTGCGAAGACGGGGACCTCAGTGAGGCCACGTCTTCATCGTGTTATTTAGGGTTAGAGGCTCTTCTGCTCTCGATCCTAAAAAGGAAGCGGTCCTTTGACCGTCGAGGGCCGCTCCGGCGGCCCCGTGCGCCTGCACGACATCGAGGCACGGGCTGCCGAGCTGCGACGTGCCGCCTGCTCACACCATCGCCACGTGTCCGAACCTTCGGAACATGTGCGAAACCACTGGCACGGTCACAAGCACAGAGACCGGCGAAACGATCGCATCAACCAAAAGGAACAGCCCGCTGCGGTCGCACCGCTCCACGGGGTTCGCAGCGTAGCGGGTCACACTCCAGACAAGCGCGAGGAAAGCAGCTGTTACCACGGCAACTGAACACAACATGTTCATGACATTGGTGCACGATCTACCCGAGGGGTTCTCGACCCATTTCGTGGGAAATTCGTCCCAATCCAAGTTGAAGGAGCTCATCATATGTTCTGTGCCCGATATGATTCCCAAGACGAGAATGGCAAAAATCATAGCCGCGAAGCGGTGGAAACCCAACAGCACAACGCCCGAGAGGCGTTCTTTCGCGCCCCCGCGCATGTGAGCCTCCATGTCAGCAAAAGCCTCAATGACAAGTGATTGCGCAGCCGTTTGCAGGAACGCCGCGGCAAGCAGAGCGTCGACTTTGTAGACGAAGCCGATGACAAGTCCGTTGAGCACGTAAGACACTGGCAGCGACACGTCTCGAGTGGGAGCTAACACAAGAGCCGCGTACGTATATACCACAACCCCGGGCAATACGAATCTCCTCAGGTTGAGGATCAGTGAAGCTGTTCCGGTGATGAGAAACCTGGTGAGCGTAGAGGTGGTGGCCACGTTCGTGATCCGGTGCTCGAACACCTCTGCGACCTGCACCTGCCGATCCATGTCCTTGATAAGAAAGGCTATCATGATGAAGATCGTGGTCACGAGCACGATGTAAGCACCCACTGTGAACTGCTCGTGGAAATCAACGATGAAGTCGCAGCGATCCGGGTCACTATCTCTCGTTTCGCAATGTGAGATAGCAGACGATAAGGTCTCGTCAATTGCCAGGTCAACGGCGGTAAGAGCAGCGTACGCATCGACGTCGTACCGAGAAGGGAGACTGTCGAAGTCCTGGCTGTCCAACCTGCTGGCCCACACACAGTCGTCGCACATGCCAGGAGTTCTGGTGAGGCCCGATAGGCCGTGGCTCGGCGCACACCACATGTCGGCTAGGCAGTCTGTGTTGCTGCTGCAGGTAGGGTGCAATGCTTCGAAGCCCATGGCGTGCAGCACAAAACACTGCACGACCAACAACACGACCGACGGTACCAGGGCGCAGCACCCACTGGCGCAAGTCGACCCCGCACGGGTGGCTGCGCAGAGGCTCCAGTTGTGCACGCTGACGCAGTTCATGTTCTTCTGCAGAACAGCGAGGAGCTCGGCATAACTCCGCTGCCGCTCGTCAGGGTCCGGATCCACTGCGCCATCATCTTCTCTGTCCTCCTCCTTCTTCTCCTCCTCCTCCTCCTCCTCCTCCTCCGCCCGCGGCTGGCAGCTCCCGTCCTCGCCAGGGGAGCCTCCTCTGCCGCCGTCGAGGCAGCCCGCGGAGCTCTGGCGCTGCTGGCCCTCCGCCCTCGCCAGCCGCTCGGAGAGGGCCTCGAGGTGCACGGCGATGGCGGCCTGGCTGGCCTCCAGGCTCTTGGCGGCTCGCCCCTCCGCCTGGCCCAGCCGCACCAGGGCACCGCCGTGGCCGTCGCCGGCGCGCTCCGCCGCGGAGGCGCCGCCCCAGCTCCGCCATGGAGGGCCGCCGCCCTCGCCCGCGACCTCCGCCCAGGCGTCCAGCATGGGGTGCGCGGCCTGGGCCTGCCCCGCCCCGCCGGGCCGGGCCCGCGCTGCGGCACGGGGCGCGGCAGGCGCCGCGGAGGCATTCGGCCGCGCGTGGCCGGTTCGGGCCGGAGCTGTTGTTGCTGTGATGATGATGATGCTGATGATGATGATGATGATGATGATGATGAGGAGGAGGAGGAGGGGGAGGATGATGAGGATGATGATGATGATGATGAAGATCGGGGATGGACAGAACCCCCTTTAGTAAAACGTGGTTTAGTGAAAACGACCTGAGGCCCAAACCTGGCGGGCGCAAGCCTGGAAAATAACGGCCGCGGCGCCATCTCGAGAACCGAAAACGGACAATTCACTAATCGACGTGTCACTGTTGGGGGTTCTGTCCGCCCCCGAGAAGATGGGGATGGTGATGGTGGTGATGATGATGATGATGCTGGTGATGGTGGTGATGATGATGGTGGTGATGATGATGGTGATGATGATGATGCTGATGGTGATGATGATGCTGGTGATGATGGTGACAGAATAGATGTCGCCGCGCAGTTTGCCCTGAAGGCTCCCAAGTAGACGAAGTCGACACCGCGGCAGACTCAGGACAAGCCCAGCGCCTGAGGCGGAAATTGACCTGGTGGTCGAGGCGCGCCCCCCAAGACGTAGCGCCGCGCGTCGGAGCAGAGGGCGCGGCGACATGTGCAGACGGCGGAAGAGAGGAGATGATGAGAGTGGCGCTGGGGATGAGAGCGAAAATGGCGATGAGGCCGAACCTGTAGCTTAGGCGATGAAAGCGATGAAGATGCGGGTGCTTTATTACGATGAGGGCAATGAGTTGAGGATCACTGGCGGATGAGGCCGATGAGGGTGATGAAGATGCCGAACGAAGAGAAACGACGGATGTTGGTGATGAGGGCAGATGTTGTCAATCAAGGCGGAAGCTGGCGATGAAGGACGGACGAGGGTGGTGAAGATGTGAGCGAGGACGAGGGCGATGACGAGAGTGGCGTCACCCATGATGATGACGAGTCCTGTGGCGGGTGACTGCGCAGTTGATTCAAGAGAAATCAGGAATGCCACGTCGCCTGTCGGAAGGAGCTCGCGGCTGCCGATCACTCGGACGGCGTCGGTGTCGTCAGCGCCTACCCTGCCATCGTGACCGAAGGACTGCCACCCTTGGCATCCGGAACAAAACGTCCAGAGGAAACTGATTCGTGGACCCGAAACTTTCCGAAGGCCCCAGATCTGCATCCCGCGCTGCTTCCCAATCTTCCCGTGATCCGGGAAGGGGGCCCCATGGAGACCGAGAGTGGTGAGACACCTTGTCCACGCAGGTATGCGTGGACCCTGAGGTCCGACGTCGCGCACAAAATTGCAACATCGCGACAGATCGCGACTGGAGCTCTAGACTAAGGCGAAGCCAGGACGAGGATAAACTCGGGTGAGGCTAAATCGAGAATCTCCGAGATCTGGCGGTTCTGGAGGATGTCTCGGGCGCCGTTCCGGAACGCTCTGGAACGGATATATCCTCGTCCCAGCCCTGTCCGATGTAAGCACCGTCGATGCGCGCCAAGATTCGAGCCGGATCGATTCGCGAGGGCCCCGGGGTCCGAAACGGGACGAAATCGCAGATAGTGAAACCACAGCAGCGCCCGGATCTCAGGGCCTCCCCCCCCTCCGGTGGTCGTGTCAAAATCGGGGGCGGCCAAGAGGGGGGCGTCCGAGAGGGGGGGGCGCAAATTATGGCCGGCGGCATGTGCGCGACCCAGGGGGGGGGGGGGGGGGGCAGCGCGGCACACCCAGACGGCATGAGCGCTCCCCGAAACGGGCAGACCCCCTTGAGGAGCCCGCGAGCCAGTTCCGTCAGAGGCCACTCGATAGCCATGCGACTGGGGAAACCAAAAAGTACCAACACCGCTACCCGGGGGCGGCCAAGAAGGGGGCGTCCAAGAGGGGAGGGGGCGCAAAACATGGCCAGCGGCATGTGCGCGGCCCAGGGGGGGGGCCAGTGACGCATTGAAATAAGAAGCGGCGCCCTGAAATCTGGGGAGATATCATGGCCCCCGCCATGATATCCCCCCTAGTCACAACCCCCACAAATGCGACGTCCTGATTTTTCAGGACGGCGTCCGTGGAAGTCCAGACCCTTTCCCCGGGGCTAGTTTTTCATCCTGAGTTGTTTTTTGACGGCCCCGAGACTCAGCGAGGGCCCCCCGAGGCCGAAATTGGCCAAAGACCTCCCGTCCGGATTGTTTTTTACGACGCGATCGTGTCTGGGCCTCTTTGCCGCCCCCGACCAAAAGCTCGGGCCTCTGGCGAACGCCCGGGACGAGCGAGAAGCGCTCCGAGCGGGGCGCTGCACGGCCTGACGGCAAACCCCGAGGCCGGAGGCTTCGCCGAGGGCGGAGCGGCACCGCCCGAGGCCGCCGAGAGCCGACGAAAAAACCTCCGAAAACGTACCTCGGGAAGGGTCGCGACCACGAAGGGCCCCAAGAACAGACACCACCACCACCTCCTCCATTCCTCCTCCATGCCTCTTCTCTCATCCTTCTCTCCTCCGTGGCGGGCGAGGGAGGGGGCGAGGGAGGTGGTGGTGGTGGTGTCTATCTGCCAGCCCCGTACTTAACCACGGACGAGCGGACCCCCGAGCGCTCGGCTCCTGGGCCCCCAGGACCGTGCGGTGACGGACCGCGCGGTGACCGCAGAACCCCCAACGACCTCACCGCGCGGTCCGTCACCGCGCGGACCCTGGGACCCCGGAGGCCCCGGTCGTGCGAGACGTCCTCGGAGAACGACCCGAGCCCCCACATCGCGCAGTGCTCCCGGATCCCCACTGACTCACCAGGCGGCGTGGTCACCACATCGTTTCGGGCCCCCCGACCACCGGATCCGCCGATCGGAAGATCGGGCTGGGCGGGGCCCCCCGCTGCTGGACGGGTGGGCCCCCCGGAGTGCTCGGTCCCAGGTGGCTCGTGACCAGCCTCGAGGATATCCCCATCCCTAAGATTGGCAAGCCCAAATGCGACGACAGTCTTAGGGGTGCGCCCTCAGGAACGGATGACATCTTTAGGATCGGCCTGGAGATGAGGGGATGCCAATCATGAGGATAGAGATGTGTTTCAGGCTGGTGACAGAGGTCCGAGGCTCCGACCAATAATCGAAATGGCCAATTCTGGTCCGTTTTCGGCTTGCTGGGGCCCTCGGCGGACCCCGAGATAGTCAAACAATGATTCTGGACGGGAACATGGCACTCGCCCCCGCCATGATAGTAACCCTCCTACGGTCAGGAACATTTGCTTAGCGCGCCGCGGTCGCGGCCCTAACGACGCGCTATGCCCTGCGATCGGATAGCGTGTCGCTCCGGTCTGCGGGGCGGGATGCTCCGAAAAGCTCGGGACTTCGACGCCTGGGGACCGCGACGAGGAGGAGGAGGAGGTCCCTCGAGGCTGTTAGCCTTGATGGGGCCCAAAGGAGGAGGAGGAGGAGGAGGAGGAGGAGAAGGAGGAGGAGGAGGAGGAGGAGGGGGAGGAGGAGGAGGAGGAGGACAGGGAGGTCACGCCGAAGCGTGGTGGGCCAGAGCTGGCGGAGCGACACGCTGTCCACGTCGGGCCAGGCCTGGCCAGGGCCCTCCGCCCTGGCACGGTGCATGCCGAGTCCTCCGCGCAGGTGCAGGCAAGCGTGAGGGTGCAGGCGCACGTGAGAGAGAGAGAGAGAGAGAGAGAGAATAGTCCCGTCGACTCTACGAATAATACGTAGAGTGTTCTGTAGATCTCCAGAGCAACCAGAGGGGGATCCGAACGAACATGTCAAGCCCTCGACCCCGAGAGGCTCCCAGGAGGCCCCAAGAGGTAGGTTCCCAAGAGGTTCCCACGAAGCCCGAAGAGAGGCCCCAAGAGGCTCCCAAAAGGCCCCCAAGAAAGAGGCTCCCAAGAGGCCCCAGAATTCCTCCCGAGGCCCCCGAGAGCCTTCCGTAGAGACCCCAAGAAGTATCCCTCTGGCCCACGTCAGCGTCGTCGTCGTCGTCGTCGTCCCCACTTCAGGGTCGGCGGCACTGGCCGTAAGGCCTTCGTAATACTAGAATGTTCTGTAGATCGACGGAGCACACTACGCATATTTGTCGTAGATTCGACGGACACATCAATTTGGGGGTGAATCGATTCCGTCGCCGATCCCCTTTTCGAAGGGAGAGGGAAGGAAGGCTCGACTCCTCTTGCAAAGCCCTCGCCCAGCACCTACCGCTCCACAACGGCCACGCACGCGCGCAGGGATACAGTGGAGGCCAGTCCACAAGAAACCTTCCACAAGAAACCCAACCCTGAGACCCCAGGACGTCCATGGATTTTTGGTGTGGGAAAATCGCGCCTCCGTTAGCAAAACCGTCGAACCCCCGCAAAAAACCAGGGCACCCTGGAGGCATTTTCTTGGCATGGGCCCTCACTGTATGAAACAACTCCCGTAACGACACCCTCGCTCCGAAAACTGTTCCTTCCCCGCCGACGCCAGGAGAGCCAATGCACGATCATCTTGGGCCCAGGGGTGGCCCTGGCCAGGCATGGTGGTGGTGGTACGGTAGAGGAAAACAATTACTGAACATTCCTCCTCTCCCCCAAACTCAAGTTGGCAGGCGCGGGGGAGACTGCGGTCGAGGTGCAACTCATCAGACCCACCGCCAACTTTGAACATTGGAAGGAGGGGGAGGCGTTGACATATGAATTTGGCATGAGCGTTCGCTATTTTCTTCCGAGGCCTGTAGCCGTGGCGTGGTCACACTCACAACGTGTATATCATCTAGCCCCTCCCTGCTGGTCTACGCCAGCAGGGTCAGTACACCATCATGTTGGATATCTGGCCCGGGATGGTCCTGGCCACCTGGACATCTGACGTGGTTTATCATCACAGCGTGAACTCCCGCAATCATATGAGGACACCTTCAAGGGGACCCGCACGACGTTCTGGACGACGTTGGATGTCCAGGGATAGCACTAGACAGGCATGGTCCTCTTAATGCCTCTTTCACCTTCCCCTCCCCCTCCTTCCTCCTCCTCCCCATCCTCCCCTCCTTCCTTCCTCCTACTTCCTTCCTCATCCACCTCCTCCTCCTACTTCCTTCATCCTCCTTCTCCTCCCCCTCCTCCTCGTCCCCTGCTCCCTGCCTGTGACCCATGACTGTTCCCTCTGATCTTCCATGCGTGTTCCCGAGAAGTAGCTCCTCCCTCTCGCGCCACCAGGCGTGTCGACAGGGCGTGCTGGGCATCTCATCTGAGACTTCCCCACCCTTCATCATCCAGACGCTTGGATGTTGCAAGGGTTTCAAGTCTGGATGAGGGGTGGCGTTCAACATGTGGCTCTCGCCTCAGCGCCGCGCACCTTCATCTTCATCGTTCTCACAATAGGAACGTCGCCACAGCGCCGCACACATTCGTGCTAACAATTTGCCAACCAAAACTCACTGATGGAGGGCGATTCCTTTAGGAAACGGAGCTATCGCCTCAGCGTCGCGTACATTGTTCTGAAACGTTTACACCCGTGTCAAAGATGAAGGGCGGTTCCTTTTCTAACTGCGGCTCTCGACTTAGAAGCCGCGAAGATTTGTCTTGAAAGCTCACAGCGATTACAAAGGATTAAGCTGTTCATCTCCAAATCGGGGCTTTCGCTTGAGACCACTGTAACTTAAAGACCAGAATGTTGAACGAATGTGTCAACTGCGCGGATAGGACATTGCTCCTGTTCAAACTCGGGCTTTATCTTGACACTTCCGCAAGAGCACTTGAAAAGGTGCAACAGGTGCACGGACGCAGGACGGCCCCTTCTCAAAATGTAGCGCTTGGGCTTGAGGCTTTCTCGACACTCATGGTTAACACCTGCGCATTCATTATACTGATCGGAGTATCGCTGGACACTTCTTTGAACTGTACGGGCAGACCTTTGGGCGATTAACCTTACCGCTGGAAAGATGTAAGGCGGTTAGTTCCTTTCCAAAGCGGGGCTGCCGCCCGAATGGCAAGCCTATAGAGTGCTGGTTGTTCAACGGGGCGCTTCTCAAAGTGGAGGAGCTTGTGAGGACTTGTACCAAGTGGACTCGGGACGGGAAGGTGTATTGCAGCATCGTTGACACATCTCAGCTCTGGCCCTCCTCCTCCTCCTGCTTCTCCTGCTCCTCCTCCTCCTTCTCCTCCTATCCTCTTCATCCTCCTCCCCCTCCTGCTCCTGCTCCTCCTCCTCATCCTTCTCCCTCCCCGTAGGGCAACGACAAACTACATAACCATAAACCGTCGGAGGACCGCGCGGATTCCTTGGATCCGCGTTGGGTCCCCCTCCATGGCGCGCTGAGCGCGCCAAGGGCGGCGCCAAAGGCGCCGCCGGTCTGCTGCAGCAGCGCCGATCCAAGAAATCCGAGAGGACATCCGAACGCTGATGTTTATGCAATTGTGTGTTCCTCGATCCCCTGCTCCCCTGCCTGGGGGATTTGCATGTCGCTAAAAAGCCTGGCGACGGACCCAGCCATATGCAGTTGTGAACGCCGCCTTCGGTGGGAGCTTCCTGTGGTGCCACGGCATGATGATGATGCTGGTGACGACGATGATGAGGGCCGAGAGAATGATGAGATGGGAGGACGGGGAGATAGAGGCCACCCAAATTGGGTCCGAGTAGATGAAGCCGAAGGATCGCGCCGCATCGCTGATGCATCGGCTTCGCATAGGCGATGCATCGGCGCCGTCGGAGGTGCATCGGCGACGCCAGCGCGGAGCAAATCGGGCTCAACACTGAGCCGCATCGGCGATGCATCGGCTATGCGGCGCGGTCCTCAGATCCCGTCGACTCGGACCCCATCTGGGAGGCCTAGAGAGGAGGACGCGGGGCGATGCCTCTGCAAAGCGAGGGCCCAATACCAAAGGATGGCTGGGAGAGAAAATGCTGGCAAGATTTGTATCCGTATCCACCGGGTCTTGGAGCTTTGGGCTCCCCTACCCAGAAACCAGAGGCGCAGCGGACATGGATCAAAGCCTGGCCCCTGGAGGCCAGACTTTGATCCATGTGCGCTGCACCTCGGCCTCTTGACCGACGGAGAGAAAAACGAGTCTTACGCGAGGTGGCATAACATAGCGTTTGGTCGGACATGACCCCCTACAGGCGAATTGTGGACGACAAATCAAAAATACATAAAACAAACATTCAAAAACCAAACACACACACACAAAAAAAAATCTAAACATAATCCCCAAACTATGTTCTACTATTTCGGAATATTCCCCCTGTAGAGGGACACGCCCGACTTAAGCCTACGCGGGCCGGTAGCGGGGCACACCGCGCGGGGAACGAGGGCGCTCTCGCGCGACCTTGCGCAGACAGCTGACGCGCGACTGCCGGCGCGCAACTGGACCCTTAGGTCGGGCATGTCCCCCTACATACGAGACCTATGTTGCTTCACATCAGCAATTTGGCCCCTGCTGACTTTTTTTTCAAAATAATATATTGGGATGAAACGCTGCCGCTGGATATATCGAGCACAGTTGATCACAACACAAACGCTCCTGCGATCCCCGCCAAAATGGCAAGAAATAGTAAGCTCAGATCCGCATGGCTACATTGCAACCGAACCGCTTGACCACCATCTCGACCGAACTGGCGGAATTCGACCACGCGTCCGACAAAATACGTTCGACGAGGGATGCGCTGCACAATGCCCCGGCCACGGGCAGCGCTACGAGGGAAAGCGGGCCCTTCGATGTGTCACTTTCAGCGCCCGTGAAAGTGACACCTCCCAGGGCCCACTTAAAGAGCACCAGAAAGGCTCCAAGAAGGCCCCGAGAAGGCCCCAGGGCGGCACCAAGAGGGCTCCCAGAGGGACCCAAGAGAGGCCCCAAGAAGGGCCCAAGAGGGCCCTCCGCGGTGTCACTTTCAACGCCCGTGAAAATGACACCTCCCAGGGCCCACTTAGGGCCTCAGAAAAGCTCTAAGAAGGCCCCGAAAGGGCCATAGAGAGCCGCCCTGGGTTCAACTCCGCGTGGCGGAGTTGGAAGCGATAACTTCAATACCCTACTGGAGGCCTCTTAGGGGCCCTAAGACGGCACTGAAGAACCCCATCGGGGCTTTTTCAAAGGCAGAGGAGGGCGCAAAAAGGGGCCTCAGTGAGCCCCTGGTCTAACTCCACCTGGCGGAATTGGAAGCGATATCGCCCGGCGCCTTCATGGAGCCGCTCGGAGCTTCCAAGACGGCTCCAGAAGGCCCCAGGAGGGCCCCAAGAGGATCGAACGACGATTCCTGGAAGTGCACCAGTGAGACCCTTGTTGACCTCCGCCTGGCGGAGTTGGAAGCGACAATTTCCAGTGCCCTCTTGGGGCCTCTGGGGGGCCCCTCAGAAAGCTTTGGGGAGCACAGTGAAGGCCTTCGCAGGGCCGCGTGAGAGCCGTACCAGGGCCGCATGTGTGCGCGGATGGGGGCGACGAGTGCTGACGCTGACGAATATGAGAATGATGAGGGCGATCAAGGCTGGCCCGAAACAAATCCTGGCGCCATTGCAGGCCGCCGATTATCGGCCACGCCGCCAGGACGACGCCAAGCAACAAAACGACACCAACCAACAAACCGACACCAACCAACAAACCAACAAATCGACACCGGCCAACAAAAGGACACCAAGCAACAAAACGACACCAAGCAACAAAACGACACCAACCAACGAAACGACACCAACCAACAAAACGGCACGAATCAACAAAACGGCACTGACCAACCAAACGACAAATCACTTCACGACACCAATGAACAACGCGAAATCCACCGACCGCCAACCAAGCATAAAATCAACCGACACAACGAAACCAACCCATAGAGCCAGACCAACCACTGGATTCGTGAGTCGGGGTAGTCATGGAAGTGAGCCGCTGCAGCCCGCGGAAGCCATTAACAGTGACCAGAGCACCGCAATGCAGCAACGTCCCCGGGCGGCGGCGGGAGTCTTGGATCTCCCGCGGGACTGGAGCGTAGCGAGTTCGTCCTGGGTCCGGTTTAGTGAAGTGAAGAATTTCGGGGTGCTTGCATGGCAAAAACCTTCACTTCACTAATCTGGGGCCCCTGGAGCCCCAGGGCGTTTCAGTCCCCTCGCTGTCTGGGTAGTCCAGGGGGCGCAGTGGCGGCTTACCAGAGGCCCTGTTCCCTAGCCTCACTTGCTTTCACCCGTGGTGCTCGACGGCCGTCTCGGAGCTGTCTTGTGGCGGTTTGGGGCAATCCCGAAGCCTCTTGGAGCCATCCCAAGGCCCCAAGGCGCCACCAATGGGGGCCCCAAGAGAGCTCCCAGAGGGCCCCGAAAGGCCTACAACAGATTGCACGTTCGCGCGAATTCTTTGTACCATTTTGGGGGGTCCCTCTTGGGGCCCTCGGGGAACGTTCTTGGGGCCCTCCGAGGGCCCACTGGGGCCCCGGGAAGGCCCCAAGAACGCTCCCAGAGGGCCCCAAGAATGCTCCAAAAGGGCCCCAAGAGGACCCCCACAAGTGACAAAAACTATTTGCATGAGGGTGCAACTTACTCGGCGCCTCTTGGGGCGCTCTTGGAGCCGTGCTGGGCGCCACTCGTGGACGACATGGGCTGGGCGACGGCATGTGGACCCTGCCGCTTGGGCCATCGGGGGTGCTCCCCAATGGGGCCACGAAGCTTGTGAGCGTATGACGGAATGGGCTGGGCGGCGGCCTGTGGGCCCTGCCTGTGGGGCCGTCGGTGTAGCTCCCCGTGGGGCCACGAAGCGTGTGAAACGTATGCCGAAATATGCTGGGCGGCGGCCTGGGAAACCTGCCGCTGGGACCTTTTTTTGGTGGAGCTGCCTATAGGGGCACGAAATGTTTGAGGGTGTCATCAATGTGGCCTGGGCGACGGCATGTGGACCTTGCCGCCGGGACCTCCGATGAGCTCCTCATGGGGACACGAAGCGTCTGAGGGGCGTGCCGACATGGGCTGGGCGGCGCACTAAGGACCCTGCCGATGGGGCCTTCGGTGGAACACCTCACAAAGCCACGAGACTTGCGGGGGATGTGGCGAAGCAGAGACGCGGGGGAACAATGGGGGTGTTTTGATGATGTTGATGAGGATGGTGGTGGTATTGATGATGGAGACGGCGAGAATGCTGATGATGCTGATGATGATGGTGATGGCGACGATGACGATGGACGATGACGACGGAGACACGCGGAGAGCAGGGGCAGATACGCGAAGAGGGAGGACGAGGGAGGGGGCCGGAAGGAATGACGCGGGGCGGTGTCTCTTCAAAACGAAGAACCAACACTGCAATATGGTAGGAAATTTCTGGACGACCCCCCCCGTGGCGCGGTCAATGTCCGCGACAGCATCGCTGGCACTACGAACAAAATGATCGAACTCTTCCTGCGACGTTACCCGCGGGGTGGATCAGCCAGGGATGGGGGTCGAAACCGCCCCAGCGCAAAGCAAATGTACAATCCTCGAAACCGCCCCAGCGCAAAGCCAATCCTGAGAAACCCAAGCCACATCAACCGATCCGCAACAAGCACGCAAGCCTTTGACGACCCCAACGCACGTGACATCGCATAACGCGACGCGCCATCGAAAACGTTCGACGCGCGGCCTCGGAATGACATCGGGCTTCATGGAACGTCGAATGGACAACATGAAAAACCGCCCTGTGGGCTCCGAGACCCAAAATTACTGATGTGAAGGATTTCGGCTCGTCGACTACAGGCGGATTTTGGAGGAAAGATAAAGAGATAGTCAAACAATACCTGAAAATAAAAAACAATAGTCGTAAAATCGTCCCCAGAATATTGCATGACTATTGTTCAATATTTCTCCTGTAGAAGGACATGCCCGACTTAACTCTACAGAGAGCCCCCTCCCAGAAAGTCCACGCAGCAATGGATATTCGGCGACCGCAACGCATTCCCAGGAAGCTGAAACCACAAGATTCCCGAGAAATCGCGCCCGTTCCGCAGACTCCGTTTTTCACACTTACTGCCGCCCCAAGGGGGTCGGTGGTGCGGCGTCAGCCAATGAATCTACGCTGGAATGGATATTCGGCAGCGAGCGAAGGGGGGGAAATGAGAAGGAGGAGGCCTTCTCAGAAAAGGCGGCGAGACTCTTCAGAAGCCCTCGCGCCTTCTGGGAGAAGCTTCCTGCGTCTTCGGGGCAGGCTCAGCAAACTCCTCCGCACGCCCCCACACTTCCGAGCCTTCTGAGAAGGCCCGCCCCTTCTCGCCTCCCCCCCGGGCTCGCTCGCCGCCGACCGAGATATGGATAACCCTATGCCCCCGATGGATCACAGAATCGGCGGCGGACAAACCTCCCTTTAGTAAACCACCCTTTAGTGAAAACGGCCTAGGACCGAAACCGACGGACCTGGACCCGCACAAATAACGGCTGTGACGCCCTCCCTTGAACCGAAAACGGCCAATTCACTAATCGACGTGTCAGGGTAGGAGGTCTATCCAACTCCGACAGATTGGGGACAATCAAATTCGGGATTCTGGCAGGACGGTAAACTTTTTTTGGCAGGTCGCAACAGAAAGGAGGAGGACCAGAAAGAGGAGGAGCCCACGGAATCTTGCCCGCAGCAGGAGGAGGAGGAGCAGGAAGAGGAGGAGGAGGAGGAGCAGGAACAGGAGGAGCGAAGGAGGAGGGGCCGCGAAGAAGGAGGAGCGAAGAAGGAGGAGCGAAGAAGGAGGAGGAGGAGGAGGAGCGGAGGAGGAGGAGGCGACCACAGGAGGAGCAGGAGGAGCAAAGGAGGAGGAGGAGGAGGAAAAGGAGGAGGGGGAGAAGCAGGAGGCGCGAAGGAGGAGGAGCAGGAGGAGGAGGAGGAGGAGGAGGAAGAGGAGGAGCAGGAGGAGGAGCAGGAGGAGCGAAGGAGGAGCGAAGGAGGAGGAGGAGGGCATGCGGTTACAGCTCTCGCCCGTGACAAAGGGCCCTGGCGTCTGCATGCCCTCCGGGGCGGCTGGGCCAGAGCGGAGCGCGGGGCGGCCGAGGCCGCGGCGCCGCCCGCGCGGCCGCCCGCCCGGCCCGCAGCAGCCGGCCCGGCCGGGGCGCCGCCCGCGCCGGCGGCGGGGCACGTCGCCGTGGGGCGCGCGGCGAGGTCCAGGGCCTGCGAGGCTTCTCTCGTCTTGTGAGCGTTCGGTCGGGCATGGTCCTCCGTACGTCCGGCTCGTGTCGTGGCGACGTCGGCGCTGGTTTCGGACCCCGGGGGGGAATCGCTCAACCTGGCACGATCGGCCCTTGCCGAAAGGTCCAACTCGTTCCACATCGGACAATTCTGGGTCGCCCGCGGCGTTCAACGTTGAACGCCGCTGGCGGGGTCGTCGCCGGTCGACACGACACGAACCTACCGTACAGGCGGATTGTGGGAGCAAAATAAGAACAAGCACAGAAAATGCTCAACAATTGTCAGAAATAGTCGAACAATCCTCGCCCCCGGATTCTGTTCTGACTGCTTTGGGCTATTTTTCCTGCAGATGGACATGCCCGACTTGGTACACGCGCGAAGACGCCCAGTGGCACGGGAGAGGGGGAAGGAGGGGGGGGGGGGTAGAAGCTCGCCCGCCCTCGCGATCCCGCGTATTCGCCGGTGCGTGAATTCATCCGGCGCCCCTATGGCCGCTCAAAGAGGCGCTCGCGCAGGGAGGCCCGCCATGCGAGACTTCACACAGCACCCTCTTGCGCAGTGCAGCGAACACGTGTACTAGGACGCAAGTGAGAAGCCGAGCTCTATACACCGACGCTGTTTTCTGGCCCTGCGCTGACACTTGCAAAGAGGAAAGCGGATCCTGGTGAATACGGGATCCTGGTGTATACATGGTTCGTTGTTTCACGAGAAAAACGGGGCAACAAACATTCACCTTACCATCCTGATGTCGTCTCCGACCCTCAAAACTCCTGGAATTAAAAAACAGCCGGCCACTGGTAGTGTATATGCCCCAGTTTCCGACACAGAGCACCCTCTTGTGTAGTACGGTGGAAACGTGAAATAAGGACGGGTAGCAAGGACGCAAGACCCCTGGAGGCCGAAATTGGGATGTGTTGGGCGGCGGGCGACCCAACCCCAAGGGTACCCTGAAAAACTGGCCAATGGAAACGGCAAAGGACGGGCCGCAGAGGGTACCCTAGAAAAGGCGCGCGGCAATACGATGCGCGTTGACTGTTGCTGCCCCGACGCGCAACGATCGTGGGAGCCAAAAGAACCACCACTGCCAGAGCTCTACAGAACTCCGTTCGCAGAAGCCCCCCCCGCTAGCTGGTGGCAATCCGTTCTGGGCACTCTCTGGGGGCGCGCCGGGGACGGGGTGCCACCAGCTGATGGAGTGGCCGGCCCCCATAGCTGGTCGTGAACACGCAACCCGCGTGTTGACACAAGCTCAGCACGGAGATCGGAGACGTACGTCTGGCGCGATGTGTTCGCCAAAACTTGGGCCAGCACGTTGAGCCAACACGCAGCGTGTTCACACGCTCGTTTTGAGCACGGGACGTGTTACGTTTCAAGACGGGCGTATCAAGGCAGCTGTGCCCTCCAATGTGGCTCCAAAATTCTGGCGGGGCTTTTCCGCAAACAGAGCTTGTACTAAGGAGGAGGAGGAGGAGGAGGAGGAGGAGGAGGAAGGGATTCTTGCCTCGCTTCTGAGGACCTTGGTCCGCTGGCGGCCCCAGCGGTCCCGTTCCCGCCCGTCGCCGCCGTCCCGTGGCAGCCCCTCCCGCTGCCCCACTGCAGCATTGCAGCCGCATCGCACTGTAACCGAGCGTGTTGGAATCGAAATGCATTGTATGAAGGGGCCCCAGGACACACAAATAAATACACAAATGAACTGATGACCAAACTGATTCCCCATATTATCCTATATTTTCTGGGTTTTTGTCTTCCCCCCACTTCCCATATTTTCCCACATTTCTGGGGAATCGACGAAGCATTGTGTCTGTGTGTATTTTCCCTCCTGACTCCTGGCGCGTCCCTTGCGACGCCCCCTGGCATGACGCCCCCTGGCACGCCCCCCGGCACCGGCGCGTCCCGTGGCGCGTCCACTGGCTCGTCCTCTGTCGCATTACCTGGCTTGTCCGCTGGCACTTCTCCTGCCCGTTCCGTGGCGCGTCCCTTGCCGCGTCCCCTGGCTCGGCCCTTGCCATGTCTCCTTGGACGTCCCTCGGGACGTCCCCTGGCATGACGTCCCCTGGCGCGCTCCATAGCACGCCCCTTGGCACGTCCCGTGGCAGGTCCTTGACACGTCCACGGCGCATCCACTGACACCTTCCCTGGCGCATCCCTTAGTGCACCCCTGGCACATCCCGTGGCGCGTCCATGCGCCCTGATCCCGGTGTCGTCTCGTCCCGCTTCGGAACTGAGTCGGGTCTTCAGCTCGACTGCAACAAGCTCTGGGTCAGGCAGCTCGAGCCCAAGATCCAGATCAGTTCGGTCAGGATTTGAATACCAAAAAACGACTTGATCAACGCTATAGAGCACAACGCGATTCATCGCGGCATGACACATGCCATTTCAGCACGGCGCAGCGCAGCACAACCCCTAGCACGATACATCAAGATCGATACCTTCAACATTGCAATTGCCCGTCACCCAATCAGGTGTATTGAACACTTTGCCATGCCTCGCATGTCTAAGTTCCTTTCCAAATTTGTGGGTCGATTATAATTCTAAGGGACCTTTGGCAAAACCCGCCGGCCACCCAGAGAGCCACGCAAAAGAGCTCAAAATCCGTAACAATTCTCCACAGATGGCCGAGATAGCCCAAGATGGCCGCCACGATGCATCCAAGACGGCCAAGATGGCCCCCACGACGATTCTAAGACGCCTCTAAGATGGCCAAGACGGATGGCCCAAGAGGACCGCAGACGCCCCAAGAGGGCTCCAAGAGAACCTCCAGGAGGCCGACATCCTTGGTTGCCCTCAAGTATTTTAATGATTCACGCGTTCTCGCCTCTTCGGGCGTCCGATGCTCCAAGACGGACCCATAGGCCCAAAAATCGCCCAAAACGGCCCAAGAGGCCCCAAGATCGCCCGCAAGACGGCCCAAGAGGGACCCAAGGCAGCCCAAAAGGCCCCCAAGATGGCCCCAAGACGGCCCCGGAGACTTCCGAGACGGCTCTGAAGCAGGCCCCAAGACGGCCTCCGAAGGCCAAGAGGTGCAATAGAGGCACCAGGAAGAACCAAGAGGTCCCTTCTAGCACCTAAAATGCTTCCAGGAAGACCCCAGGAGGCCTCAGGAGAGCCTCAAGAAGCCTACTCTTGTTTCTCCTCCCTTCTCCTCCCTCTTCTCCTCTCTCTTCCTCTCCCGAGTGTTCCCCCAAGGGGGTCCAGAACGCCTGAGGGAACACATAGTCCAATAGCTTGGCCAGACTCTGGCCCAACGTTTGGCCGCATGGGCGTTTCCAAAAGGCAGGGGGTGGCGGTGATTCGCCGAAGGCGTCTCATTTCACGAGCCGACGTCCCAAATCTACTGAGCAACTGTAACAGGCAAAACTCACGCCAACTAGCGAAACCGACAGGGGGGCTGCAGCGGCACACTGCGAATGCTAGTGTCGCGTGACCAAGCAGAGTTCCTCAATCGCCTTACCTCCAAGTAGCTCTGGGCCAATTTCTGGGCAGCTGTTGGACAGCGGCCAATTGCAGTTCGCAAGATCGGGTCGCATTTAACTCTCGAGGACGCCAAAGCGTTAGGTTACGACCCAATCGACTGGCATGCAAATCGATTGGCTGACAAGGCGGCGGAGGAAGGAGCGCGGTTGGTCCAAGTTCCTTTCGAGAACCGTCGGGAAGTGCTCTGGGCGAACAATATGTGCTCCCAGGCCCTGGACTCCCTCCTGGCTCTTTCAGCTTCCCTGGTCAAGCAGGCGCCTGACCTTTACGGGGCAGCGGCCCGAGGGGAACTCGCCAGGAGGCAGCCAGGGCCCGCTCCGCCCAACTGATCGGGGAAGGCTGTGCCGTCTCCTGCCGCGGACCACGGCGGGCTGTCGCCCCCCGTCGTGGGTTGACAAACCTCCCTCGATGGAGGCGGCTCGGCTCTTCTTTCCCTCCTTTTTCGGAGGCTCTCAGTGAGCCTTTCCTCCGCAGGCAGGTAAGAGGTAAGAGGTAAGAGGTAAGAGGTAAGAGGTAAGAGGAGGAGGAAGAGGAAGAGGATGCGAGGTACGATAAGCAACCTCGTTATGCCCCCAGGATGGCAGACGGACGACACACCCTCATACTTCAAGGGGGGCTGAATTGCGTCTCGCGGTTCGAGGCTGCGCTGCAGGCATGGGCACGGTTGTCGGACCCCGAAGGGAGCCCCCCGTTCGAGCGGGGATCCCGGTCCGACAGCACGCATCCACAGCCCATTCCTGGAATTCCATCCCGAGAAATCTGCAGGTCGCACAGACATGGGTGCTGGTTGTCCGCTCGTAACCAGGCGCGTCGGGGCACGAGGAGCGCTATGGGAACAGCCATGGGAAGACCGAAAGAACAACCAACTCCTTCCGGACCCGAATTGTTCCTTACTTTAACCTATTGGCTGTCCCCTGGGCATCCAAAGTCTTGAACAAATATTATAACGGATTTGTTGTTTCGATTCCGCCCTCCAACGGCCCTCCTCGCAGGATCCCGGGACTGTCAACAAAAAACTACTCAGGACGAGAAGCTGGCCCCGTGCGGCAAGCGGTTTGAAAGACTTTGAACAAAGACCTACGTTTGCAGAATCTAAAGTAGGGGCTCGAGCAAAAGAAACCTTCCACAAGAAACCCAGCAATGAGACCCCAGGACGTCCCTTGATGTTTGGCGTGGGAGCGTCACGCTTTCCACAGCAAAACCATCGAAACCCAAGAAACTCAGGGCACCCTGGAGGCAAGCAGGGCGCTTCTTGGCATAGGTTTCCACTGTACCCATCGAGAGCGGTCTCGACCTCCAGGGGCACTCATTGAGAAGGGAGCACGACGTCGGAGGTTTGAGCTGCGAGAGCGGGATTTCTATCCTCCTTCGGCGAGGGTCACGCGTGCCCGCTCCTCCTCTCTCCGCGCTCCCCATCGAGTCCGTGCCTCCCTCGCAGGGACGCACGAGGGTCAGGAGCGCAAGGGACGAGGGAGGACAACGACCTTGCCCTTGACATTGACCTTCACCGCGGATCCATCCGTGGCCGCCCCGAGAAGACTCCCTGAGGCCACCAAACACAACAACAGTAACAACAGCAGCAGCAGCACCACCACCACCACCAACAACAACGACAGCAGCAGCAACAACACCACCACCACCACCACCACCAACAACAACAACAACAACAACAATCATTTTAAGACTGTTCGCCCTTATCTGCTCGAGTGTCGAATAACGCGAATTTCCCAAACCCTCGATACCCGCCCTTTTCGTCTCCGATCGAATCCCTTTTGGGGGGTATATCTTTCTTCCCTGCAGGCTGGGCTCCCGCAAGCGGCGGGGCGGCCGCGGACCGTCGGCCTGGCCAGCGGCAGCGCTGATCGGCGGGGCGGCCGCGGACCGTCGACCCGACCCCAAGAGGGACGGACAGGGGACCGACCACGACGACGACGACGTCGACGACGGCACCGACGGCGACGGCGACGACGACGACGAGCGAAAGCGAGAGCGAGAGAGAACGACAGCAGGGCCACGAAGGACACGAAGTAGGTCACAAAGGGCGACAGCGGGGACACGAAGGGAATGCGTATGGGGCCACGAAGAGCGCCAACGAGCGTGGGCCACGAAGGGCAGATAATGCAGGGCCACAGAAGGCAACGATGGGGCCACTGAGGGTAGCACCTGGGCCACGTAGGAGACTGAGGGGGCCACGAACGGCGACAGCGGGGCCACGAAGGGCATGCACATGGGGCCAAAGCGGGCGCGAACGAGCGGGGGCCACGAAGGGCATACGTATGTTGGCCCGCGGAGGGTAAGGACGGGGCAGGGCAGCAACGGGGGGGCCACGAAGGGCAGCGAGGGGGCCACGAAGTGCGACAGCGGGGCCACGAAGGGCATGCATATGGGGCCACCACGGGCGCGAACGCGCGGGGGCCACGAAGGGCATACATATATGGGGCCACGACACAAAAGCGAGTGGGCCACGAAAGGCTGCAACGGGGCCACGAAGGGCAGCGAGGGGGCCACGAAGGGCTGCAACGGGGCCACGAAGGGCTGCAACGGGGCCACGAAGGGAAGCGAGGGGGCCACGAAGGGCTGCAACGGGGCCACGAAACAAAGCGAGGGGGCCACGAGGGGCTGCAACGGGGCCACGAGACAAAGCGAGGGGCCACGAAGGGCTGCAACGGGGCCACGAAACAAAGCGAGGGGGCCACGAAGGGCTGCAACGGGGCCACGAAGGGCAGCGAGATCCCGATTCCTAGGTAATCTGTGAAGGAGTCCTAAGCGTGAGCGCGACTCCTGGGTGCCTGGGTGTCGGGAGCGCGGCGCTGGAGTAAATTGCAAGAACTTCGAACGCAAGGGCGCTATTCTTCAGTACATTGCAAACAAGTCTCCAGCGAGAGCGCGACTCCAGAGCGCAGGAGGAGCGATTCCTGAATAAATCGTGAAGAAGTCCCAAGCGAGAGCCCGATTCTTGGGTAAAATGCGAGGAAGTCTCAGGCGGGAGCGGGGGTCCTGGCTAAATTGTGAGGAAGTCTCAGGCGGGAGCCGTTGTTGTTGTAACCCGGGGGCCAGGGGGCCAGTTTGAGCAGGAAGACTTTCCTTGACAAAAAACAAGGTGCGAGCCCCGGGGGGGGCAGTTCAATTGAAAAAAATCAATGTGCACCGGTGGGGGGGATCAACAATAATTATTCTTCAACAATGAGAGCTCAACAACAAACCGAATCAAAAAAAACGAAAAGCGCGCGAGAGACCTCGAGCTTCGATCCTCGGACGGCGACGCCGGCGAGGACGAAGCCCACCCTGGCGCGGTAGCAGGTGCCTCTGCGCCCTGCATCGCCAGAGCTTGCCGGCCCTGCGGCCCCCAACCGCCGCACTCCGCCGCGAGCGCCAAGTCGCTCGCCGGGGCCGGAGTCGCGGGGATGCCGTCGCCGTCCCTCCTCGAGGGTGGGGGGAGGGAGCGCGAGGGGAGTCGCGGCCGGAAGGGTCGTCGCAGAAGGGCTGACTCAGGGCTTTGGGGCGGGCCCGGGCTACGGGGGGAGGGTGGGGGGAGGGTGGAGGGAGGAGGAGGGGGAGGAGGAGGAGGAGGAGGAGGAGGAGGAGGAGGAGGAGGAAGAGGAGAAGGAGGAGGAGGAGGAGGAGGAGGAGGAGGAGGAAGGCACGGGCCCGAGCGTTGAGCGCCCTCGGCCAGCCCTCGACGCAGGGGCGAGTCGGTCCGAGCGGGCCGCGCTGCGCCGCGCCATGGCCGCCCGCGTCAACGCCAAGATGGTGAACACCCGCGGGGCAGACGCCGAGTGCGGGAGACTCTCCCGACCGACCTCGTGGACATCTCTCGCCCCAAGGCAATTTGCGAACGCGCTGCTCTGTGACGCCTTGCCCAAGCGGCTCGGAAGGGACAGCCACTAACCTTCACGGACATGGCCACCGCCATCGGCCTCCAGCAACGATCCGACACGAACCACCAAAGCTCTTGCCAAGACAAGCGCGCACACAAGGACCAACAACGCACCTACTGGGACCACCCGCGGTACAATCGGAACGGGCAGAGCTCATACGTGGGCCAAATCCAAAAGCACTCCAACCTCGACTGGCAACCGTCTCGCTGGGACAATAACCGCTTCCACAAGGACCAATGTTGCTACCGCTATCAGGGTAACCAGCAACGCTACCACTGGGGGCCAGCAGCGCTACGCCTGGGACCAGCAGCGCTCCAAGGGGACCAGTACTTCTACGAGGGGAACCTGGAGTGCTGCTCACGCAACACAATCCAAGGTGGGCACCTCGCCAACGGAGGATCCAGGGCGTCTCTCAAGGAAATGGACCCGAGTGCCAGGCGACCCGACAATTGGGGAGAACCCAAAGCAAGGCACTAGGAAGTCCCACGCACCCGGAGAAAGCTCAACGGCTCACGGGTCGGAGTGCAGCCCCCGACTCCCGAACAAAAAAGAATCGCAACCTGCATGCCCGCTGGCGACACCAACGAGGCGGACCTAATGATGCAGTACATCGATTGCCAGATCTAGAGAAAGAAGAATAATACGAATAAAACAACAACGGCATGAACATAAACTGTTGGCGCTCCGCGCGGAGCGTGTATCCATTTTGTTTTTCTTCTGCGGAGATCGCCACAGACTGGGGCGGGATGCAACAAGCCTCCCTGCGCATGGGGCGCTGAACCCCCAGGGCCCAGAACCACTCGCCTGCGCTGCATGTGCGACAGCACCGTGCTCACCTCGACCGCGCGGGGCCCCCAGTTCTCTCGGCAACCCTGGCGCAAGCTGGCGGGAGAGGCGCTGGAGGTCGGCCTGCAGCTTGGCAGCGATGACGGCCGCGCGCCCGACAGAGCCACCAGCGGCGACGGGGCGGGGCACGTCTCGAGGAACGGGCGGAGGAGTGCGAGCAAGAGTCCAAACCCGAGGGGCCGACGTCGCTGCTTCTTCGGCGCCTGCGCGGGCCGAGTGGGAGGGCCCGGGACAGACCAACCCGCCGAAAGGCGCCCCACGAGGCCGGCGACGCCCAGGAGCAGGACGGCCGCGCCCACGGGCGCGAGCTGACGGCCAAGCACCGCTCTGGCCGCACTGCCGAAGACAAGTGTGGCCTCGTGGCAGGCGCCTCGACACCGCACCGGGGAGCCTGCCACGAAACGCGGACCTACGACCGCGCGATCGCTCACCACACATGCAATGAAATGCGGGCTGCAATCCAAATCGCTCTGTGGAAATCACTGTGGCAATTGGCAGTTCAAAGGAATAGGACATGTAGTGATGTGGGTAGAATTGGGCCCGCAGCAAAAGAGGTTGCGGTTTTCTTTTCTGTCGCGCGCGCCCGCGGACGGCGTTACCAGCGCGCCACGAGGCTAAATAAAGGACCCTGCGAGCAAAGAGGCGGCGGCAGGGCAGCGGTGGAGAGAGCGGCGAAGGAGAAGGAGGAGAAACTGGAACACACATACAAAACGCTCAATTCTGATTCCGGCCAGTTGTATGTCGGGACATTTCCAATGCCAGCCGCGAGGCGCGCAACTCTGCGCCTCCCGCACTTTCAAGACGACATCTAAGCAAAACCATGACCCCGGCAAATCCTGGGGCCGCTGCAAATCATGGCCCCGGCAAGCCTTTGAACGGGCCCCAGAGCCGCTGCAAACCATGGCCCCGATGATGCCGTCGGCCATGGCTTGCATGCATCGCCCTGGGGCTTGCCGGAACCATGGTTTGCAACGGTGTTGGGGCTTCCTGGGGCCATGTTTTGCAGCGGCTCTGGGGTTTGCTGGGGTCATGGTTTGCAAGCGGCCCCGGGGCTTGGTAGGGCCATGTTTTGCAGCGGCACCGTGCAGGGCTTGCCAGAGCTATGGTCTGAAGCGGCTCTTGGGTTTGCCAGGGCCATGGTTTTCAGCAACCCCCAGGCTTGCTGGGCTTATGGTTCCAAGCGGCCCCAAGGTTTGTCTGGGACATGGTTTGCAACAGCCCAGGGGCTTGCCGGGGCCATGGTTTGCAGCGGCCCCTGGGCTTGCTGGGGCCATGCAGCGGCCCCCGGGCTTGCTGGGGCCATGTTTTTTGCAGCGGTCCCACGCACGCGCGCGCAGACGCACACGCACACAGTCACGCACAAACGCGCGCACTGGTCATTCCGGTCATTTCCAAGTCCGACCCCGATTCAGAAACGAGGGGTGCGGACTGGATGGGAGAATTAGCGTTGCGTCCATGAACGAGCGGCATTGGACAGGAATCCAAGTTTGTGCTGACGTGCTAGCTTGCTCCACTTGTTGGTCGTATGGGATCCTGCGTGCGTCTCACAAGTGGCGAAATGCTGAAAGACCTGGCTGCCAGCAAGATGCATCAGGTAACCCCACGTCTTGCGACCGAGATATGTGATTGTGCGAGAAAAAGATGTGGACCACCTCATTGTCCGTTGACAACGACGATGGCTGAGGCAATGCATCATTGCCCCCTGCTGTCGTACCCCTCGAACCAAGCTGGGGCTGCTCAGCTCTTGGCCCTGTTGGCACTCCTGCAGCTGCCGTTGCTGTCGTACTCGGCGTCGTCGAAGACAGCTCTCCAGCGTCGGCCGAGGTGCCCGCCGACTCTGGAGCGGCCCTGGCCCCTGCCCCCCCCCCCCCCTGCTGATGGTGGCAGGGCGTCGCAGGGGCCGCTCGGCCTCGCGCGCTGGCGGCCGCCGCGCCGCCCCCGCCGCCGCGCCCGCTGCCCTTGGCTGCTGCAGCCTGGGCCACCTGGGCTGCCTGCGAGGCCTGGGCCGCGGTGGCGGCGGCCACCTGCGCCGCTGCCGCCTCGGCGCTGCGGGTGCGCGCGATCTCGGCGTCCACGCGCTCCTGGGCCGTCATCGCCGACTCCTCATCCGATGCGCCTGTTGCTGCCCGGGCCCCCGCCGCTGTCGGCTTGGCCGGAGCCTCGCCCGCGGCAGGTTCCCCCGCTGCCTGCGCCCATCGGCCCCCTTGCGCTTCTTGGCCATCCAGGTGGACAGCTCGTTCTGCCACGCCTCTATGCGGGGGTGCCACTCACGCACCTTCCCACCCTTCTCGCCTAGGTCGGACTTGGCCGCGACCAGATCCTTCTCCAGCTGCAGCAGCTCCTTCTTCTCCGCGTCCTCGCATTCGAGGGTGCCGTCCCGAAGGGATTCGAAGGAAGGACCCGTCCCAGACCACGGCGAAATTGAAGTCCCCTGCTTCCTTGGCCGCTGCCTTCTCGTGCGAAGCCGATGCGGTGGAGGAGGTGAGGCCCGCCTCGGCCGCAAGGGCCCTCACTGCTGTCCTCTTGGCCAGCCCCGCCTGCGCCAGCGTGCGAACCGCTTCCAGCAAGCGCTGCTGCGCTTGGGCCAGCTGCACCGCAGCGCGCTCCATGGCCTTGACCGGAGGGATGAGGAGGGATTTGTTTGTTTCGACTGAGCCAGGTGCCCGCCAGATTAGCGGGGAAACAGAGGCAGCGCCCATCGGAGCCCGGCCCGCTGCCCGCTTGACTGGGTGCCGCTGGGCCCGCCAGGGCGTCCTCACGCCTCAAGGCCTCTGCAACACTCTCGAGCTGAGCCTCCGACTCCGCTGCTTCAAGGTCGAACGAATTGCAAGTGACCGCAGGAGGAGGAGGAGGAGGAGGAGGAGGGGGAGGAGGGAGGAGGAGGAGGGGGAGGAGGATGAGGAGGAGGAGGAGGAGGAGAAGGGAGAACCAGTGCAAACCCAAGAGTCGCCAACGATGCTGCAGTAAACCCTCCCTCCAAGTTCCTCTGCACAGGCACCATACAACAAATACTGAGGGAAATGCCCCGTTGGAAGACAACTGTCGAAAGATCCTGAACCGTGCCACAAGAACACTCCTGAGACTTCAACGACGCGAACCAAAATTCTAGACGCTTCGCGTATCCCCACCAGCCCGTCCAGAAATGAGTCCCAGGGGAGTGGAGGTTATGAGGGAAGCGGGGGAGCATGCAGAAGAACAAAGGGCGGGGTGAGCCGCCATATACCCCAAGAGGGGGAGGATGTAGGAGGAGCCGTCGTCGTAGGAGTAGGAGGAGGAAGAGGAGGAGCAGGAGGAGGAGCAGGAGGAGGAGCAGGAGGAGGAGGAGGAGGAAGATAAGGAGGAGGATATGGAGAACTGCGAGGACGAGAAGGAGGAAAAGGAGAGGAGGAGGAGGAGGAGGAGGAGGAGGAGGAGGAGGAGGGGGAGGGGGAGGAGGGAGGAGGAAGAAAAAGAAGAGGAGGAGGAGGACAATGGCGAGCTTGGGGGCCTCTTGGGCCCTCTTTGGGGCCTCTTGGCGGTCCCGGGGGCCTCTTGCGTATCTCGGGGAGCCTCTTGTGGCCTCTTGGGGGTCTCTTGGGGGCCTCTTGGAGGCCTCTTGGGGGCCTCTTGGGGCCTCTTGGGGCCTCTTCTCTCTTGGGGCGCTCTTGGGAGCCTTCGAGGCGCTCTTGGGGCCATCTTGGAGGAGATCTATCAAAGAAGGGGGGGTCCCCAATTAGCGCTGCCCCTCTAGAGTGCCTCGAATCGCTTCTTGGGCCCTTCTTGAGGCCAAAATCTTTCCAAAACCTGAATAAAATCAATGTTTTGTGTTTTCTCGCCTTTTCGCTCTTGGAGCCGTCTTGGGCCGTCTTGGGAGCCTCTTGGGCCTCTTGGGGGTCTCTTGGGAGCCTTGTGGAGGCCTCTTGGGCGCCTCTTGGGGCCTCTTGGGGCGCTCTTGGGGCGCTCTTGGGGCGCTCTTGGGAGCCTTCGGGGCGCTCTTGGGGCCATCTTGGAGGAGATCGATCAAAGAAGAGGGGGTCCCCAATTAGCGTTGCCCCTCTAGAGTGCCTCGAGTCGCCTCTTGGGCCCCCCAAGAGGCCAAAATCGTTCCAAAACCTATGTAAAATCAATGTTTTTTGCTTTCTCGCCTTTTCGCTCTTGGAGCCGTCTTGGGCCATCTTGGGAGGCTCTTGGGGCCTCTTGGGGGTCTCTTGGCAGCCTCTTGGAGGCTTCTTGGGGGCCTCTTGGGGCCTCGTGGGGCCGTCTTGGGGCGCTCTTGGGGCGCTCTTGGGAGCCTTCGGGGCGCTCTTGGGGCCATCTTGGAGGAGATCTATCAAAAAAGGGGGGGTCGTATATTAGCGTTGCCCCTCTAGAGTGCCTCGAGTCGCCTCTTGGGCCCCCCCGAGAGGCCAAAATCCTTCCAAAACCTAGGTAAAATCAATGTTTTGTGTGTTTCTCGCCTTTTCGCTCTTGGAGATGTCTTGGGCCATCTTGGCCGTCCCAACGACCCGCGGAACGCCCCGTCCAGGTCAGTGGGGAGGGGTAAGGGGAGGGGTAAACCCCTCCCCGAAGGGGAAGAAGGGGGTTGGCAGAGGAAACTCCCTAAACCACCTACGCCCTAAAGGGCTGGTGGGATTACTGTTGCGTCCTGACAATCCTGAACCGTGCTAGAGCACATTTCCTGGGACTTCAACACCGCGAAGAAACGCAACGACTCCGTCCTGACAGTCATATTTCGTGTCATTACACCATTTTTGGGGCATCAACTATAAAAAAGTGCTTGGGTCTGCAGGAAATGGAAACAACGACTGCGCGCGCGCTCAGGCGAGAGCCACATTTTGAAAAAGAAACCCCCCTCTCCATTTATCCGCGAAGATCCTGCAAACTTTGAAAACGCATGCGCGAAGCGCTTGGGCGAGGACCGCATTTTGGAAACGGCCCGCCCTCCGTCCGTGAAACGACTGCACACACTTTGACGAACGGGTGTGCGCGGCGCTGAGCCGAGAACCACATCTTGAAAACGGCTCGCCCTCCATCCGTGGGACTATTTCAAACTTGGAGACAACCATGGGCGGCGTTATGGCGAGAGCAACATGTTGAAAACCACCCTCCCTCCATCCGTGAAGCTGTTGCACATTCTCAGCTTAAGGATCATAGTGGCGGGGAAGTCTGAAGCAAAACGCCCGGCCCGTCCAACCGACGCGTCTCGGGTCGCGACAGGGGAAAGTTACTTGAAAGGAGAAGGGATGGAGGAGGGGGAGGAGGAGGAGGAGGAGGAGGAAGAGGAGGGGCTGACCCTGACCACAGGGCCGGCGATGCTGCCGAAACTTCCCTAGTGAACCCCTTCGGGGGTCCTTCAGGGTGCGTCGGCTATGTCGGCGGCCCTCACCTTACCCTTGCCAGCTCCTCTTCGTCGTGCCTGGTGCCCTCCCGCTTCTCCTCGCTTCTCCCGATTCTCATCCTCTGCTGTTTGCCATCCCGGGTCGTCCCCTTCCGTCGGTTTCCCTCGCTTCACAGGGTAGCCCCCCCCGCCTTCGGCTGTAAAAAAAATGTTCAAAAGCCACCATTCCGCACGGAGGATCAGGACAGGCATCGGGTCAGCCAAAGATCGAACCTGCCTTTAGCTTTAAGCTTTAAGCTTTGAGGAGGAGGAGGAGGAGGAGGAAAAGGAGGAGGAGGGGGATGAGGAGGAGGAGAAGGAAGAAGACGAGGAGGAGGAGGAGAGCGCAACTGCACCACGTCGAGAGCGGCGATCCCCACCACCTCTCAGGCAGCGCCCCCGCACCGTGCCCCGCCCCAGCGCTGCTCCGCCCCGCCCTCCTGGGACAGCTCTTCAGGGGGCTCCCCGCCTCGAGGTGGCCCCAACCACATCCCCCGCCGCCGCCGCCGCCCCGCGCAGAGGCTTAGGTCGGCGATGTCCTCCGTCAGGCGGATGTTGGGCGACGGATAAAATAAGAGCCACAAAATGCTCAAAAACATGAAAACATGATATGCCTAATAAAAAACATCCCCTGACTCCTCTGTGCTGTTTCAGCTGAGGCGGGAAGGGCTCCGCGCCCCGCCGAGTGCGGAGGCGCCCGCCCCCGTCGAGGCCGCGCGCCCCGCGGCCGTCGAGGGCGCGCGCGAAGCACGCGCGGCCGGGCGCCCGCCGCCGGCGCCGCCGCGGCCGCCGAGCGGCAGGCCCCAGTCTGAGGGGACCGATCGCGCGGGCGGCGGCGAGGTGGGCCGAGCCTCGCGTCGGGCCCGTGCTCCTGCAGGCGGATTCTGGATGAGATCGGGAAGCAAATCCGAAAATGCTCAACAATGGCAAACAATAATCCAAACATCGTTCCGAGCCCCACAAGTTCAATTCGTTTCCCATCCCCCTGTGGGAGGCCCGCACCTCATCTTCCGCCGTTCCCTGCCTCGCACCACAGTGGCAGAACGCCGCCGGGGGGCGAGAAGGCTGCGCCCGGCCCAAACAGACTCTGGAACCACCGGCCACGAGGCAAGAGGAGGAGGCGGAGGGAGGAGGAGGAGGAGAAAGAGGGATGAGGGATGAGGGATGAGGGATGAGGGATGAGGGATGAGGGATGAGGGATGAGGGATGATGATGATGATGATGATGATGATGATGATGATGATGATGATGATGATGATGCTGATGATGATGATGACGAGGAGGAGGAGGGAGGGAGGAGAGGAGGAAGGAGGAGGGGAGGGGGAGGAGGAGGAGGAGGAGGAGGAGGAGGAGGAGGAGGAAGAGGAGGATGGAGACGGAGGAGGACGAGGCGGGAGGTGGAGGAGAAAGATGTGGGAGGAGGAGGAGGAGGAGAAGGAGGAGAAGGAGGATGAGGATGAGGGAGGAGGGAAGAGGTGGAAAGAGAACGAGGACAACCAGAGGAGGAGGAGGAGGGCGATGAGGGCCAGTCCGCGGCGCGCACAGGGGAGTGAGGGGAATGGCGGCCCCGTCGTCGACGCTGCTGCCGCCGGCCCTTCTCCGTCATCATTGTCGCCGTCGCCGTCGCCATCGTCGTCGTCGTCGTCGTCGTTGTGGCCGTGGTCGTGGTCGTGGTCGTGGTCGTGGTCGTCGTCGTGGTCGTCGTCGTGGTCGTCGTCGTCGTCGTCGCCGCCGCCGCCGCCGCCGCTTCCTCGTCCCCGCCGCCATGCCTTTCTGCGCGCGTTCTTTGGCAATTCACCGTTTCGGGATCCTGGCCACCAGAGGCCCTGGCGGAAGCCTCTGGGGACCTCCAGCAACCTCCTGAGGCAGAGGACGACGTCGGTCGTCTTCTCATCCTCTTCCTCCTCCTCCTCCTCAGTTGTCTCCTCTTGCCTCCCCCCGTTCTTCATTCGTCTCCTCCTTCTCATCCCTCCTGAAATGGGAGGGGGCAGAAGAAAGGATCCCGCGATCCTCGCGTAGTCTTTGTTCAACATGGCCTCGGTGCCAGAGAACAGGAGCACGTAAACGAAAACCAGGCTCAGCGGCAGCGCCATCATGGAGCTGGAAAGCCTGGGCGGACCTTGCTATTTCTTTGTGCTGGCACAGAAATGTGCCTCAGCGTGATCGCTGAACCTGCCTGGACCGAGACAGCAATAAAGGACGCTCGTCGGAAACAGTGGAATGGGAACAGACCAGCATCGCGTTCACCATGACGACGAGCATGACAGAGTCAACGTTATCATGCACACTGATGCCTGATCAAGGGGCACACACACATGCAGGCACGTACCTCATGCCCCCGATTGTCTGTTCTCGTTCACGACGCGCTCGCTCTGCACCAGGGCGTAACAGCCAGATCAAGGCACCACAACATCGCCCATCACATGCCCCGGATGACCTCATGATCATCCATCACGGTGTAAAGAAGGGGCGTAGCGTCCTCGAGCAATGGTCCCATCCCATGCCAGACCAGCCATTCCGTGCCCCTGATGATCCATGGTGTAACAACGGACGCAGCATCATCAAGCATGAAATCGATGATTCTAGGGACTTGCGACAAGGCTACATGGCCCCTGGACGAGAGCAACTGCTTGACCACCCATGGGAGAGCGAACGGGCCAGGCTGCGCTGTCAACGTGGGCACACCTTTTCCGACGCAACACTCACGCATGCAGTCAGCCGCCATCGCCGACCGTGAAAAAAAGGGCCCCGAGGGGAACGGGCCTTGGAACCCAAGACTTCCCTCCGAGGTCCGTGTTTCGCTCCAAGTTGTGCTGTGGCGGCCCCCGGGACCCAGGAAGGGCATCGAGTGGCCAAGGTCGGTTGAAACATGGCAGAACCCGTTCCCCTCGGGAACTCTTTCCTTCAGAGTGACCATCACGCGAAGCGGCGGTGAGAGGTTGGAACGATCGCTTCCATGACCTGGGATCACAGAAAGGAAGCCGACACCGCCACTCCCTGGACGTCTCCCAGGGCGCTTTCGGACCAAGGCCCAGTCCGAGCCGAATCCAACCGCAAAGCGACTCGTGTGCCCCTCCCCCGGGAGGCCCGAACATACGCAAACAAATTGCATCGGGAGCGGTATCGGCACGGTCGAAACAAGGCCAGAAGAACACACTTCAAGAGCACGAACCCCTCCGTGGGCGACACAACCCCGAAGCCACCGGGGGGCCCATCCCGAGGAGTCACCCGACCTTACCTGCCTGGCCTGTCCCAGACATCCGGCCGCCCCAATGTATTTGGTGCGCGGGCCCCAGAAATCTGGGCCATTTCAACTGGAACCGGCTTTTCGTCACACATCGTTTTGTCGACGGTCCCGAGGCCCAGCGAGGGCCCACGGAGGCCGAACAAAAACCAAAGTCCCGCCGTCCCAACTGTTTGGGAGCGTCGGACCTCTGGGATCCAAGAAACCGAAACTCAAGCCGCACGTTCTTACGCCTCGCTCCGACCGTATGGCCTTCTTCTCCGGTGGCCTGGCTGTCTTTCGACACCATGAGCAGGTGCGCCGCGGACCCCCAGACCATGTTGACGAAGGCACCCAGCGCCGCCAGAGCCATGAGCGCGTCCACGGCCCCGACCTTTGGTGATAAGCAATGCAAGTACCCCCAACCCTTTGGGAGGGGACCTCCGTTAGGAGGGCCAAAAACAATATGGATCAGGGGGATTTTTCTGCAGGTGCATCAGACCAAACCGCCCATCAGAATTATCCCTAAGGCAAAGTAAGGCAAAGCAATAGCCGCACAAGAGCCACAAACGACTCGGGCGTCTCGGTGCACGAATCACCGGAAGTGAGGAAAGGCCCGCCCTGCAGGATCGGTTAACGGCGCATCGTGGAGCGGTGCCGCAGCCTCCCTGAGCACGGGCCCCCCCGGAGCAACTGCCAGACAGGTCGCGTTAGCACCCTCGGGCCTTGCAGCGCTCCGGGTGCGTTTCGGCACCCTCTCCCACGACCTCGTCAGGACCGATGACAAGGGAGAGGGCGGCGGCAGGCCGACGCATCCCCAATCCCTGGCGGGTGTGGAATGCCAGGGGAACCCGAAAAGCAGCAGCAACAGCAGTGACCTAAGGGAGGCCACGTCTTCATCGTGCCATTAGGCTTGGGGGCTCTCCTGTGCTCGATGGCTTGGGGCGGCCCGCCTCTGGCGCGGGGCTCCCTGCGGAGGGCCCCGGACGCACAGCAGGAGGGAGGAGGGAGGAGGGAGGAGGGAGGAGGGAGGAGGGAGGAGGGAGGAGGATCAGAGGGACCCCGCTCTCACACGCTGCCGGAGCCCCGTCGGGCGCCCCGTCGGGGCAGAGAGCAGACCGCCGGGAGAAGCAGAACGCTGGGAGAGGCGAGAGGAGAAGATTTCGACAGTCACAATGTGCAGTAAGGACGACCCTAAGAAACCTACCACAAGAAAGCTTCCACAAGAAACCCAACCCTGAGACCCCAGGACGTCCATCGATTCTTCGTGTGGGAGCGTCGCGCTCTCCACACCAAAACCACCGACGCCAAAGAAACCCGGGGCACCCTGGAGGCAAGCAGGTTGTTTCTTGGCATGGATCTCCACTGTATCGACGGGTGGCAAGGACGCAAGACCCCTAGAGGCCGAGGCTGGGATTTTTGTTGAGAGGCGGGCGACCAAGGAGCACGGCAGTGGACGGGCCGCAGAGGCAGGGACACAAGAGCACCCCGGATGAAGGCGCGCGTCCTTACTAGGCGCGTGGACTGTAGACGAGTCCTCGACCCTGGGCCCCATGCCCCAGGGCCCAGTCACCAAAGTGCTGGCCACACTGGAGTCTTCTTGGGATTCAGGAGGCCCTGGAGGAAAAGAAACACCGATCTCTCGGAGGAGGGAATGGGGAGAACGGAGGAGGAGAAGGAGGAGGAGGAGGAGAAGGAGAAGAAGGGGGAGGAGGGGAAGGAGGAGGAGGAGGAGGAGGAGGAGGAGGAGAGAGAAGGAGGAGGAGGAGGAGGAGGAGGAGGAGGAGGAGGAGGAGGAGCAGGAGCAGGAGCAAGGAGGAGAGGAGGAGGAGGCCGAGGAGGAGGAGGATGAGGAGGAGGAGAAGGGGAGGAGGAGGATGAGGAGGAGAAGGAGGAGGAGGAGGAGGAGAAAGAGAAAGAGAAAGAGGAAGAGGAAGAGGAGGAGGAGGAGGAGGAGGAGGAGGAGGAGGAGGAGGGAGGAGAGGAGGAGGAGGAGGAGGAGGAGGGGAGGGATGTGGAGAAGAGGAGGAGGAGGAGGAGGAGGATGGAGAGGAGGAGGATGAGGAGGGGGAGGAAGAGGAGGAGGAGGATGAGGAGGAGCAGGAGGAGGAAGAGGGGCGGACCACCCTCGCACAACATGCTCTTAGCTTCGGCCGGCGGCAGGCCAGTCAGCCGCTGCGTCGTCGGCGATAGGAGACAAGGGCATAGCGCGGCGAATCAGCGGGGATGGCCTCCAGTGTGACCATCAGTCAGCCGAATGGCGACTGCAATCTCAATGAGATCACCGAGAAGGTACGAGCCCGCACACGCATCAGTCACGCTGCAGTGGCATCGTTTTTGTTGTTGCTGCAATGTAGAACTCGCCGATCGCCCCCTCCAGGGGTACGCAATAAAAGATCAACCGTCCGAAGGTTTACCTGTTGTTCTTTGCAGTGCAACACGATCCGCGCTCCCACGGCCTCGACCTCTCTTAAATTACATTGGGTCCACGCTCCCAGGGCCACCACCCCCTTGCAAATCACATCGGATCCTCGCTCTAACGGCCACGACCCATCGCAAATGATTCCGCTGCCCCAGACTGCGATCCCTTACCAGTTGCTTTGGGTCCACGCTCACTCAACCACGATCCCACGTAATCATAACAGCGGACCCGAATTCCACGACCGCGGCCATGTGGAGTTCCACCATCGCGCCCCCTGACAAGTGGAGGCGTGGTAGAATGCCAGGGGATGTCTGGCAGGGTGTCTGTAATTGTCTAAGCCCCCCCCTCTCATCGCAGACTGTTGCGCGCATCCTCCCCCTGCCTGGAGCCACGATACCTTGTAATAAATCAGTGTCCGCGCTCCCGAGGCCACGATCCCTCGGAACAAAAACAAAAGCACGGATCTGTGCACCGAGCTTCCAAGACGACCCTGGCAGGCAACAAACGCTGCCAACGATGACCCAAGATGGCCTCAAGACGGCCGAAGATGCCTCCAAGCGGGCCCAAGGTGGCCACAAGAGGACCACCAACAGGATCCAAATAAGACATGTCCCTGGAGAGGGCGTAGGCCCAGGGCTCTCTTTGTAGTTTGTAAACTGTCCCCGGTGCCTCGACTGAGGTGGGCCAGCGGATTCTTTCTGTGACACATAACGAGGTCAAAGTGTGCCATCACATTATTGTTCACGGATGTCTCAGGCGAAACGCTGGTATTTGCAATCCCGATCCGATAGTTCACAGGGTGCGGGACACTGTTTGGTGGAAGAAGTTTATCCTGGGCGTGCCCGCTCGAAGAAAGTGCGCCAAGGGGGACATCTAGCATGCAGTCGTCGGCCTCTTCGCATGCAAAACAAATGTACGCGGAGGGGGTGCCTAATATGTGCATGGCGCCCGTGCACACTTTGCATGTGTTTTTTCCCAACCATCCTGTGGTGTTGGGTCCTCGGTTTGAATCGACAACGCCCCGCGTCTCCTCTCCTCCTTCCTCCTCCCCCTCCTCCCTCTCCTTCATCCTCCTATCCGTGCCTCCGCCCTCCGCACCAGTCAACCATTTCGGCGCCTCCCTCACACGCTTCAGGGCCCCATGGGGAGCTCCACCGACGGCCCCAATGGCTGCGTCCACATGCGTCCCAGCCGCCCATGTCGGCACACCCCTCACACGCTTCGTGGCCCCATAGGGAGCTCCACCGAAGGCCCCAGTGGCTGCGTCCACATGCGTCCCAGACGCCCACTTCGGCACACCCCTCACACGTTTCGTGGCCCCATGGGGAGCTCCGCCGAAGGCCCCAGTGGCTGCGTCCACATGCGTCCCAGCCGCCCATGTCGGCACACCCCTCACACGTTTCGTGGCCCTATAGGGAGCTCCACCGAAGGCCCCAGTGGCTGCGTCCACATGCGTCCCAGCCGCCCATGTCGGCACACCCCTCACACGTCCTGTGGCCCCATAGGAGAGCTTCACCGATATTCACAGGAGGCCCCAATGGCTGCGTCCACATGCGCCCCAGCCGCTCATTTCGGCACAGGCCTCATACGGTTGGTGCCCCCATAGGGAGTCCCACCGAAGGCCCCAGTGGCTGCGTCCACATGCGTCCCAGACGCCCACTTCGGCACACGCCTCAGACGTGGGGCGGTCCCATAGGGAGCCCCCCGAAGGCCTCAGTGGCGCCGCCCGCATGCGTCTCAAGCGTTCATGTCGGCACACACCTCACACGTTTCGTAGCCCCACAAGGATTCCCACTGAAGGTCTCAGCGTTCCCGCTGCGTGCGTCCCAGCCGTTCATTTCGGGACACCCCTCACACGTTTCGAGGCCCCATGCGGAGCTCTATCGAAGGCCCCAATGGGGGTGGCAACATGCGTGCGGATGCAGTGGTCGCATGCGTTTCCCCCACGCAGTACAGCGCTTCGTAGGCCCATAGGGAGCTCCACCGAAGGCACCAGTGGCTGTGTTCACATGCGTTTCCCCCACGCAGTACAGCGTTTCGTGGCCCACAGGGAGCTCCACCAGAGGCCACAATGGCGGTATTCGCATGCGGTCCCCTCACCCAGTACAGCGGTCCGTGGCTCCATAGGGAGCTCCACCAGAGGTCCCAATGGCGGTGCTTGCATGCCTCCCCCCCACACAATACATCGCTTCGTGGCCCCAGAAGGAGCTCCACCGAATGCCCCAGAGGCGGTGTTCGCATGCAGTTCCCCCACCCAGTACATCGCCTCGAGCTGCACCGAAGGTCCCAGTGGCGGCGTTCGCATGCGCTTCCGCCACTCAGTACAACGTTTTGTGGCCCCATAGGGAGCTCCACCAGAGGCCCCGGTGGCGGTGTTCGCATGCGTTCCCCCCACCCAGTAGAAAGTTTCGTAGCTCCATCAGGAGCTCCACGAGAGGCACCAGTGGCGGTGTTCGCATGCGTTTCCCACACCCAGTGCAACGTTCCGTGGCCCCATAAGGAGCTCCACCAGAGGTCCCAATGGCGGTGCTTGCATGCGTTCCCCCACCCAGTACAACGTTTCGCGGCCCCAGAGGGAGCTCCTCCGAATGCCCTAATGGCGGTGTTCGTATGTATACCCCCCACCCAGTACAGCGACTCGAGCTGCACCACCCCGATGGCGGTGTTCGCATGCGTTTCACTCACCCGGTGCAGCGTTTCGTGGCCCAAGGGGAGCTCAACCAGAGGCCCTTGGTGGCGGTGTCCGCATGCGTTTCCCCGACCCAGTGCAGCGTTGAGTGCCCCAAAGGGAGCTCCACCAGAGGCCCCAGTGGCGGTGTTCGCATGCGTTTCCCCCACCCAGTACAGCGTCTCGTGGCCCCATGAGGAGCTCTACCGAAGGCCCCAATGGTGGCCCCGCCCCATTGAGGCGCACCCCTCAACACGTTTCGCGGCCCCATCGTGGTTTCCGCTTGAAACCCCAGTGGCAGCGCCCACATGGCAGCCCCGTCCCATATCGGCACACCCTTCGCTTGCATCATGGCCCCATGAGGAGATCCCCCGAAGGCGATACCCGCAACGACGGCACTCACAACTGCAAATGGTTGGGTCCTTCACAAGGATAGGAATTCACATGCCTAGGCCATCCAGGGGGATCTAACATGTGGTCGTCGGGCTCTTCGCACTTAGCAATACGCGCAAGGAGGGGACATCTAACGTACGTCTGGTGCCTGTTCACATGGGTTCCTGCCGCCCGTAAGCCCAAACCTTTTTATGTTCCAACTATCATAAAGTCTTGGGTCCTCATTTTGAAGAGACAACGCCCCGCGCCCCACCTCACCTCACCGTCCTCCTCCCGTTATTCCCTCCTTCCCTACGTGCCTACGCTCTCCGCATCAGTCTACTATTTCGGCACACCCCTCACACGGTTCGTGGCCCCACAGGGTGCTCCACCGAAGGCCCCGCTGGCGGTGTCCACATGCGTTCCCGCCACTCATGTCTGCACACCCCTTTGAAAATATCGTGTCTCCATCGAGAGCTCCACTGGAGGCCCCGCTGGCGGTGTCTACATGCGTCCCCGCCACCGGTTTCGGCACACCCCTCGCAAGCTTCGTGGCCCCGTAGGGAGCTCCACCCAAGGCGCCAGTTGCGGTGTCCACCTGCGTCTCTGCCATCGATTTCGGCACACCCCTCACAAGCTTCGTTGCTCCATGAGGCCCCACTGGCGGTGTCCACATGCGCGCCCACCACCAATTCGGGCACACCCCCAAAACGTTTCGAGGGCCCCCAAGAGGCCCCCAAGGAGGCCCCAAGAGGAACCCCCAAGAGGCCCAAAAGAGGCCCCACGAGGCACCAACACGGCCCCCAAGAGTCCTCAAAACTGCCTCCAAGAGGCGCCCGAGAGGCTTCCCACGAGATCCCAACAAACATCCAATAGGCTTCGTACCCGACGGCTATCAGACATCGGAGTGAAGGGCTGAACGGTCTCACACCGTCCCGTGTGGGTGGCTGAAGAGGAGCTCCGTCGGGTGGATTATGCTTATGCTCTATTGTTGTGACTGGTGTTGCTGAAATTTCACGTCCAAAGTACAAATATATTGTTGGCCCCCCTGGTAACTTATCTGCTTGTCAATTGAAATGCACCTCCTGGGGCTCGAACACTGCTTCTGCAAAAGAAGATCTTGCACCGCAGACGAAGCCCAGGGCCCACAATTTATAATCAGCAATGGCTTCCGCCTTATATCTCTTCACAACGTATTCGACGCGCTCTCGCGCCGTCCTCACAATTAATCCAGGAATCGCGCTCTCGCGTGGGACTTCCTCTCAATGTATTCAGACGCCGCGCCCTCGACACTGAGGAATCACGCTCTCGCTCTGGATTTCCTAACGATTTACTTGGAAATCGCGCTATCGCTCGAAACTTCCTTACGATTCATGCAAGACTGACGCTTCAGCGACCCGCTCGCTCGGCCTGGCCGTCTGGGCCCGCCCGCCCGACCCGCCTCTTAGAGTTTAGCGACCGCCCGGCCGACCCACCCGTCTAGTTCTGCCGCTTGTCTTCCCGCTTCCAACCCTCCTCCTGCTAATCTCCCTCGTGCACCATCCTTTTCCCTCCCCCGTGTCCCTTCACTCCTCCCTCTCTCCCCCTGTGTTAGGGGCTACGCCAACTACACGTGGCAGGTAATGAAGATCAGAGTGAGGGGACCGAACGGTCATTCAGTGTCCCTGGGTGCGTGGCTGAATGAGGAATTCGTGGTGAGAATCCCACCAGCCCTTTGGGCGTGAGTGGTTTAGAGAGCCCGCTCTGTTCTCAACCCACTTCTTCCCCTTCGGGGAGGGGTTTACCCTCCCCCTACCCCCTCCCCCTGGGCCTGGAGAGGGCGTTCCGCGGGTCGTTGGAGGGGTCTTTCTCGACTCCTCGGAGGGCTAAAAAAACGACACCCCTCACGAGGATTCTGGCCCCGACGGGGGGGGGAGAAACCCCTCCCCCCCATCTTTGATCGATCGCTCGAAAGTAGGCCCCAAGATACCTCCCAGACTCCTCCCAAAGAGCCCCAAGAGGCCCCAAGAGGCCTCCAAGAGGCCCCCAAGAGGCCCCCAAGAGGCTCCCAAGAGGCCCCAAGAGGCTCCCCCGAGGCACCCAAGACGCTCCTGGAAGCCCCTGGAGCCGCCAAGAGGCCCCCACGACGCCCCAAACGGCCTCCAAGAGGCTCCCAAGAAGCCCGAAGAGGCTCCCCCAAGGCACCCAAGACGCTTCTCGGAGCCCCTGGGGCCGCCAAGAGGCCCCCAAAACACCCCAAAAGGCCTCCAAGAGGCTTCCAACTACTCCTACTACGAGGGGCCCGAACGACTTGCACCAGGACGAGGTTGACTCACACCAGGACGAGAACGACTGACTCGAACGACTCACACACAGCCCGAACGACTCGAACGAGGACGAACGAGCCCGAACGACTCACACCACGAGGAGCCCGAACGACTCACGACTCAGCCCGAACGGCGCCCGAACGACTCCGAACGACTCACGCCCGGGGCCCCGAACGACTCACACCAGGAGGAGGGGCCCGAACGACTCACACCAGGATGAGGGGCCCGAACAACTCACACCACGAGAAGCCCGAACGACTCACACCAGGACGAAGAGCCCGAACGACTCACACCACGAAGAGCCCGAACGACTCACACCAGGAAGAAGGGCCCGAACGACTCACACCAGGACGAGAAACCCCTAACGACTCAAACCACGAGGAGCGCTTTCTCTCCCTCCTCCTCCGCCTCGTCCTTCTCCCGCTCCCACCACAAGGAGGATGTACAAGGAGGCGGGAGGAAGGAGGAACAGAGGAGATATGCGGGGGCAGGCGGAAACACGTCTGAAAAACACGACTGCCGGCATGCTTCGCAAGAGTTGCTGTTTTGAGATGGGCTGGTGGGGATACGCGAAGCGTGAAGAATTCTGCTTGTTGCGTTGTTGTTGCTGCTGCGGTTGATGTTGTGTGTTGTTGTTGTTGAACTCTCATTTTTGAAGAATAACTATTGTTGATCCCCCCCCGTCCGGTGCACATTGTCTTTTTCGATTGACGTGCCCTTCCCGGGGCTCGCACCCTGACTCCGAAAGAAATCCCTCCTCGATGAGGCTTATGTTGTTCCCATCGTACTGAATGACCCCATCCCAGAAATCATTTCGAGCTCTCAGAACAATATGGAAACAGTGCCTGCCCGACACGCTGGCGAAGCTTCGAACGAGCATCGCCTCCACGGCCAGACGCGAACACCCTCCAGCTTCGGTATGTTCTTGGTGCTTGATTTTTTCTGGTGGCCAAGGCTTACGGAAATGTGGAGCAGGGACTGACCGTCCCGGTATTCCTATAGGCCTACCACGAAATTTTCGTAGAACCAAAAGGTGTTCCAACAACAAAAGAAATGTTCTTACAACATAGACCCGACGTGTTGAAACGAGTCGTTCTAAACCAAGCATGCTCTAACAATTCGTGCGGACCACATGGGGCTTTCAGAACATTCTTTAGTGTGCGTGTAGGCAAGCCAGGACACTTCGCCACTGCCTGAAGGTTGGAGCATCATCAGACGAGGCCCGGGCCTCTCGCTGGCCGCGGCGTGGCCGCGCTGCCGTTGGCACGCCAGGGGCGCCGCCGGGGGCCGCGTCCACCGCCAGCCCGCCCGCCCGGCACGACGCGGCGCCCAGGGCGGGCGGCGGGTCGCCGGGGTCCTCGGGTGGACGTTTTTTGGCGGAGCGCACGTGGGGGCAGGGGGACGAGGGAAGGCTTCTTAGAAGGAGGCTGCTTCTTAGAAGGCGCCGGCCCTACGTCTACAGACGAGGCCCGCGGCTTCTAAGAAGCAGGGGTGCTTCTAAGAAGCCTTCCCCCCTCCCCCATACCCCCCTCTGTGCGGGGTCGACGTCTTGGGAAAATCTACTGGCGGATCGTCGTCGTCGCCGTTGTCGCCGTCGTCGCCGTCGCCGCCGCCGCCGTCGTCGTCGCCGTCGCCGTCGCCGTCGCAGTCGTCCCCGTCGCAGTCGTCCCCGTCGCCGTCGTCCCCGTCGCCGTCGTCCCCGTCGCCGTCGTCCCCGTCGGCGTCGGCGTCGGCGTCGGCGTCGGCGTCGGCGTCGGCGTCGGCGTCGGCGTCGGCGTCATCGTCGGCGTCGTCGTCGTCGGCGTCATCGTCGTCGTCGTCGGCGTCTAGGGTCGGCGGCACCGGCCGTAAGGCCTCTCCAGTCTACAGACGGGGAATGTTCTGCTCTCGTGCAGCCATCGTGCTGCCATGGGTGACGGACGAAGAGGAGCCGAGCGGCTCTTCGGGCCACACCGGGCCCAGGCCACAAACGGGCCCTTGAAATCTAGGGCACGGAGGGCTTGAGCCAATCCTGAGTTCAAAACGGATATTGTTACAGCGTCTTGACTGTGCCATCGCTTCGCTACAGGTTTTGATAGTGATACAACTAGGTCGGGCATGTCCTCCTACAAGAGGATAACTCAACGAAAAATCGTCCCAAACAATGTGTTTACTATTTTTGAATATTCCTCCTGGAGAGGGGCACGTCCGACTTAACCATAGAAGAGTCCGACAGGGGGCCCCGGGTGGGCCCAGGGACCGCCTCCCCAGATCTCACGGTGCGGCAGCCGCCGCGTCCGAGGCTTCCCCTGCAATCCGTTCAAGCAGCGCGCCTTGTCGCCCCAGCGCATGCTTGGTCTGGGCGACCCCGATCCCTGAGCGCACGTACAGCAGGAGCCCGCGACCACGACAAGCCCTCCACGGGAAACCCAAGCCTAAGACCCCAGGATGTGCAGTGGTGTCTGGCGTGGGGAAGTCACGCCTTCCACAGTTAAGCCATGGAAACGCAAGAAACCCAGAAAACCCTGGAGGCAAGCAGGGCACCCTGGAGTCAAGCAGACGACAAAAATAATCTCAAGGCGGAGGTATCTTCCCAGACATACTTGTATGTGTATATGTTTACATGCACATGAATATCTATACACATATATATATATATGTATATATAGGCAAGCATATACATCTACATACCTACCTACCGACCTACGTACCTACATACACACACATACGTACATGAATATGTACGTGCATCCATACTTATAGACATACATGCATACATACATACATGCATACATACATACGTACGTACATACGTACATACATCCATACATACATACACACATACATACGTACGTATGTACGTATGTACGTACATACGTACATACGTACATACGTACATACGTACATACAGACATACAGACATATAGGCATACATACATACAGACACACAGACATACATACACACATACATTACATTACATTACATTACATTACATTACATTACATTACATTATATTACATAACATTACATTACATTACATTACATTACATTACATTATATTACATTGCATTACATTACAGTACATTACATTCCATTGCACTACATTGTATTACATTACATTGCATTACATTGCATACATACATGCATACATACATACATACATACATCGCATATCATAGCATAGCATAACAAATCATAACATTACATTACATTATATTACATTACATTACACTACACTACACTACACTACATTACATACATCCATACATCGATACAAATCCATCTATCCATCCAGCCAGCCAGCCAGCCATGCATGCAACCACAGATATGCAGATATATAATACGCCGCGATCGGAGGTTTCTACCCGGTTTCGGCCTGCAGGGGCCCTCCCCGGACCCCAGGCAGTCAGAAAGCTGCTCGGGATGGAAAGCGCATGGAAAACCAACCCCAGGGAAGTGGCCGGAACGTCCGGGGGGGACGTATCGAAACAATCAGGACGGAGCTTGTTCGTAGCCTTTTCACCTCTATCTGGTAATTAAAGCTTCGGGCTGAGCGCAGACAGCCCCCTCGGGTAGCCCAGGCAGGCCTCAACAGGAACCCCGCGCGGTCCGGGGGCGGTCTCACCACCCCGACCCTGTGGCGCTCCGCCGGGGGCGGCGCCAGGCTGCTGAGGCCGCCCTGGACTGCCCGAGGGGCCCGTCAAGGACAGCCGGGACTGCCCGGGGGGCCTGCTGAGGCTTGCCAAGACTACCTGGGGGGAACTGTCTGTGCGCAGCTCGACGCAGCAGCAACCCCCGTGTTGATACTTTTCAGGGCCAGCCTGTCATCCCGAATCATTTCCAGCGGCTCGGGGTGAAAAAGCAGGCTCTGCAGAGGGGAGACGGTCGCGACATACGGGGGCCTCGCACTGAACAAGTCAGGACATCGGATGTCCAGGGTCAGGGAAACTTTACCCCACTTGGCAAGAACCCACCTGGCCTTTAGGGCGTGAGTGGTTTGGGGAGTTCTCTCTCCAATCCCCCATCGTTGCCCTTCCCCTTCGGGGAGGATTAAATCACTGTTCCCTATTAGTGAACATCCCCTCCCCCAGGCGACTGGGGGCCAACCAGGGTCCATGCCGACCCCCCCCCCACCATCCCTTGTAAAAACCATACAAAACACACTCTGCCTCCAAATTCGGAACATGCGCAGCCAACCCGATGCGCCCCCCCCCCCCACCATCCCTGTCAAAACACAATGCAGAGTACACTTGGCGGCGGCGGCGGCTGCGGCGGCGGTGGCGGCGGCTGCGGCGGCTGCGGCGGCGGCGGCGGCGGCGGCGGCGACTGCGGCGGCGGCGGCGGTGGCGGCGGCGGCGGGCGGGGGCGGGGGCGGGGGCGGCGGCGGGGCGGCGGCGGCGGCGCGGCGGCGGGGGCGGCAGCGCAGCGGCAGCGGCGGCGGCGGCGGTTTGGCAGCGGGGGGCGGCGGCGGCGGCGGCGGTGGCGGCGGCGGCAGCGGCGGTGGCGGCTGAGCGGCGGCGGCGGCGGCGGCGGCGGCGGCGACAGGCGGCGGCGGCGGTGGCGGCGGCGGCGCGGCGGCGGCGGCGGCGGCGGCGGCGGGCGGCGGCGGCGGCGGCGGCGGGGCGGCGGCGGCGGATTGGCGCCCAGTAGCTGCCCATCCCAAGACGACTGCTGAATATGCTGAGGCTCGGGCCAGATTCGGGTGCTACGTATGTGTTGGGAGGGCGGGTGGGAGTGAGCGAGACGGCTTGCGGGCGGGGAAGGGGTAACTTGACCCCTCCCCCTACCGCCTCCCCCCGCAGACCTGCACAAGGAGTTCCGCGGGGGGGTGGAGCGTCCAAGATGGCCTCGGCGAGCAGTACATTGCTCCACCAGGGCAAGATCAGGCATTCAATGATGCTGACCCTTCCCTCCCCGACCACAGGAGGTCCCCCAAGACGGCCCGCAAGACGCCGCAAGAAAGACGCCCACAGGTTCCAAAGAGGACCTCCAAGCTAGGACAGACCCCACATGTCCGACGATGCGATGTTTGTCATTCCTGGTGTCTTTCTTCGGCGTGCCCATCTAAGGACCCAGAGACAAGCAAAAGTCAGTTGGGAACGGGAAGTGCACCCCCGGCTGAGCGTGGGGCCCTGTGAGGCTTGCAGGCTGAAAAATCACATCGTGGGATGTCTGGGTCAGGAGAACCCTGCTACAGTTTGCTTCATTGAACGCCCTCCCCTACCAGATCCCCACACGTTGCGAGCAAACGCAATACAGTCAAACACCCTAATACGGACGCGCGGCAAGGACGCAAGACCCTTGGAAGCCGAAGTTGGGATTTTTGGGGCGGCGGACGACGAAAACGCCAAGGACGCAGGAGCAAGGAAGAGCAAGGACGCAGGGGTACCCTGAGCAAAGTCGCGCGTCCTCATTAAGGTTTTTGACTGTACCATATCCCCACACGTTGCGAGCAGACGCAATACCAACGTTTTTGCCGCCACTCTCTGTCCTGTCGGCTTCCATGGGTCCGCTCTCGGGCCGCTGGGCCGACTCAAACACTACTCGGGAAAAGAACCTCTTACCAAGGCGACGGATGAAGGACTGCGCCTTAAAATTATCCCGGCAAAGTAACCTAACAGCGATGTGTAGAAGCATAGCTGGAAACATTGCCTGTGGTATTCATGTAAGAGCGCTGTTGTCGAATTCTGGTGTTCTCGCAGTCGCATTCGGATTCGCAGTGGCAGTCGCAGTGGCAACATCAGCGGCAGTCGCAGTGGCACTGCCAGTAGTTGCAGTAGTAATAGCTACACTAGCAGCAGCAACAGCAGCAGCAGCAGTAATAGAAACAGTGATAGTAGCAGTAGAAGTAGTAGTGAAGGTAGTAGTGTGGTAGTAGTGGAAGCATGTCCTGGCATTAAGGTGCGCAGTAGGCGCTGCACAGTTCCTTTGAAAGGAAATCTTCGAAAGCAGGGCTGTAGCCAAGAAGGCTACGGGGACGATGATGATGATGATGATGATGATGATGATGATGAAGATGAAGATGAAGATGAAGATGAAGATGATGATGAGTCTTGGAAGTCTGGGAAATGGAAGAACACGAAGTGGCGTACAGTTGGTTCCGGGAATTCAAAATGTGGCCCGGGAGTGACGTTCTGGGAACTGGAAGAACACGAAATGGCCTACAGTTGGCTCCGGGCATTCAAAATGTGGCCCGGGAACGGCGTTCTGGGAAGTTCAAGAACACGAAGTGGCCTACAGTTGGCTCCGGGCATCCAAAATGTGGCCCGGGAATGGAGTTCTGGGAAGTCGAAGAGCACGAAGTGGCCTACAAGTGGCTCCGAGCATCCGAAATGTGGCCCGGGAATGGAGTTCTGGGAAGTCGTAGAGCACGAAGTGGCCCACAGTTGGCTCCGGGCATTCAAAATGTGGCCCGGGAATGGAGCTCTGGGAGGTCGAAGAGCACGAAGTGTGCGACTGTTTGCTGAAAACGAGCCCGGCCCTGAGCCCGGCCCTCGCTGTCCGGATGCCGCCCAGACCTCCCTTCTAAGTCATCAGATGCTCTCTTTTGACACCACTAGAAACCTATCAGTCTTCGCTGTTAGGTAAAAAGACATCGATGGAGGTCGGGGGTCACTGGTTCGAATGCGCTCTCCGTCCTGCCCGTCAGCAGGGAAGCTGCCAGCGTCTCCATCGAGGAAGAGGGGGAGGAGGAGGAGGAGGAGGAGGAGGAGGAGGAGGAGGAGGAGGAGGAGGAGGAGGAGGAGGAGGAGGAGAGAGGAGGAGAGCGGAGGAGGAGGAGGAGAGGAGGAGGAGGAGGAGAGGGAGGAGGAGGAGGAGGAGGAGGAGGAGGAGGGAGGAAGAGGAGGAGCAGGAGGAGCAGGAGGAGGAGGAGGAGGAGGAGGAGGGGGAGGAGGAGGGGGAGGAGGAGGGGAGGAGGGGGAGGAGAAGGACGGGGGAGGAGGAGGAGGAGGAAAAAGAAGAGGAGGAGGAGGAAGAGGCTGAGAGGAGGAGGAGGAGGACGGAGAGGAGGAGGAGGATGGAGAGGAGGAGGAGGATGGAGAGGAGGGCAGGCCGAGGAGGAGGAGGAGGACGGAGAGGAGGGCAGGAAGGGGGGAGGCAAGCGGAGAGGCAGAGGCCGCGGGGAGACACCCTCCCCCTGACCATCTCTTGCATCCGAGGGGGTCCCTGCGCCAACTGGCCATATAGAATGCTCTGGACGCTCTAATCATGTGGGCGTTTCCTTATTCGGCGTGTCGACGTTGGGCGGCAAGAGGGAAGGGGGGGGGGTCTGGCTCTGGACTTCTGCTTAATCCGACTGTTTGGAACCGTGTGTCCACTGGGGGAGGCTCCACCTGCCTGAAACCGGCGACAAAAACAGCCAATATCTACTCCAGGGAGGGAGGGGAAGGGGGGGTGCGATGGCCCGCGCCGATCGGCGAAACAATAAATTACAAAACGACGACTATATTTGTTTCTCATTGCCACTGTTTCGCCCCACTGCTTCCTTACTGCTGCTAGGTCAGGCCTGCCTCTCTGCCCTGTCTGTTTTATGATGGGGACGTAAAAGGAGTTCAGCAGGAGAGATTTGTTGCACAATGCCGAGGGTCAAAGCCCGATCAAGATGAAAGAGGTTGCGACGAGGATGACGAGGTGACGAATGGCAGAAGCCAACCAAGGCAAACGAAAAGATGATGCTGTGCGGTCTGGCATGGCATTCGCGTGTCATCACTGCCGTAAACTTCCCTAAATTTGGGCTTCTGGAAGCCCGCCCCTAACCTCGAGATGATGAAGCCCGTCTCCAGCCCGAGATGAGGAAATAACCATTCGGGATGAAAGACCGGTCAGGGACGAGGTCGAGAGCTCCAGGGACCCCTCCGCGAGCAAAAACACGACATCGGGAGTCTAGGGGGGAGTCATGGGTCCATGGCTCCTTCCCTAGGCTGCCGTCTCTCTCGCTTGGGACGTGTGTTCTTTGCGTGTGTGTGTTTTGTTTTTTTTTTGGGGGGACAGGGGGTGTTAAGTTTAGCGTGCGACCATCTCGTGGTGTTCGTGAGCATTCGCCTAAAATTGTGGACCGCGGTGCGAGGCCCGTGCCCTCTTGGCCAACTTCATCCCGGTCCTCTGAGCCAACATTGCCTCGCTCGGCAACCGAGCAGCTGGCCAGCTCGCAGCGGCCGCGCGCAACTGCGAGCAGCATTGTTTCCCCTAAGGCCAAGACCACACGAAGCAGTGAGAGCCGAAGGTATAGAGCAGTCGCGGTGACCCCTTGCTTATGGCCGAGAACCGTGCTTGCACGGGCAAAACAGAACGCGCGGGCAATGCGTCGCAAGAAATGTACAGTTTATCAGAGTGAGGGGCGGAACGGTCTTACACCATCCCTGTGTGCGTGGCTGAAAATTTGTTCCGTCGGGCGATTGTGCTTATTGTTGTGTTGTTGTGTTGATGTGCTGTTGTTGAGCTCTGCCTTCATAAGTAATTATCGCTAATCCCCCTCAAACGCCCTGTGATTTTCTCAGTTGAAGTGCCCCTTCCAGGGCTCGCACCCTCATTTACACGGGACAGTATTGGATCTCAAGATTGTGTTATTGGCGCCCGGAATAATACAACAACTACTCCCGCCTGATACGTCCTCACGATTTATCAAACAATCGCGCTCTCGCTTGGGACTCCCTCACAATTTGCTCAGACGCCGCGACCTCGACACTCAGGAATCACGCTCTCGCTCTGGACTTCCTCGCGATTTACTTGGGGATCGCGCTATCGCCCGAGACTCCCTCGCGGCTCATGCAGACTGACGCTCCGGCGACCCCCCTGCTCGACCCGGCCGTCCGGGCCCGCCCGCCCGCCCGCTCGTCAAAACCCGCCCGCCCAACCCGCCCGTCTGGTCATGCCGCTTTGTGCTCCTGCTCCCAAGCCTCATCCTGCTAATCTCTCTCGTGCTCCAATCTTCTCCCTCCCCCTTGTTTCTTCCTTCTTCCCTCTCTTCCCCTGTCTTAGGGGCTGCGCTGACTACACGTGGCAGGTGCGAAGGATATGCTTCCAAAGGTGGTGCGATCGAAAAACAAGTAGGGCGGGCATCGCGGGTTGGAATATGCAAGCTTAGTGGCACGCGAGCAAAAACGAGCAACCAATCTTAAGCTGGTTGTTGTTGTTGCAGTATGAAGGGCAACACCACAATTTGGAGATCCACGACTGTCCCCTGGACAAAACTGGATGCGAGCCCCGGGAAGGGCACTTCAATGGAAAAACACATAATGGGCACTGACGGGGGGGTCAAGCAGAAGTATGCTGAAAGGATGGCATTTCAGCAACAACGCCCATCCGCACCGTGGAACCCTGGCGGAACATAGGGACCGTTTAAGACGTTCGACCCCCCTCACTCTGATACATCAGGAGGTACTGTCCAGAGGCGCGGTGGCACACCATGGATGAACCCGAAGGCGCCCTGTGGAAGCATCTTGGCGGAACGGACTCACACGGGGCAGGCGGCCCACAAGCGGATGCTGCTCTCAGATCGCCTATCTCGCTCTTCGCTCTCCAGTGCGTCGATCGTAGAGGAAGGACCATGTTGAGCGTGTCCCTCTCTCGCTCTCTCTCTCTCTCTCTCTCGCTCTCTCATTCTCTTTCGACCACTCTTTCTCCCTCTCTCTCTCAAACTCGTCCATTCTCTCTCTCTCTCACTCTCTGTCTCTTTCCCTCTCCAGCCATATCAATGATCTGCGCAATAATGCGTTGTTGCTGTTTCGGCATTGTCGTGTTCTCTCTCTCTCTCTCTCTATCGCTCGCTCTCTCTCTCTCTCTCCCACCCTCCCTCCTGCCCGCCCGCCCTCTCTCTCCCTCTCTCTCTCATTATCTCCCTTGTTGGTTGTTCTCTCTGTCTCTCCTTCTCTCTCTCTCTCTTTCTCTCTCTCGGTCTATCTCTCTCTCTCTCTCCTCCCTCCCTCAACCAAAAGACGTTGGCACCATGCAGCATACAGGCGGTAGCACAAGCTAAAATAAAAGGCAAGCCTGCAAAGACTGAGTCGTCGATGACAGCGGCGCTGGAAAAGCCGCCTTCACAATCTTCATTTTGCCTCCAAGCATAGTCCTTATTCTTAACAGCTTCGGCACAACTGAAACATACAAATGTGCAGAGAAGCCAGAACGGCGCCACCATGGAGCGGGCGGATAGACCTGGAGTTCGAGTGAGTCTGATATACACTAGGTCCTCAGCGTGGAGGTTCGACGCTAATGAGGACTTGAGCCCAAAGCCAAATCGCACGGTTTGCGGAGGCATCTAGATTTCACCGAAGACAAGGCCGAGAGATATGGCCGCACCAGAGACGACGGGTATGACGTTGAGAACGAGGTCTAGGTTCTGCATGGCTGATCACGATTCATTGCCCGTAGGTCTTACGAGTATGATGGCATCGGAGGCCACATTCGAAGTGCATGGAGCAAACAAATTACGTCCTGTGTGTGATCCCTCATTGACACTGCCGGGGCATCTCGCCCTTTACGTTTGATGCGGAATCATTTGACAATAAGTTTGGAGCCTCGCAAGATCCCAAACTCCTTTGCTGAACGCTGCGAACGAGGAGATTGCGGAGAGAGCCGCCCTGGTAACGTCGCTTGAAGGGGGGGTCATCACGAGCTGGGAATTGTGACGCAACCAGAGCGACGCCACTCTACATTGACTCAGCCTTGCCTTCAGGGCCGGACGACCAGGGGCATCTAGCAAAGGGGAGGTTAGCGAGGACGAAGCAACGTCATGCAACAATTGTCCAAACAGTCGTTTCGTAACCATTTCTTTCGGACCATTTAAACCTGAACTCGTGGGGAGTACAGAATACGCTCACGTCGTCAGCGGAAGGTTTAATGGATAATGCTTCTGACACCAGGGCTGGGGCCCACGAACTGCGACAGGTGTTGATATCGTGGAGTATGTTGTGTGTGGTTCGTGAGCTTAGTCTAAAAGCTTAATGCCTCACTTTCGATGTTTCGATGCTTCAAGGTTCCGTTTGCGCCCCTTTTCAGGCTCTGCTATCGCCCAGGAGATTGAATATGTCAACTCCGATGTTCAACAGAGCTCCTCTCCGCTCTCCGCTCGCCCACCGCAAAATCGACAACCTGGGTGCCGAATCCTTTGTGATGCCGTGCTTCCGCCAGCAGAACGCAAAAGGGGTTCGCGGCATGAGCCCAGGGAATCACTCCGTGGAACCGCTCCGGCAGCATCTCCTGAACTGGATGGGAAGAAAACGTGAACCGTGACCAAGACTGAACGCGGAAACGCCGTGCCGATCTTGGTCAGCGCCGATCTTGGTCAGCGCCTATTCGTGCATCATCCTCGCGATTCGGCGACGGCCGACATGGACCATGACCAGGACTGGCATGGACAAGATCCCGCGCCATTTTGGCCATGGTCCCCGTATTTCTTCCCTCGATGGACGCAAAGGAGAAACCATACGTACTCTTCCATGCGCGCGCCAGCGAGCGCCCCTCCACTCCCGAGCGGGGCTGGCCCTCTCCCGCCCGCGCTCCAATCCCCTCCCCTCTCATGTGTTTCTAACACTTGGCCCGGGTCGGACGAAGGGGAGGAATGCCAGAGGGAAGTAGCAAACCGGCCGCGTGCAGCTGGGCTTTCCCAGCGCCTCCCAGCGACGGGACAGACCGCGTATCACAGGAAGGGCTCGGCGGCGACGAAGCTGAAGCCAGCGGCGCGCAGCAGACTTGCACAAAACCTTTCCAAGCCCCCCCTTTTGGTCCGACCCGAGACTCCCCCTCCTCTCCCACGTGCTTCCTTTTGGCAGGGTCCTGAGCGATGCCGACCTCCCTGGCAGCCGTCGTGCCAGACCCTGTGAAACATCATAAAAAGCAGGCAGCCCGCGCGAGGTCGGCTACCCCGGCCCGTGCGCCGGCTCAAGTGAGGCGGCGCCGCTGCCCTAGAGGAAGAACAACCAACACAAAATGAAGTTTTGGCGCTTCCCGCGGGTTCCTTGGATCTGCCCTGGGTCCCCCTCCCTGGCGCGCGGGGCGCCAGGGGCGGCGCCGCCAGGGGGAGCCAGCGCAGATGCAACAGAACCGCGCGGAACGCCCAAAAGCTTTTGTTTATGGCGTAGTTTCCTTCTCCGACAGAAGGGAGGCAGCCCCCCGCGAGGTCAGTCGCCCCGGCCCGCGCGCCAGCTCAAGTGAGGCGGCGCCGCTGCTCTGCGTCGTAGGTCTGCCGGCTGGCGGCGAGCGCCGCGTCCAGATCTGGGATACGCCACGACATTATAAGACCGTCCGAAGAATGTTGCATGCACCTCCCCGTGTTTAAGGTCGCTAGCTCTCAGTGGTGACTTATACACCGCAGCCCTTCCCCTGGGGCCCAGGAACAATCCAAGTGGAGGGCGTCTGTGTATCTGTTGTGGCGAATGGGAGGCCGCTTCCTGCATCCGCCTCTTCCGGCTTCCGCCTCCTCTCTTCTCCTCCTCCTCCTACTCCTCTTCTTCTGCTGCTTCTTTTTCTTTTGCTTCTGCCTCCTCCTCATCCTCCTGCTCCTCCTCCTCCTCCTCCTCCTCGTTCCCTCCCTCCTCCTCCTCCTCATCATCCTCCTCATCCTCCTCATCCTCCTCCTCTCCTTACTGGTACGGTTAGTGATATTAGGACGGTCATTCGTATTGTTATTACTATTGTTAAGATTGTTGTTATCACTATTACATATAAAATAATACGAATCTTACAAGATGTCTTGGTATACGTACTATTGTTATATTTATGCCTCCTCCTCCTCATCTTCCTCCTCCATCTCCTCCTTCCCCCCCACCTCCTCCTCCACTGCCTTCCTCCTCCTCCTCCTCCTCCTTCTCCGCCTCATCCTCCTCCTCCTCCGCCTCCGCCTCCTCCTCCGCCTCCTCCTCCTGCTCGTCCTCCTCCTCCTCCGCCTCCTCCGCTTCCTCCTCCTCCTCCTCCTCCTCCTCGTCCTCCGCCTCCGCCTCCACCTCCTCCTCCCCGTCCTCCTCCGCCTCCGCCTCCGCCTCCGCCTCCGCCTCCTCCGCCTCCTCCTCCACCTCCGCCTCCTCCTCCGCTCCTCCTCCTCCTCCTCCTCTTCCTCCTCCTTCTCATCCTCCTCCTCCTACTCTTCCTCCTCCTCCTCCATCTCCTCCCTCCTCTCTCCTCTCTCCTCTCTCATCTCTCCTCTCTCCTCCTTCATTTCTCTCCTCTACCCTTTCTCCTACACCCTCTCTCCGCTCTCCTCTGTCCTCTCTCTCCTCTCCCCTCTCTCATCCATCCTCTCTCCTCTCTCCTCTCTCCTCCTCTTCCTCCTCCTCCTTCTCCCTCTTATTATTAGCCTTCTTACATGTCATATTATTATTATGCTGCGTATTAGTATTACTTGTCTGCCTCCTCCTCATCCTCCTTCCCCCTCCTCTTCTTCAGATTCCTCCTCCTTCTCTCATCCTCCTCTCTCTCCTAGTTGAATCATTGTGATTGGCGTTCGCATTGGCATTCGTACTTTTGTTCTGGATAGTGAAAGTAATATCGTTACCAGTGTTCGAAGTATGGTTGTTCGTCTTCCTATTCTGCCTCCTCCTCCTCCGCCTCCCCCTCCTCCTCCCCCTCTCCTCCTCCTCCTCCTCCTCCTCCTCCTCTCCTCCTCCTCCTCCTCCTCCTCCTCCTCCTCCTCTTCCTCCTCCGCCTCCTCCTCCTCCTCCTCCTCCTCCTTCTCTTCCTCCTCCTCCTCCTCCTCCTCCTCCATCTCCGCCTCCGCCTCCTCCTCCTCACCTTCCTCGTCCTCCTCCTCCGCCTCGTCCTCCTCCGCCTCGTCCTCCTCCGCCTCCTCCTCCTCCGCCTCCGCCTCCTCTTCCTCCTCCTCGTCCTCCTCTTCCTCCTCCTCCTCGTCCTCCTCCTCGTCGTCCTCCTCCTCCTCGTCCTCCTCTTCCTCATCCTACACCTTCTTCGCCTCCTCCTCATCCTCCTCCTACTCCTCCTTCTCCTCGCTCCACTCTGTTCCCTTCTCTCCTCTCTCTCGTCTCTCCTCTCGCTTCGTTACTCTTCCATCTCTTCTCTCTCCTCCCTCCTCTCTCCTATCCTCTCGCTCCTCTCTCCTCTACCCTCTCTCCGTTCTCCTCTCTCATATCTCCTCTCTCCTCTCTCATATGTTATCTCTCTCTCTCTCGCTCCTCTCTGCTTCTCTCTTCTCCGTCTCCTCCTCATCCTCCTCCTCATCCCCCTCTTTTTTTTTCTGAGGAGTAGTGGTCGTCTTCTGCCTCCTCTCCCTGCTCCTCCTCCTCCCCCCCCCGCTCCTCCTCCTCATCCTCATCCTCCTCCTCCTCATCCTCCGCGTCGTGCTATTATGTGTGCCAACGCACTTAATCGTGTGATCCGAAAAAGTAGTATGCTTAATATGGTGCATCGTCGTATTAGTGTTCGTAATATCAGTATCACTCGTAGTATCATCATTACTACTACTGCTACTACTACTACTACTACTACTACTACTACTACTACTACTACTACTACTACTACTACTACTACTGCTACTACTACTACTACTACTACTACTACTACTACTACTACTACTACTACTACTACTACTACTACTACTACTACTACTACTACTACTACTACTAGTGTTCTACTATACTCATATTACTACTACTACTACTACTACTACTACTACTACTACTACTACTACTACTACTACTACTACTACTACTACTACTACTACTACTACTACTACTACTACTACTACTACTACGACTATACTACTACTAATACACTACTACTACCACTACTACCTACTACTACTTATTACTACTACTACTACTACTACTACTACTACTACTACCACACTACGACACTACTAGACGACAACGACTACGACGAACTACTACTACTACTACTATACAACTACTACGACACTACTACTACTAACTACTACTACTACTACTACTATACTAACTACTACTACTACTACAACTACTACAACTACAACTACTACAACTACAACACCAACAACTACTACTACTAACTACTACTACTACTACTACTACTACTACTAACGAACTACGACTACGACTACGACTAACGACTACGAACTACGACTACTACTACTACTACTTGCTACACTACTACTACTAACTATACTACTACTACTGCTACTGCTACTGCTACTGCTACTGCTACTGCTACTGCTACTGCTACTGCTACTACTACTACTACTACTACTACTACTACTACTACTACTACTACTACTACTACCACTCACGCTACTAATACTAATGCGGCTACTTATACTACGTAGTATTATTCGTATTAAAAATGAGGTATGTGAAAAGTATCATCGCCCGTAGTACCATTAATATTAGCGTTCGCATTCGTATTGCCCGGATCATTAATAATAATAGTAGTATCATTACTTTGTCGAGCAGTAGTAGTATTATTTCTCGGAGTGAATGCTAGTATTATTGATCCTACTAGTCGACGCTTTCTTAAGATTACTAGTAAAGTATACGGTTTAGGTTTCTGCCGAGTGGTTGTCTTGTGCCTCCTCCTCCGCATCCCCGTCCTCCTCCTCCGCTTCCTTCTCATCCTCATGCCTCCTCCGCCGCCTCCTCCGCCGTCTCCTCCTCATCCTCTTCCTCCTCCTCCTCATACTCCTCCTCCGCCTCCTCCTCTTTCGCCGCGGCCTCCTCCGTGTCCTCCCCCTCCTCCTCCGACTACTCCTCCGCCTCTGCCTCTGCCTCCTCTCCCTCCTCCTCCTCTCCCTCCTCCACCTCCTCCTCCACCTCCTCCTCACCCTGTTCCTCCTCTCTCATCCTCTTTTTTCTCCTCCTCCTCCTCCTCCACCTCCCACTCCTCCCCCTCCTCCTCCGCAGCCGCATCCTCCTCCTCGTCCTCCTCCTCCACCTCCCCCACCTCCTCCTCATCTTCCTCCTCCTCCTCGTCCTTGTTGCCTCTCTCATCTCGCCTCTCATCTCTCTTCTCGCCGTTCGCATGTTTCGTCTCCCCTCTCCCATCTCTCCGTTCTCCTTGCTCCTCTCTCCCATCGATGCTCCCCTCTCTCATCTCTCCTATGCCCTCTCTCCGCTCTCCTCTCTCCTCTCTCCTCTGTCCTCCTCCTCCTCCTCCTCCTCCTCCTCCTCCTCCTCTCCCCCCCTCCTCTCCTGAAGGTTTGTGTCTCCGCCGTCTCCTTCCTTCCCCTCCATCCTGGTGTTATCATGACTCTGGCCAGCCTCCTCATCCTCCTCTGCCTCCTCCTCATCCTCATCATCATCCTCCTCCTCAGCATATTCTTCCTCCTGCATCCTCGTCCTCGTCCTCCTCCCCCTCCTCCTGCGCCTCCTCCTCTCGCCTCTCTTCTCTGTCCTCTCTCCGCGTCCTCCTTCTCTTGCTCCTCCTCCTCCTCCTCCTCCTCATGCGCCTCCTCCTCTCTCCTCTCTCATATCTCCTCTCTCATCTCTCCTCCTCTCTCCTCCTCCTCCTCCGCCTCCTCCTGCTCCTCCTCCTCCTCCTCCTCCTCCTTCCTGCGTCCTCCGTCATCCTCCCCGCCCTGGCGCATATCCAGCCCCGCTTGTGTCTTATCGTTCCGCCTTCTGTCGCCCTTCTCCCCCCCTCTTGCTCCTCCTCCTCTTCCTCCTCCCCCTCTTCCTCCTCCTCCTCGTCCTCCTCCTCCTCCTCTTCCTGCGCGTGCTCCTCTCTCCTCTCCTCCTGCTGCTCCTCCTGCTGCTGCTCCTCATGCTGCTCCTCCTCCTCCTGCTCCTTCTGCTGCTCCTCCTGCTCGAATCCGTCTCCGCCTGCTGCGCCGCCTCCTCTTCCTCCTCCTCCTGCTCCTCCACCTCGCCCTGCTCCTCCACCTCCCTCCTGCGCCCCACCCCGCCCCACTCACACACACATACAACACAAACACACCTCCTCGCTCTCTCCCACCCTCTCCCTCTCTCTCTCTCTCTCTATCTCTCTCTCTCCCTCTCTCGCTCTCTCTTGTTCTCTCTCTATCGCTCTCTCTCTCTCTCTCTCGCTCTCTCCCCCCTCCCTCTGTGGCTAGCAATGTTCATATAGACCCTTAGTTAACTCTCTATCTCGGTATCTCCCTCCTCTCCCCCTCCTCCCGCCTCATTTTCCTACCCCTCCTCTCCTCCTCGTTCGGTGCCGTGTCCCCCTCTCCTCTTCCTCCCCCCCTCCCCCTCCTCCTCCTCCTTCTCCTCCTCCTCCTTCCTCCTGTCCTCCTCCTCCTCCTCATCAACATCGTCCGATATCACCTAGCATCATCATCATCAGCCTCATCATCCTTCTTCCTCTTTCCCCCTCCTCTCGCCTTTCTCCGCTCCCCTCTCCCCTCTCTCCTCTCTCCCCTCTCGTCCTCCCTCCTCTCGTCATAGGCCCCGTGTCTCAACGATCATCTCTCCTCCTCCTCCTCCGCCTCCTCCTCCTCCTCCTCCTCCTCCTCCTCCTCCTCCTCCTCCTCTCTCATCTCTCCTCTCTCCTCTCTCCTCTCGTCGCTGTCATCGCTGCTCTCTCCTCTCCCATCTCTCGGCTCGCCTCTATCCTCTCGTTAATCTCGCCTCTCTCCTCCGCCTCCTGCTCCTCCTCCTCTTCCTTCGTCGCCTCCTCCTCCTCCTCATGCTCCTCCGCATCCTCAATCACATCGCCTCTAGCATCTCACCTCTCCTCGCTCCTATCCCATCTCCCCTCTCCTCTCCTCTTTCCCCCTCCTCCCGCCCCTCCTCCTCCTCCCGCCTGCTCTTCATCCTCCTCCTCCGCCTCCTCTTCATCCTCATCTGTCCCTCCTCCCATTCCTCCTCACCATCAACAACCCATCAACATCATCATCAGCATCCTCATCCTCCTCCGCCTCCGCCGCCGCCTCCTCCTCCACTTCCTCGTTCTCGCCCTCTTTCTCTGTCTAGCTATATGATTAGATGTATACATATATATACACATATAAATACATGTATAGGTCTCTCTCTCTCTCGCGCGCGTCCCCATCTCCCTCCTCTCTCCTTCCTCCTCCCCCCTCCTCCTCGTCCGCCCCATCCTTCTCCTCCTCCTCCTCCTAATCCTCCTCCTCCTCCCCCTCCACATCCTCCTCCTCCTCTTCCTTCCCGCCCTCCTCCACATTCTTCTCATCATCCTCGTCATGAACCTCATCCTCCTCCGCCTCCTCCTCCTATCTCATCGCTCTTTCTCTTCTCCCCTCTCCCCTCTCCCCTCTCGCCTCTCTCCTCTCTCCTCCCCCTCCTCTCTCCTAGCTCTTCTCTCATATCTCCTCTCTCCTCCTCCTCCTCCTCCTCCTCCTCCTCCTCCTCCTCCTCCTCCTCCTCTTCTCGCCCATGTTTCCGCCGCTCCTCCTCCTCACGTCCGCTTTCTCTCTAATCTCTCCTCTCCTCCTCTCCTCTCTCCTCTCTCGTCTCTCCTCTCCTCTCTCCTCTCCCCTCTCCTCTCCTCTCTCCTCTCTCCAACTCCTCCTCCTCCTCCTCCTCTTCCTCCTTCTCGTCCTCCTCCTCCTCCTCATCCGCCTCCTCCTCTCTCCTCTCTTATTCGCCTCTCTCCTCTCTCCCCGTTCATCTCTCCTCTCTCCTCTCCTCTCTCCTCTATCTTCTCTCCTCTCACCCCCTCCTCCTCCTCTTCCTCCTCATCTTCCTTCTAGTCCTCGTCATCATCTTTACCAGCATAGCAACAACAGTATCGTCATCACCATCACCGTCACCAGCATCATCAGCAACATCTGCATTGGCATCAGCAGCAGCGTCATCAGTATCAACATCCTTATCAGCAGCACCATCATCAGTATCAGCATCATAAGCAGAAACATTATCAGCATCATCAACATCATCATCATCATCATCATCATCATCATCATTATCATCATCATCAACACCGTCATCATCATCATCATCATCAGCAGCATCGACATCATTAGCATCATACTCATCATATTCAGCATCATCAGCATCATCACCATCGCCATCATCAGCATCATCATTAGCACAAGCATCAGCATCAGCATCAGCATCATCAGCATCATCATCCCCTTCCTCCTCCTCCTCCTCCTCCTCCTCCTTCTCCTCCTCCATTTTTCCTTCTCGATAATTTCACTCTGTCACACACCCAGGCTGGTCGGAAGAGCGGGCCAGGCATTTCGCTGGAGGATTTTGCACCATTTACGAGCCTCAAGCTTCAAGCTGGCAACAATTTCACAGATGGAGGGCGGACCGCCTGAAAAAGTTGGCTCCCGCCTTAGCACCGCACACATTCGTTTCAAAAATTTGTAAAGGCTTCACGGATTGAAGGCAGGTCGTTTGCAAAATGTCACGTTTTGCAACAGCGAGTGCCACATTTTGAATGTGGCTCTCGCTGGAGCGCCGCGCACACTCGTCTTGAACATTCCCGAGAGCTTCAGGAATTGAGGGCGGGCCGCTTCAAAAAAGGCTCTCACCTTAGCACCGCGCACAGTGGTTTCAGATATTGGCGAGAGCGTCACGGATTGAAGGCACGTCGTTTTCATAATGTGACGCTCGCCGGAGTGCCGCGCATATTCGTTGTGAACACTTGCCAGAGCTTCACGGATGGAGGGCGGTTCCTTCTGAAAATGAGGCTCTTGCCTTAAAGCCTCGTTTATTCGTTTCCAACATGCGCAAGAGTTTCAGTGGTTCTCTTGGTGAACATACAAGAATCTGTGTTTTGCAAATGTTCAGAATTGTCTGGGCGCAACAGTTACTTTGATTCGCGGTGTTGAAGTCCAACGAATGGCGTTCTGGCGCGATTCAGGATCACCCAGACGCAACAATCAGGTTGCCTCGTGTTTGGGCACGCTTCAGGAATCTCGCACATTTGTCCCCCAACGGGGCACTTCCTCAGTGGAGCTGCATCCTTGTAGGCTCCTATGAGGAGGGAGCCTAGAGGTAGGGGGTGTACTCCAACATTGTTGACGAGTCTTACTTTACACTGGTCCTCCTCCTCCTTCTCCTCCTCCTCCTCCTCCTCCCCTTCGCTTTCCTCCTCCTTCTCCTCCTCCTCCTGCTCCTCCTCCTCCTTCTCCTCCTCCTCCTCCTCCTCCTCCTCATATTCCTCCTCCTCCTCCTCCCCCCCTTCTCCTCCTCCCCCTCCTCCTCCTCATCCTCCTCCTCCTCCGCCTCCTCCCCCTTCTCCTCCTCCTCCTCCTCCTCCTCCTCCTCCTCCTCCTCCTCCTCCTCCTCCTCTTATGTCTTGTAAGGGTGCATCAGTTGCGTTGATTCGCGGTGTTGATGTCCCAGGAATGGCGTTCTGGCAAGGTTCAAGATCGTCAAAACGCTACTGTCAGGTTGATCCGTGGAGTTGGAGTCCCGAGAATCATGTTTTGGCACGCTTCAGGCTCTTAAAACGGTTGTCTTCAACGAGGAATTTCCATCAATGGAAATAAACCGTGGCACGAGCCTGCGAAGAGGGAGCTTGGAGGGAGGGTTTATTCAAACATCGCTGATGACTCTTGGGTTTACACTGGTCCTCATCCTTCTCCTGCTCCTCCTCCTCCTCCCCTCCCTCCTCCAAGGTCGCAAAGGGTTGCACCGCAAGAGCCTGGAGGGATGGCAGAGCGTCCAGGGTGCTCTGGGAAGCCCAGAGGTGCCCAGGGAAACCTTCAGGAACCCGGCTGCTCTGAGGAGAGATCCCCCCAGCAGGGGCCTCCAGAGCTCTCCCGAGTGCATCCAGGAAGCGTGCGCCCAGGCAGCGCTGGCCTCCAAACCCTCCGGCGGCCTCCCCAAAAGGAGGTCCTCGGTCAGCCGCCGCTGGTCGAGCGCCCGCGCTCGGGGGCTTGACAAGGAGGGAGTAGCCGTCGGCGCTCGCGTGCGCTCGTGACCTCCAGCGTTCCAGGGGGGGCGGGGTCGGCGGCGAGCCAGGGGGCGAAGTGGGAAGGGGCGGGCCTTCTCAGAAGGCGCGGAAGTCCCCCAACCTTCTGAGACGTTTCGCAAGCCTTCCCCGAAGACACGGAAACCTTGTCGGACGGCGCGAGGGGCTTCTGAGAAGTCCCGCCGCCTTCTGAGATGGCCTTCTCCTTCTCATTTCCCCCCCCCCGCTCGGGGTGCGACCTTGCGAAGAATCACACGACGGCAAGTAAAAGACCTCGGGCCGGCAGAGATGATGCGGGATCTGTGAGAACCGCCGGGTCCGGAGGACGCCTCGGGCGCCGCGGCCGTTTCAAGGCGTGCAAGAACGATCCGAGCGCACTTCGAACACTCTGGAAGGATTCATCTCCTGCTTAAACCTCCCAAACAGAGAAAACCCGCCAACCTCTGCGATTATCGCGTCCGGCCAGGCTGCGAAGGATGTGGATACGGTCCGACCAAGCTTCGCCTGGACTTTTCCCTGATGTCTGAGCGGTTCGAAGAGCGAGCCACACGTTTTTCTGCCATTATGCTGATCCGAAAGACCATGGGGGGGCCCGCCTAGGCAACAATTCCCACGGAGGGCTCGGAATACCCTGCCGATTGGCCTACAATCAGAAGGCCCGAAAACCAAAGCCACTCCTGAGCTCCTTACTTCCGCGTCCTGACTGTATGCAGTGGTAGCCCAGCTGTGTGCCCGTCGGGAGCCCGGTCAGGAGGACGGCAAGCGGACTGCCACCATGGACCCCGCCCGCCCTAGACCAGACACTACTGTCGAGAACTTTTGCTCGCGGGGGCGGCCCCAGCGACATGCTGTGCCCTGCAAGCGGATGGCGCTCCGCTCTGGGACGGCTGGGAAAAGCTCGCAGCGTTGACACTTGGGGAAACTGGGAAGTGTTGTTGTTGCTTGTTTTCGCTTTATGTGTTTTTCGCTATTGCTTTTTGTTCAGTTTTTCTGTTGGGGGCAGGGAAGCAGTCAGCGCGTCGCCGCGAAGCGAGGCGGGCCACACCCGGCGGCGCGGCACGCGACGCAGCAACAACAAGGGGGCCTGCGGCTGCAAGCCAGGGGGGAAGGGCGTGACTACGGCCGACCCGCATCACAGGTTGCTTGGTTACAAAAAGAAGGCAGCATGGAGGGCCGTTTCACGATGTTTGAAGTTGCCTGCCAGTGAAAAGAAATCTTGACACTTAGCGCTACTCGCAATCGCAATCAACATAAGGATGCGCGATAAGGATGCAAGGGCCTTGGAGGGCCGTTTCGAAGCTTCTCGCGCGTGGCGCGGCCAACGAAAGTGGCCAAGGATGGCCGAGGAGGCAAGGATGCAAGGGTACCCTTGGGAAGGTCGCCCATCCTTACTATGCGGGTTGACTGTAACAATAGCAGGACCCCTGACCCTTTGGGAGGGGACCTAAGTCAGGAGGGCCCAAAACAAAAGGGATAGGGGGTCTTTTCTGCAGATGTACAGATCCAGACCGCCCAGATCGACTATCCTCAATGCAAAGACGGGGGCCTCAGTGAGGCTATGTCTTCATCATTTTATCAGGATTAGGGGTTCTCTTATCCTCCATGAGGGTGGACCTCCCCACAACGTCCACGCTCACGCAAGTTCTACGAACCTTGGGCCGCATGCCTTCTCCTCCTGCGTCGAGCCTCAGAGATGGGGTGTTCAACAGCCTGACCGTCCCCAAGACGCGGAGGAAAACGCTCGCATCCGACGTCACATTTCTTCTGTGACATGAGCCCCTGGATTTCTTGTCCCATTCCCCGGAGCCGGCTCTTCGCCCGGAGTTTGTCGACGTTCCCGGGGCCCGGTGAGGGCCTCCAGAGGCCGAAAGTAAGAACAACGACGAGACCAGGGGACGAGGTGGACTGGAGCCTCTCGTGCCAGGCCCCCGAGCTCGGGACTGCACCACGAACGCGTTGAAGACGGCGGCTGCAGCGCCACAGGCCAGCACAGCAACAGCAGCCTGTCGCACCTGCTGCACTGGCGCCTGGGAAAACACATATTTCACGCTGCTCCCCTCCAGGACAGAGCCACCAGTGAGGATGTAGGGCGGTTTCATGCCGCGAATCGCGACGACCTCGGAGCGGGCTTATGACACAGCGCAGGTCGTGCGACACTGGACGATCACATCCGATGGCGCAGATCGTCAGCTATTGATCTATTCTTGGTCACTGGCGGAGCTCAACCTAGAACGCACGCGCCGGGGTCGCCGCCACGTCAACGCGGCGCGTGACAAGAGCACCACGATGGGGGTGCACCCTGGACCTTGGCCTTACTACAAAGTGATTGACCTGGACCTTACTACAAAGTAGTATTATGCCTTAATACAAAGTAATAGATCGGTTGTCAGTGCAGCTCGCACTGCAGCTCTCAGCACAACTCCTACAGCAGCCCATGTTGCAGCCAGCGAGACAGCACTCACAGCTCTCGCTGTAGCTCCTACTGCAAGTATTGATGCATGTCCTGCTGCAACGTCTGTTGCAATTCTTCCACAATTTCCACTACAACTCTCCCTACAAGTCCGCTTGCAATCAATCGCACAACTTTCACCACGACTCCTGAAACATTTCCTCTCTCAACTCTGACTACAGCTCCGACTATATCGTCTACTACAGCCGGTAATACATCCCCCACTAAACCTCACACTCAAGTTCGTCCTGCAGCCGACAGTACAGCCCTCACTACACCACGTACCGCAGCTTCTCACACTAGTTCCTACAACAGTTTCTACTGCAGATCCTTCAGCACATCCTACGTCAGCAACTAGTACGCCTCCCATAACAACTCTTACCACAGCTTCTACGACAATTAGGCTTGAGTCTGTTCTTACATTCCCCAGCTCAGCTCATGGTGCAAATCCAGCGCAGCATAAACTGAAGGTACCACGATTCTTGCAGCAACTCTGACGACAAGTCCTACTATGGATCCTGCGACAACGGTGGCACAGTTTCCATTCCAGCTCACACGAGATCTCCAGCCACAGCACAGGGTGCAAGAAATCATACACATCGACGTCGCTCGCATACCCCCTGCAGGGGGATCCGGAGATCAAACATGACGAAACAAACCTGATGCATAACCCTGGGAAGCAATCAGTAAACCCCCCCCTCCCCCCCCCCCCCTTCATCAGAGGAAATTATAACGCTTCCGGCACCGGGGCCGGGGCGGAAGCGATATCCCCCGCAGGTCACCAGAGGTCCGCGGAGGGGAGGTCCCCGGAGGTTCCCAGGAGACATCCAGAAAGGCCTCCACAAGCATCTGAATGCCCGGTCCCCTTGTAGTCCAGAGCCCAGCGACAAGGCACACCTGCCCAGAGTCGCTTCCGGTGATTCTGTGCGTTTCTGTGAGATTCCTCAGAGATTCCTCTGATACTCCGATTGGCTTCTTTTGAGATTCCTTGCCGTTTCCATTGTGATTATTTTGGGACTCCTTTGAGACTCCTCTGGTGTTCCTTTGATGTTGTTTCTGGGGGTCCCTTGAGGCTCCGGTCATATCCGTTTGATACCCCATTGCTTAAGAGAGCATCACATCGACATCCGGGGCCGGTGGATTATTTTATTTTTAATGCATGTGCTAACATATCGCGGGGGGGTTCGCGGAATGCGTCTGCGAAATCTCTCCGTGGACTCTCCCATAGGATCCCCTGAAAGAATTCCCTAGTGCGGTCGCAATAGGGATTGCTTATGTCCACGCGAGCCCGCGTTTTCCAAATTCCTTAGATTCCTTTGTGGTTCGTTTGAGCTGCCGCTGAGATGCCTTTGCGATGTCTGTTGGGCTCCTTTGAGATTGCTTTGAACTTCCATTGGTTCCTTCGATATCATGCGTGTGATTTCTTGTGATATTATTATGGGATTCTTTTGGGGGTTCTTTCGAGTTCCTCTGACATTCCTTCGACAATCCCTGAAGGGAGCATCCCATCGACCTCCGGCGCCTGTGGATTGTTTTATTTTCAATAAATGTGCTAACATATCGCGGGGGGGGTCGCGGAATCCGTCTGCGATATCCCTCCGTGGACTCTCCCATAGGACCCCGTGAAAAACAATTTCCTTATTGCGGCCGCAATAGGGTTTGCTTATGTCCACGCGAGCCCGCGTTTTCCAGATTCCTTAGATTCCTTCGTGGTTCGTTTGAGCTGCCGCTGAGATCCCTTTGCGATTTCTGTGGGGTTCCTTTTTGAGATTATTTTGAATTTCCAATAGCGATCCTTTGAAATTCTGCGTGGGCCTCCTTCTGATATTTCTCTGGGATTCCTTTGGGTGGTCCTTTCAAGTATAGTTACTTGCGGTGATTTCATTGTTTGTCATTTTTGATATACCTTTGATTTCCGATGCGCGTCAGTTTCCCAGTGTTCTAGCAAGGCGGGAACCCATTGGCAAGCGTTCGTGCGCGTTGGTTCTTCAGGCTGTCGCCTCGCGTTGCCGCCAGCTTCGGGCCCGGGGGGGGCAAATTAATTAATTATTTATTTGTTTTAAATTTAAAAAAAAAAAAAAAAAAAAAAGAAAAAAAAATAAAAAAAAAAAAAAAAAAAAAAAAAAAAAAAAAAAAAAAAAAAAAAAAAAAAAAAAAATTAAAAAAAAAAACATAAATAAATAAAAAAAAAAAAAAAAAAAAAAAAAAAAAAAAAAAAAAAAAAAAAAAAAACAAAAAAATAAAAAAAAAAAAAAAAAAAAAAAAAAATAAAAAAAAAAAATAAAAAAAAAAAAACATTAAAGAAAAAAAAAAAAATAAAAAAAAAAAAAAATAATAAAAAAGAAAGAAAAAAATAAAAAAAAAAAATAATTTAACAAAAAAAATAGCAAAATAAAAAAAAAAAATAAAAAAATAAAAAAAAGAAAAAAAAAAAGGGTGCTAACGATATCGCCGGAGGGCGCCGCCCAAAATAATTATTTATTTTTTTGGGGGGCTAGCGATATCGCCGGGGGGGTTACTGTTTGCTTGCCAGGGTTACAGCAAACGACGACATTCACCACATCATCTCGCGACGCGAAGAAACGCGAAACCAATCGCAGAGTAAACTTCGTGGCGCACGCGACAAAAACACCAACACTAACAACTGCATGCTATGGAACCCCAAGGCCATTACCGTGATTTCCGCGGTGCGACCTCACCGCCGCCCACCTCGTGAGTAGGATGCGACTGTGGTCCCAGCCAGGTGCACCGCCTGCTCAAGACGGGTCCACAAGGCTCCTTGACCGCAGCATGCACGGGGGCCCTCTGAATGCCCGTGTCGGGAGGCCGCTCGAGCCCCCAAAATCGAGCCCCCCAAACGGCACCGGAGCCCTCAGTGCGGACCTGGAGGGCTCCAGGAGAGCTCTCGCGGGACCGCAGTGGGGGCTCCAAGACGGGTTCCACTGAGCTCCTGGTCCAACTCCGCCTGGCCGAGTTGGAAGCGATAACTTCTCGTGCCCCCTGAGGAGTCACTCGTAACCCCAGGACGGCTCCGTAGGGCGCCAGGAATGCCCCCAAAGAGCCCTAATGGGGGCCCCAAGAGGGGTCCTCCCACTGAGCCCCTGGCCAAACTCCCCCTGGCGGAAGTCTGCAGAGATGATTTGCAGTGCCCCCCTGGGGGCCGCTCGGAGACCCGCCCTGTGGCGCCCCGCCCCGTGGCCCCCGGTGGCTACCTCCTCCGTGGCGACCCCCCGCTGGCGACCCCTCCGTGGGGATCTGCTCGACGGCGCCCCCCCGCCGCCCCCCCGTGGCGACCCCCCCCCCTGGCGAGACTCCCCGTGGCGCCCTCCTCCGTTGCGACCGCCCCCGTGGCGATCCTCCCTGCGTGGCGGCCTCCGCCGTGGCGCCAACCCCGTGGCGACGGGACCCTTCACGTGGCGGCCCCCCCCCTCGCTGCGACCCCCCCAGTGGCGACCCTCGGTGACGACCACCCCTGTGGCGACCTCCTGGTGGCGAACCCCCACGGCGACCGCCCGAAAGGCGACCGTGCGAGGAGACCTGGGCCCTCTGGCCTCTTTCCCAGCGTCCCTGCATCCTTCTCTCCTCGAGAGGTGTCATGTGTCCTACGAAGCTTCTGGGTAGCTCGAGGGTTTTCCTGACGACGAGACAGGCCAGGACGTGGTCGCGCTGCCTTTCTGATACTGGCCGTGGTCCCAGAGACTGCGCAGTCTCGGCACCGTGCACGGGCGATAGTACGCGGCCGCATCCAGTCTAACCGCACCAAATACCGCGTGCTCCTGATACCAGACCGGACAGGACAGTGCCGTACCGTGGCCACCATGGATGTGCTTCCTCTTGCGGGCACTTTTATATAGCTCCCACTACAGCTCCAACAACAACATATCGTGCATATCTCAATGCAAGTCCCACCACAGTGCCATGCAGCCAATATCACAGCTCGCACTGCCAGTCATGTCACAGATAGCACAACAAGTGCGCACAACGGGATCGCACAACAACTCTTACTACTGCTCCCTGCTACAGCTCCTCTAACAAGCCGTAATGCAGCTCCGACTACAGCCATTCGCGCAGTCCCAGTAAAGCATGTTTTGTTTCAAACGTCGTACAACTGCTGACTGCGCTTATCAAATACAACTCCTTTTGCTACAGCTACCACTATAGATCTTACTAGGGGTCCTAACACAGCCAGCCGTACATTCACCATATGCTTTACTACAACTCCTAATGCAGCTCCGAATGCATAGCATGGTGCAGCTGTTCTTACAAGTCGCAATGTTACCAGAAGTCTGGATCTCAATGCGCCTCTTGCTACAGATCCTTCTGCAGCGGCTACTGCAGCAAGTAGTACAACTCTTACTAGTACACTGCAGACGTTATCAAAGTTCGCAATGCAGCCAACAGTACCACCCCCACTACATCTCTTACGACGGCCTTGAGCATGTCGCCACCGAGTGGCCTGGAGCGTTACGCCCCTGGAGCATTGCGCCGCAGGCCATCGTGGGACGACGGGAAGGCTGCAGATGAGTATGATGAGAGCCCAGAGTGAGACGAGGACGAGAAATACAAGGAGTAGGCTGAGGAGCCTCGTTGCCATACAACTGTAGTGCTGGGTGTTGTGTGTATGTGTGTGTGTGTCTGTGTGTCTGTGTGCGTGTGCGTGTGCGTGTGTGTGTGTGTGTGCGCGTGTGCGTGTGCGTGTGCGTGTGCGTGTGCGTGTGAGTGTCTGTGTGTGTGTCTGTCTGTCTGTCTGTCTGTCTGTCTGTCTGTCTGTCTGTCTGTCTGTCTGTCTGTCTGTCTGTCTGTCTGTCTGTGTGTGTGTGTGTGTGTGTGTGTGGGTGGGGGGGGGCGAGTTTGACACACACACATATATATATACGTATATATACATGTATATATATACATATATTGTACATGTGCCAACATGCGCATGTATGTGCATGTATGCATACATGCATGTGTGTGCCCCTCCTTGCGACTTGTTTGGACGAGTAGTTTGGTCGAGCGCTCCACACAGTCATTGCTGTCCCCGTGCACCATCTCATAATTACAGCTATCGCTTATGAAGTGTTCTCTGGTTTGTCATGGGGATATGGCTCCCCTTCTCGTCATCTGCATCACCCGCCCCAAGCAAATAGTGGAATCGAGTGCGTGCCCGCGCTGCCGCTGCCAGCAGACATTAAGAGAACGAGAGAGAGAGAGAGAGCGAGAACGAAATAGAGAACGAGAGAGGGACACGAGAAACAAAGTTCACACGTCCAACGGAAGCGGGCGGACGAGTGGAAGGAGGAAGATGAACAACGCCCTCGACTTCTTCCTCCAAGTCCCAGGACCGTGCAACGTTCCAATCACACGTGTGGCGCATCACTGACCCCTGGACACGATTACTCGATTGGCTCAGCACTAACGATTTCGAAAACCCGCTGGGACATAGCACCGCAAGTCAAAAACGTAGTTAGGTTCTTACGTTTCTCGATGTCTCGTAAGGCTGGCTTGCCCGCATCTGCTCCACGCATGGCATCCGCATCTGCCTTCCTCCTCGTTCTCACCGATATTCTCGCTTTCCCAAGGCCCCCCACGGCGACAGCACAGCCCAAACCCGACCGAACCGACAGCAGAATCGACACCGCCCGAAACCGCATCAGCCAAAAGCAGCCGAGAAGGACGCAGCGAAGCGGCAACTACACAACAAACGAACGACCGACCGAGCAGAACCGACCGAGCGCAACCGATTGCAAAGCAGGCGAACGGACTGAACCGCGGAAACCCTTGACGCATGACATCTGCACCTGCCTCACTCCTCCCTCGCCACCCACCGCTCGTCTCGCCCTCGCCCTCGACACATCCTGCCATGTTGTGCGCGAGCCCTCATGTGCAGCGATCCTGGCTGTCTTGGCGCACGTAGCCGAATATCTCACGCCGCCATGGAATATTATGCCCAGTTGCGCGCCTCTTTAGCTGACAGTAGAGGAACAACAAAGGAATAAACATAAACTTTCGGCGCTCGCGGATTTCTTGGATCTGCGCTGGACCGCCCTCCCTGGCGCGCGGAGCGCGCCAGGGGCGGCGCCGGAGGCGCCGCCAGGGGGGGCCCAGCGCAGATCGAAGAAATCCGCGCGGAGCGCCGATAGTTCATGTTTCTGCCGTTTTTTGGTCGTCTTCGAGACAGGCCACATGCTCCATCGGCTTTGCAAAGATGGTAGAAACCACCCGCATCATAATCACCCCGACACGCGAAGCCGTTTAGTAAACGGACCCGAGGAGGGAATCGAACAGGGCAGGGCTGCTGAGTACACTCAGAGGGCCGTTCAGTAAGCGCCAATTGTCGGGTCCGGGTGGTTTTTCCTCCTCTCGCTGCATCTCAATCCAACAGATTCCTCCCCCCCTGGGGCTACCTGGCACACTCGGCCCTACTGCATAATGCATACGCCTGCACGTTCGGAGCTCCGCGCGGATGTCTTGGAGCGGCGGTGGATCCCCCCGCCCTGGCGCGCGGAGCGCGCCAGGGGCGGCGCCGCAGACGCCGCCATGGGGTGGCCCAGCGTTATGTTGCTCCCATCGCACCGCGGGACCACATCCCACAAAATAATCTCGTGCACCCTGAAAAGCGTTGAACGAGTGGCGAAACAGTGTCGGACGAGTGTCTCCCAGGGCCCGACACGTGAAAACCCTCGAGTTTCTGGTGCTCGGAACTCTTTCTGGTGATCAACGCTCGAATAGGTTGGAACATCATAAGCCCAGCGCCGATCCAAAGGAATCCGCGCGGAACTTCGACCGATGATGTCTGTGCGGCTCCGCCGCGCAGGACCGCTCGGCCGACCCGCCACCCTGGGCCCGCTCGCCCAGCCGACGCGCCGGTCAGGGCCCGCCCGGCCCCGACCCCGACGCGCCCGCTTCTGCGGCGCGCTCGCCGGACCCGCTCGGCAGGGTACCGTCGTTCCCGTTCTCGGACGCCTTTCCAGAGATCCAACGCATGGAAGAACTCAGTACAGAAGTTTGTAGCAGTTTTCGGCCTCTGGGGGCCCTCACCGTCCCCCAGGACCGTGAAAGAAACGACTCAGGATGAGAAGCCGGTCCTGGGGAATGGGTCGAGACTTCCGGGGACCACGCATCGAAAAAAACACTACATCGGATCTGTGGGTTTCCGCCCGCCTGACCGCCGCTACCGCCCGTCCGCCCGCTGGATCCGCCCGCCCGGCCCGTCCGTCAGGGTCCGCCCGCCCGGACGGCCCGTTGGGGTCCTTCCCGCGCCGCCTTGTAGCCGATCGAGAAGAAGGCCAGGCACTCCGCCTCGACCTCATTCGGGGGCGCCCGCGAGGGGGGCGCGCAAAAAGGGGTTTCGCAAATCATGGCCCGAGGCGCGTGCGCGGACGAGGGGGGTACCAAGGAACGCAAGAAACGAAGGACAATTCTGCGGCAACTCATGAGAGCCTCCCATACCACCACCGTGCTGGTTCTTGCGAACCGACGCCAATCGACTCCAATGCCCCGGCCATGATATCCACACACCCCAGGCCCCTTAACGTCATGCTTTTGCATGACGTCGATCCCCAAGGAGACCTCGACCCGTTGCCCCCGACTTTTTGTTCATCTCGAGTCGTTCTTTGACGGCCCCGAGGCCCATCAAGGGCCCCCCAAAGGCCGACCATAACGAAGCACCTCGCGCCGTGTCTCTCCCATGGCTCGACGGGGCCTGGGCCACCTCGCCTAGCCACTCCTCCTCCTCCTCCTCCTCCTCCTCTTCCTCCTCCTCCTCCTCCTCCTCCTCCTCCTCCTCCTCCTCCTCCCCTCCTCCTCCTCCTCCCTCCCTCCTCCTCCTCCTCCCCTCCCCCTCCCCCTCCCCTCCTCCCCTCCTCCTCCTCCTCCTCCTCCTCCTCCTCCTCCTCCTCCTCCTCCTCCTTCCCTCGCTCGCCGGCGCTCAAGCCTCCTCCTCTCCTCCTCCTCCTCCTCTCCTCTTCCTCCTCCTCCTCCTCCTCCCCTCCTCCTCCTCCTCGCTCCGCCGCCTCCTCCTCTCCTCCTCCTCCTCCTCCTCCTCCCTCCTCCTCTCCTCCTCTCCTCCTCCTCCTCTCCTCCCCTCCTCCTCCTCCTCCCTCCTCCTCCTCCTCCTCCCCTCCCTCTTCCTCCTCCTCCTCCTCCTCCTCCTCCTCCTCCTCCTCTCTCCTCCTCCACCTCCTCCTCCTCCTCCTCCTCCTCCTCCTCCTCCTCCTCCTCCTCCTCCTCCTCCTCCTCCTCCTCCCCCCTTTTCCTCCTCCTCCTCTCTCCCCTCCCCCTCCTCCTCCTCCTCCTCCTCCTCCTCCTCCTCCTCCTCCTCCTCCTCCTCCTCGGCTCAGCCTGGCGCTACAATGCCTTGCAGCGACCACCTAAGAGCTGGGTGGGCCCCCCATCTTCCGTTCACCACAAGAACTGAACACGCAGAAAACCAAAGAATCTTGGACGGGGCCGACTCTCCAGCGCGACTCAGCAGCCCTGAACGGATTGGCTGGGCAAAAGTCCGCCGCACCTTATTCACGGAGAAACGTGCGGGTGCACGAGCCAGATTCGACAAATCCCTCGCTCCCCAGGACGCGGGCGGCGGCGGTCCCGCACAACAGGTCGAGAGCGAGGCCGAGATCTGCGTCCCCCCACACCCACACGCAACACACACGACACACCACGTCCGCCCCGCCTCCCCCCCGACCTGGAACGGATGGACAACGTGCTGCCTGCCTGGCGCCAGCGCCGTCCGAGCACGCGCCAGGTCGGCTCGCGATAGCAGAGGCGGCGCGACGGCAAGCGGCGGCAGAGGCGGCGCGCATGGTCCAAGGGCACGCGCCGTGCAGTCCTTTTCGGAGGCACGGCGCGCGTCGCAGTCGGACATGCAGGGCCCGATCTTGGCGACCCACAAGGCGAGACAGGATAACACCTTAGCCTTGGCCTTATGCGCCTGGCGTACATCGGGAGGCACGCGAGACCTGTCAGCCTGCCAACGAGCCCACTCATCGGCGAGCTGATTGCCTTCAAACTCGAGGGGGGGGATCAGCCCTCGCTGGAGGGCCGCGCGCGTGCAGTGCGCCCTAACTTTGCGCACGCGCACGTGCTCAAGCCCCCCCCCATTCTTCAACTTGAAGCCAGACCCGAATCCAAATCTCAGCCCACGCGCTGCCGCTGCTGCAACAAAACGCGCGTTCACGCACATGCAGCCCATCGTGCGCGAACTGACTGTCAGTGCGCATGATCGTGCCAGGGATGCAATGCTGCAGACCGCGCAGCAGGGCGAATAGGCGAATAGCTCTGCCGCATCTACGCAGGCACCTGTCATCGCGAGCGCGCCACAGAACACCGAGAAAGCCCTGAAAGGATACGCAGGTTGCACCGCAACTAAAGCCCAGGCGAGAGCTTGGGGCGGCCTTGGGAGTTCTTGGTCCATCAAGGACCCGTCGAGGACAAAACAAGCCATCCCCCCATCTCGGCGGGCCCTCCTGAGAACCACCTGGACGGGGGCACGATGGGGGGAGGAGGAACAACAGCAGGGCAGACGAGCCTCTCAGCAAGCAGACGGGGGAGAGGCGAGGCGGAGGCCTGGAACGAACTTCCCTAGAAAGCAGGAGGCTCCACATGTGGCAAACAAAATCACCATGTCTGCCACAAACGCAGTGCCGATGCAGAAGAGTGCCAGGGGAAGCTTCGCACGCCAAACACGCGGGATCATGTGCAAGCCTGCGCTCCCATTGGCGATGCTGCGGCCGCTGTCCCCCTGCGAACACGGAGCAAAGATGCCCTGTTTTCTTGAGGCGTGATGTTATTGGAGTGCAGTAGCGAAAGGATTGGACCAATGCTGCGTCCATCCGCAAGCTCAGGAACATCCTCGCGCTCAGCAGCTTTGGCCCATGAGCAATTGACTCTAACAAGCCAGGCACGGGCAGCATGGGGACTCTGCTCACACACGCAGATCCGGCCGACCTTGGGACGCGCCCAAACAAATCCGCCCATGGAGAAACTAAGGCGCTTCGCCGTGGCCGCGCAGGCCGAAATCGGGCTCCGAATGGCAGCTCACGGGTTCCCATGGCCCCTGACAGAGCTCCAGGCATCTTGAAGACCCCGCTCTACAGCGCGCCTGGGCAGAAGCTCATGCCAAACAGCGGTGGCATGAGCCAAGAGAGGATCCAACTTCGACTGATACGCTGGATCGCAAAGCGGCTTATCGGACAAAGCGAGGAACAACGTTGCATTTTTTCCAGCGAGTCGATTACCCTGCACGCGTGCTTGCCAAGACCGAGCCTCTCGCAAGACCGCTGCATTGCTGCCGTGCACGGTGTCACCATATTTCGTGGAGGCTAAGACAGCAGCCTGCGTCATGTTATGAATCCTGCGCGTGACCACATGTTTGCCAAATCTCACACACGTTCGAGCCCGAGCGCGCGCTGGACTCCTGCGCTCGCGACGCGTGGCATGATGTATAACTTGCTCAGCGGCAAAATCGATGCCTCGGTTGCGCTCGTGGCTCGCGCCCTGGACCTTAAACCGAACAAGCTTGCGCACCAGGGAGGCCCGAACTCGATAGGGCGACCCAGCGACCTTCGACTTACCGCGGGCGACGGGGAGATGGGCGGCCCCAAGTGCCCGGCGCAACAAACGCTCGGCGGCCGAAAGGTGGTCGACGCCATCATCCTCTCGGCCGACCTCGTGAAAACCGAAGTCATCTACTACAACCCCCAGTCTGACAAGCCCATAGAGATCTGCAAACTTGTCGACGCGGCCTAATAAAACCATCTGCAGCATAAGAATGGCAGAATGGCATCTAGGCAAGACCGCCTGGAGCGCACAGACTGGGTCAGACGCAGCTTTATTCAAACCCAACACCCTCGGAGGGCGGTAGAGCTCGACGAGAAGCTTGAACTGGCGGAGCGGGGGCCCCGAAGCCGGCGCAGCCCCGACCAACTCGCTGCGCCTGATGCGCCCGACAGCCTTCTGAAGGTCAAGCAGATGCGCCCGACAGCCTTCTGAAGGTCAAGCAGCACAAGCGCACTGCGCATGTCTCGAGCGCGCGCCCACTCAGACGCGGCAGCCTGGACCCAAACCAACTTGTCGCTGCTGCGCCCGACTCTGCCCGCCAGCACGGGCGCAGGTGAGCAGCCTGCCATTGCGAGACCAGTGGCTTCCGAATTATGCCTTGCACGCGTGCCAAAAAATGGACGAGAGCTGTCGGTCTGAGCCCCCCATCCCGCTAGGCCAGAAACAACGATGTTGATCCAGATGGTGGGCCAAGAACACAGACGCTCGACCTCGACCATGATATTCAAAACGGCCTCGAGGGCCTGGTCCGAGAGCGCAAGCAATTGCCTGGGGCTCATCTGGTCAAAGCCGCACCCCGAACGCCTTGGGGAGGATCTTAAACAGGCCTCGAGCTCGCCCGGGCATGGCCTGGGAAACTCTGGTCCCAAATCAGGCCATAGAGTCTCATCCTCCAGGGCGCCCGCCTTCCACCACCCAGCCCACTCCTCCTCCAAAAGCCGAACCTCCCCGTGCAGGGTGGCGGGCGCTCCTGGTGGGGGACAGACTGCTAGTGTGCCAGGGGTCTGTGGGGCTTGCTGCATGCATGGAGAGCCGCACCTCCATTGAGCGAATGCATGCGCACCCACTCCTTCCAATCGCGATACTTGGCCTTCTCGGCCGCCCTATGCTCGCGCGCCGCTTGCTTGCGCGCAACCTTCGCTCGCGCAGAGGCGAGCGAGTATGGCATAAGCTGGGCAAACCAGAATAAATGCACCCATGGCTCAGACTTAGATACGTCAACCTTGGCACGAGATACCAAGCGAGGTAGAGCGCGAGCCAGCTTCAGAGTGCCCGAGCGGAGAGGCCCCGGTTGCCAGGCCCCAAGACCATCAAAACATCTGGCGAGGAGACGCCAGAGTGCCCGTGGAGACAACCGAGGAAACGCCCGGCCCCTGGGAGCGGAGGGCTCGCAGACGTGAAAACTCGGGCCCTCAGATCCACCGAAGTACTCGCAGTCCGCCGCGGCATCGAGGCAGTACACGTCCGCCCAGTCTCGTTAGGCGAAGTCCAGCCAGAGGCGCCACACTGCGTCGAGGGAAAGCCCGTCACGCTGACCATCATCATGGTGCCAGAGCTGCTCTGGATCACGTGCACGACGCCCCACGGGCACATCGAGGGGCAACCTCTTCGGCACCTTGGCCACGAGATGTTTGAGCTCGCCTGCAGCACGAGCCCTGACCGTGAGCACCACTGGGAAATGTGGCGTGGTACCAACATCGAACAGCACCTCGATCTTGGCCTTGTGATGCAAGACGCTCGACAGCACGAAGTAGTCGATACACCTTCCTGCACTGGTAGCACTGTTGGTGCACGTAGCACAGCTGGGCGCCACACGCACACACGCACACACACGCAACGTCCACGCCGCTGGTCCACTGAGACCACTCGAGCGCGCTGGCAACAACCGGAAGTCCCCACACAACACGAAGGGCATGGCTCTGCTTAAGGACCTTGCCAAGATTCTCCAATATCCTCAAATTCTTGTGAGACAGCTCTTCACTATGATGTAGGTACGCCGTCGCGAAGGCGAAGCCACCTGGAACCAATCCTGAGCAGTGCACCACTCTCGCCCTGCCTGCGGAAACGGTCTTCGGCACGAACTTAGACTCAGGCATGCCAGCTGTCGCGGGCACCATCTGCATGACACCACCAGAAGTGCCGCCCTGCTCGGTGTCGACGGCTGAGGCGAAGGTGGAACGCCATCCGATATTGCACAACTTGGCCTCCCACGCCACACAATCTGGCTCGCGCAAGCGATGCTCCTATACAACCACTGCGCGCGCACCACGCACGCGGGGATGTTTGAGAAGGGCCTCAAGCCCAATCTTGCCTGTCACATTACACGTCGCAATCGTGAATGGTTCACTCGCCTCGCTGGGTCCGTTAGGAATCGGGCGTGCAAGGACGCTTGTTGGTTGCCTCCAACATGGCGTCGAAAATGCCTCCCACCAGCTCGTGCTTGGCGCCGTGCACCCTGGCCACCTGCTGGTAGAAGGCAGCGTTGACACCCTGAGCTCCCTCGGCAGCCTGCTGCTTCTGACCCTCGAGCCAGGCAACCATCTGCTCATGGGCCTGCTGAGCGTGGGCTTCCTCAGCAGCGCGCTCGGCCTCAGCAGAGGCTGCTGCAGCAGCGGTTGAAGGAGCAGCAGCGCCGCCAGAGCCAGCAGCAGCGACGCCACCTCTACTCTCGCCCTGGCCGCCCATGGGCACATCCGCGGCCTCAGGCTCGGGCTTGGGCACGAGCGCCTGCAGCGCGGGAACAATGGAGTTGAGCTGCTCACCGATCTGTTTGAGCCGCTCATCCCCACTGAGTCCTTGCACCAACGCCTTGAGCGCCTCGACGGGGTCGGTGCTGGATGGGGGCGCCATGCTGGAGTAGGCGGCCGCCGCTTTGGCAGCCGCCAACTTGCACTGCTGCTGAATGTCATCATACTCGGCCTTCGCCTTCGCGGCTGCTGCGACTGCTTGCATGGCAACCTCGTTGGCCTTGTGATGCTTGTGCTGGGCACGCCACAGCTGGTCCTGCAACTTGTCCTGCTCCATCCTCGCACACTTCGCCAAAGCCATGGGTCGCCTTGGAGCAGAGACCGCTGCACCACGACACGCTCAATGGCCTTGGCTGGCCAGTCCTCGGACACCTGCGCAAAATCCTCGGGACACATCTTGGCATAGATGTCGAGCGTGGTGCAATCGAGCGCCGGCTCCGTCCCTCTGGCAGGCTTGGGAGGACCGTTGGCCCACTGCCCCAGCGTGCGCTCGCCGCGCGGCGGCTGAGGTGTACGTAGACCCCTTGGCTCTCCCACACAAGCGGCAACTCTCCCGCCGCGTGTAGTCCTCCTCCTCTTCTCCCCCTCCCCCCCCTCGTCTGCCAGGAAGGCCCAGAATCGAATCGAGAAGTCGAAGTCGGACCGGCCATCGCAATGAGTCGGATCGGGGGAAGCCGCCAGCCAAGTCGGGAAGAGTCGAATCGGCAGACATTGGCAGTCCAGCAAGGCCTCCACTGAGGAATCGGCATGTGGATCGGGATCCGGAGCTGACTCGAACCGCAACCGGAAGCGATCGAAACTGAATCGGCTCAAATCGGGGGGATCGAGATGAACTTCCCCCGCCCCCCGATCGACTCCCACCCGGGGCCGACCCCACCAGCCAGCGGTCTCGCAAGCGGCAACCCAGCCGCGGCGACGACGGGCCCCCCGGGAGGCAGGAGGGAGAAGAGGCGCTCCCATCCACGAGACTTCAGGGCCCCATGCCCCAGGCTCAGCGGCGCGACCGGGGGGGGAGCGCAGACCCCCGCGGGTCATGAACAAAAACCATGGCGGGAAGCTTCCGCTAGTTTCAGCCTCTGGGGGCCCTTACCACCGGGCCTCGGGAGCGTCAGAAGACGACTCAGGACGAAAAACCGGTCCCAGGGGAATGGGTTCAAACCTCTGGGGCTCGACGTCCTGGCAAAAATCATGACGCCAGGGGTCTGAGAAGTGAGCACGGGCGAGCCTTCCCAGAAGGCTCGGATGTCCCCCGGCCATCAGGGCACCGAACACTTCTCAGGCCGGCGGGCTCCTGAGAAGCTCCGCCGCCTTGCAGAGCGCGCCTCCTCCTCCTCAGGGGCGGCCAAAGAGGGGGGCGTCCAAGACGGGGGGGCGCAAATCATGGCCGGCGGCATGTGCGCGGCCCAGGGCGGGGGCCAGGGACGCAACGAACAAAGAAGAGGCGCCATGAAATCTGGGGAGACATCATGGCCCACGCCATGATCTCCCCCCCCACACCCTGGTCATCACCCCCCTCTCTGCCGCCCCCGATCTGAGAGCGCCTCCTCCTGCTCGCTCCTCCCCCTCGCTCGCCGCCGACAGACCCACCCAGACCCTGGCCGCCCACGCTCGACCCTTTCCGCGGGAGGCGAGCGGCCCGGCCGAGCTGCCCAGGGGGCACGGCACCGCCGCGCTCCTCCTCCTCCTCCTCCTCCTCCTCCTCCTCCTCCTCCTCCTCCTCCTCCTGCTCCTCCTCCTCCTCCTCCGCCTCACTCCTCCTACTCTCCCCCCCTCCTCCCTCCTCCTCCTCCTCCTCCTCCTCCTCCTCCTCCTCCTCCTCCTCCTCCTCCTCCTCCTGCTCCTCCTCCTGCTCCTCCTCCGCCTCCTCCTCCTACTCCTCCCTCCTCCCTCCTCCCTCCTCCTCCTCCTCCTCTCCTCCTTCTCCTCCTCTCCCCTCCTCCTCCTCCTCCCTCCTCCTCCTTCCCTCCCTCCTCCTCCTCCTCCTCCATCCTCCTCCTCCTCCTCCTCCTACTCCTACTCCTGCTCCTCCTGCTGCTCCTGCCTCCCCTCCTCCCTCCTCCCCTCCTCCTCCTCCTCCTCCTCCTCCTCCTCCTCTCCTCCCCTCCTCCTCCTCCTCCTCCTCCTCCTCCTCCTCCTCTCCTCCTCCTCCTCCTCCTCCTCCTCCTCACTCCTCCTACTCCTCCCCCTCCTCCCTCCTCTCCTCATCCTCCTCCTCCTCCTCCTCCTCCTCCTGCTCCTCCTCCTCCTCGCGGCGGTTTCCTACAACAGGGTGCGGGCGCGCTGCTTCCCGAGAGACCCCCCAGAGAGGCGCCGCAGGGAGGCCGCACCCAGGAGGCTTCCAAGGGTAGGACAGAAGGGCTGCTGAACGAGGGAGCGCTACACACAAGGAGCGGAGCCTCTTTCCTGGCGCCAGCAGCGCCTGAGTGCACGAGGAGGGCCAGAGGAACCACCACGGACTGACCTAAGGAAAGGCGGGCTTCATCCGAACAAAACGTTGCCCTCATGTCAGCGTCTTCACCGTAGAGGAACGAGACATGACATGAGCACAACCTTTCGGAGCTCCGCTCGCATTTCTTGGATCTGCGCTGGGCCCCCCCTCCCTGGCGCGCGGAGCGCTACACGGAAGGGGGCCCGAGGCGCCGCCAGGGGGGTCCCAGCGCCGGACCAAAAAGCTCGTGCTCGTGCTGCTGCCTTCCCGAGAGTGGAGGCCTCCGAGGTGGGGTCCGGGCGGGTGGGGTCTTGCGCACGATGGCATAGCGACCTTCCGTAGTGGCTTACGCGAGCTGCCAGGGTGACACACCGCGTGTAGGAAAGACGCTTGAGCGCGACCTTACGCGGGCATCGTACGCGAATGTTGGCGCAGTCGATCTCGTTTTCTTGCGTCGCTCAGATGGAGTCGGAGTAGATGGGGTCGGATGTTCGCGTTGCATCGGCGACGCATCGCCGATGCATCAGCGATGCGGCGGCGACGTCGGCGTGCAAAAAAACATCGGGCTCCACGTCGAGCCGCGTCGCCGATGCATCGGCGAAGCGGCGCGATCCTCCAACACCGTCTACTCGGACCTCTTTGGGGAGGCCTTGAAAGAGGCCCCCAGGAAGCATTCCAAGAGCGAGAGGCATTCAGGAGGACTCGGGCCTACAATAGGGTCTCGACCACAAGAAACCTTCCACAAAAAACCCAATCCTGATACCCCAAAACGTCCATTGATGTTGTTGTGGGGAACCGTCACGCTTTCCATAACAAACCTATCGAAACCCAAGAAACCCGGGGCACCCTGGAGGCAGGCACGGTGTCTCTTGGCATGGGTCTCCACTGTAGGTGGGATTCAATGGCTTCTCCTCCTACTATGGCTCCTGGAAATCCCTTGCCCTTGTCAAATCAAGTCGGCCCAGAGCCGTCACGGATGGTCTCCAAGATGGCCAGGTCATAAAACATGCCTCCAAGACGGCCTTAGGTGACCCCAAGACGGCCCAATATTGCCTCAAGAAGGCCTCCAGGAGGCCAAAACTAGTATTATGTTGCCTTCGGTTGTTCACTGGCTTTCGTTGTGAGGCGCGGTCAGAAGTGTGGACAGATCAAAAGAGGGAAGCAGTGGCCCACTCGAGTTGGCTACGCGCGGCGTTCCCAGCCTGCTGGAGTTATTGCACCCCCTGCGCGGACGGTCCCACGAGAGGGGAGAGAACGCGCCTTAGCGCGCCCCTGGCCTACACCAAGCCAACCCGATTTCTTACATTGTCACACCACACCCCACCACGTTGTTGAGTCTAACGTGATGATGCAATCTTTCATGATATTCACAATTGCACTGCAATGTTGTCGAGGAGGAGGAGGAAACTGAAGAGGACAACTCGATCTGGACGCTGTTTCGCGTGCCGTAGATGGGCCAAGTTCATGACCATATGCAACTGTTGGGGATGCCGTCCTAGACGCCAGCCCAGACAGTCTCAGGTCGCGCCCGTCCAATCAAGTTTTATACTACATACTACATAAGGAACGCAACATGGGGAACGGAGCCCCGCTCTAGCCACACAAACGCTGGGTGCACGATGACCGCTGGAGGAACAACCATACAAGGGACCTAAAGAACAACGAACCAATTCCGAACCCGAACCGTGCCTCATGTCAGCGCCTTGTTACGCGACTCAGAAGCGCATCCCGCGAACGATGGAACTCCAAAGGCAGGGTCGTGGCACGGCAGTAGAAAGGACACATTCTGCACGTCCTAGACACGTTGGCTCACCCTGCAAATTGGGCTGTTGTGTTTACGCAAGCCTTTTTGACGCGACGCCGAGGCTGCCATCCACGCTGCGCGATCCGATCGGGCGACTCAAGAGCAGGACTGCGACTGCATTCTGCGCTGCCTGGTATCCTGGAGGTTCGGCCGACTGCACTGCTACAGGTTCTGACAGCATGGCTCGACACAGCATCACGTTGGGGATTAGTCCCTCAAGAACTTCGGAAGTCACATTGATGCGTCTCTTTCACGGCAACCTTTGGAAACAAGCGAGAGGTTGATATGATCTGAGATGAAAGATCTGGTGCATGCAATCGCGGCTATCGCAAGTTCTCCGGTGTGCCAAGCACAATGGAGGCCAATCCACAAGAAACCGTCCACAAAAAACAACACTGAGACCCAAGGACGTCCATCGATTTCCGGTGTGGGAACGTGACGCTCTCCATGGTCAGACCATCGAGGCCAAAGAAACCCAGGGCACCCTGGAGGCAAGCAAGCAAGGTGTTTCTTGGCATGGGCCCCCACTGTATACGTGCCCGCCCGTTCTGCCCGGCGCGTGTGGCTGCCCCTCTCAAGCTTGCAAAAAACACTCCGGTGACACCAGTCGGTCGCACCCGCAGGGCCCCTCTGCACGCGCGAGGTCCGCGCGCGACTACAGAAGAGAGGCTCCTGATCCACGAAGCCGTCCCTGCGCATAGGACTTGATTCCACGGGACGCTCTGCCGGCGCGGCCCGTCTCCGATGCGATGCCATCGGCCGCCGCCTGGTCGGCGCCCTCGCGCTGTGCGGCGCTCCCGCCGGTCGGGTTGCTGGCCGCCGCGGGCCAGGCAAGCTGCATCTGCAGATAGCACCAGATACGGTATTGGGCCAGAAACCACGCGGCGTAGATAGAGGCATCCTAGATGGGGTCCGGGTAGATGGGGTCGAAGGATCGCGCCGCATCGCCGATGCATCGGCGACGTCGGCGATGCATCGGCGACGTCGGCGTGGCGAATCAGGGGCTCCACATCGAGCCGCATCGTCGATGCGTCGGCGATGCGGCGCGATCCTGCAACCCCATCTGCTCGGACCCCATCCAGGAGGCCTAGAGTAGAACTGTGGTTTCTGTCGGGTTGGATGTTGGCAGTCTCTCGCAAGCAGGCCACCTCACGAGGAATGATGCGATGGACCACTCCATCTGAGGCTCCCAAAGCTTCACGGGCCTCGGGGTGCAGCGAACTGCTCGGCGGCTCGGCCCTTACGATAGAGCGAGCTCTGCCAGACCTCCGCCCACAACTAGCCAGTCCGGTAAGAACAGCGAGCAGCCTCACACACAGAAGCACACACGAAGTACTCGCTTCGCTACACGCCTCTGCAAAATACCAGCTCTCCAAGGGAAGAAATTGCGTGGCAGATGCCTTCGGGCGCTCCAGCGAAGCGTCCTCGCAGGTGCCCTCGGGCGACCCAGGGATGCGCCCTGGCAACGTCTCTCAGGCGCTCCGAGGACGCGCCCTGTCATGTGCGCTGGGTTTCTTAATAAGCGTGAGGCGATACCCCCCCGACGGGGGGTGAACCCCCCCGACGCTGATTGAGAAACTCAGAATATGTATATCATCACCGGTCGCTCCAGCGAAGCGTCCCGGCAGGCACCCGGCACCGTCGGACTCAACCAAACGAGTGCCGCGGCAGGTAGAGTCGGGCTGCTCAGAGGGCGCCCGTCCAGGGGGGCGTACAGCTTGGGGTAAGGGCAGAGGTACGGCTGGCGAAACATGATTCGAGACGCATCTTGGAGTCATGAGAACTTCGATGCGTCCCCCCCTGAGCCTCTCCCCTCGGGCTTCTACTGACCCGGGTCAATGCAAGCCGGAGCCAGTCAGGCTTTGCAAGATCCTGCAGGATCCTGCAGGACCCTGTGCGCCAGCCTGGGTCAATGCAACCCTGGCTCTGCAGAATCCTGCGAATCCAGCGCTCTGGCCGACCCTCCCTTGCACTGACCCCCGAGGCTCCCGATTCTTCACTCCCCACCTCCTACCGCCCTCCCCCGCCCCCCCCCATTACGCAACGCCCAACGGCGAATGTTGGCGGCGCGCGCAAGGGGGTAGGGGGGAGAGGGGAAGGCTTCTTGGAAGGAGGCTGCTCCCTAGAAGGCGCCATCCTTACATCTACAGATAAGACCCGCGCCTCTCCGTGGGGAAACTGAAAGGTACCGATACCGCCAGTCCCCAGGCCTCTCCGGGGGTTCTGACCAGGATCCCGAGGCGAAGCCCCCGGCGGCGACGAGGGCCTCCCAGGAGGCCGAACAAAAGAGAGAAACGGGCGGAGGAGTAGAGACATGGGAATGTCTTCCTCCCCTGAAGACCCGCGCCTCCCTCTCTCCCTTGAGCAGGGACCGACCGCCCTAGCATTCCAATAGGCCTACCACCTGTTCTCAGGACCCCCAAATGTTCTAAGAGCAATAACCATAATGCTCTTAGAACGAAAGCCCGATGCGTTAAAACGAGACGGTCTCGGTCAGAACTGTTCCAAGCACACTTCGCGCAAGCCTCAAAAGGTCCTGCGAACGTTCTGTGGTGGGCCTCTGGGCAAGCCAGGACGCTCCGCCACTGCTCCGCCTCCCCTGCCGTTGCCCCTGTTGGCAGCGCGCACAAGGGGGTAGGGGGAGAGGGGAAGGCTTCTTAGAAGAAGGCTGCTTCTCAGAAGCAGCGAACGTTACGTTTACAGACAAGGCCCGCGCCTTCTAAGAAGCAGGGGTGCTTCTAAGAAGCCCTCCCCCCTCCCCCTACCCCTTTCGGCGCGCCGCCAACCCTGGTCCGAGGCCCCGGCAAAGCGCCCGCCCGGCCCGGCGCGCAGGCACGGCACAGTGGGCACGGGCTGCCCGCCCAGGTCCGGCAGGGCTGCCAGCACCTCGGGGGCGCCGCGTCGGGCCAGGCCAGCTCCGGCGCGCCTCCCCCTCCGGTGGCAACTCGCGGGAGGCTCCCACGCCCAGACATGCTCGCGTCGTCCAGAGATGATCCGGGCGGCAAATTTTCCGTTATGTTCGGCCCCTGGTGGCCCTCGCCGGGCCCCCGGACCGTCCAAAAACGACTCGGGATTGAAAGCCGGCCCCGGGGAAAGGGTCTGGACTTCCTGGGACGCCGCCCTGAAGAAATCAAGACGTCGCATGTCTCGGCACCCATCGGTCGGAAGAAGTAGGTAGAAACATGAGGTAGGAAGGCGTTGAAAGTAGATTGGGTGTCCGCCCGCCCCCTAAAGGATGGAGAAGGTGAAGCAACTCGATCATTGAAGCAGGAAGCGCTAAAGTAGATTGGAATCTGGGAATCCAAAAATACCTACTTTCAGCGACCGATGAATACCATCTTGTCGGCTCGCGCGATTCGACGCTCATCGACGCTGATCGACGCTAAATCGACGCTACATCGGCACATCTCATCGACTCTCAGACGCTAAACGGCGCTCGTCGACGCTAAAGACGACATTAAGAGGGTATACCAGGTTCCCATGATTTGCTACCAGATCCCCCGCCTGGGGCTGCTGCTGCTAGTAGCAGGAGCAACAGCAGCCGCATGAGAAAACCTCGTGCGCCAGGTATCTGGCACCAGGCGCGATTGACGCTACCTCTCGTCGATGTCAGGCCTGGTCCGTGACAGACTTCGCAAAGTTCGCCTCCTAGCTGGGCCGCTGACGATCCAAACACAGTCCCGCTAACCGCACTTCTGCGCATCTCCAGGCCTTGACAACTGCTACCCTGAGATACTGGCGTCGCAACCCCAGACGTGCTCGCACCGTGAAGAATCGGGAGGGGAGGCTCTTTCTGTCTCTTTCGGCCTCTGGGGGGGCCCTCGCCGACGACTGAGGACGAAAAACAGGCCCCAGTGAAAGGGTCGGGACTTCAGGGATGCCGCACTGAAAAATCAAGACGTCGCCTGTCTGCGACGTTCTCACGAAAGGCGCTTCGAACCGGGTTTCGGGCCCAGGAACCTCACAGATCGATCCGGCTCGAAAAGTGGCGCAGGAAGATGGGGTCAGGGATCCAGTGGCGTTTTTGTGTGATGTTGCAACTTTCTACAACGTCTCGTCTGGTGAGGGTCTTGCTCCTGGTCCCTCCTCCCTCCTCCTTCCCCACTCCCTCCCTCCCTCCCGTCCTGCCTCCCTCCTTTCTCCTCCTCCCCCCCTCTCCGCCTGCATCCAGAAACGGCGCCTCGAGAGGACAGCGACTGACCAGGGCCACGCTGGAAGCTCCATCTTCACACGGAGGCATGATTCTCCCCCGC
>CAUYUJ010006669.1:734069-754069 GCA_963575745.1 Prorocentrum cordatum | reverse complement strand
CTTAGGTCGGGCATGCCCTCCTACAGTCGGATTTTGGAGGAACAGTTGCAAATAGTCAAACATACTCTAAAATCAACATAGTAGAAACGTGTAGTCCCCAATGTATTGTTGTTTACTATTTTTGAGAACTCCTCATGTACAGGGACATGCCCGACTTAAACGCAATTTCTGATGCGACCATCGGCAACTGACTTCTGGACAGACGGGCCGAACATTCATGCAAACGAGATGAGGATGCGCCGTGGCCCGACCTCTGAACCCCCGTGCAACAAGACCACGCAACAAACAGTATCAGCAAGGAAGGTCTGGCCTCTAATAAGGTCCAAGCCAACGTGCACGACCTTGGAGCACAAGCAGACAGGAGCAGAGGATCAACGGGATCATCAGAAGAGCTCCAGAGGAAACAAAACACCATCAGCAGATGCAAATTTATATTAAGAGATGCGCCCAGCGGCCATGCAGGAACTATGACTTTCTCTGGGTGCCATGTGGAAGCTGCCTCTGTCGCTGCTGCCTCAAAAAAGGTCAGTGCCGCACCCTGTGGTAGATCATCCAAGCTACGACTGACATGAGCGGATGGCCTGCGCCGACAATGAAAGAGTGCTCGTGGAAGAGAGGCTGACAGGCGGGTGGAAGCATCCTGAGTCGCCAAGAAAGTCACACGCAACACACACACACACATACACACACACACACACACATACACACACACACATACACACACGCACACACACACACACAAACTCCGTCGGAAAGCCTGCGTCGAACTCACACCGACGCCAGTTTGGTCTCGACGAGAGAGGTCCACGAGGTACTGGCAACGCCGGGCATCAACCGTCGGGGCCCGAGGCAGACGGTCTGCCTCCACCAGATATTCGCTCCTCCGCTTCTTTTTTACTCACCTCCTCCTCCTCCTCCTCCTCCTCCTCCTCCTCCTCCTCCTCCTCCTCCTCCCTCCCCTCTCCTCCTCCTCCTCCTCCTCCTCCTCCTCCTCCACTCCTCCCCTCCTCCTCCTCCTCCCTCCTCCTCCCTCCTCCCTCCTCCTCTCCTCCTCCTCCTCCTCCTCCTCCTCCTCCTCCTCCCTCCTCCCTCCTCTCCCTCCTCCCTCCTCCCTCCTCCCTCCTCCTCCTCCTCCCTCCTCCCCTCCCTCCTCCCTCCCTCCTCCCTCCTCCCTCCTCCTCCCTCCTCCTCCCTCCACAATTACTCAATATGAAAATACTCTCCCTCTTCCCCTGACGCATTCTCCGCGTACTGTTTTTTACACACAGTGTGCCCGGGAAATCCCGGGAAACGACTCTCGCTGAGGCGCCGGCGTCATTTTCGGGCCGAACGCCCCCCGCGTATTGTTTTTTTACACACAGGATTCCCGGGAAACGGGTTTTCGCTTGCGTTTTTTTCAATGATGCTCTCGCTGAGGCGCCGGCCCCATTTCTGCTCCCGAATCGTTCCGAATCGTGCTCCCGCTGCAGCGTGGGCCTCATTTTCGGATCGGTGTTTGGCCTCCGTCGTTCAGGATGGCGTTCTCGCCCCAGCGCGGGCCTCTTTCTCGCGCGCCCATCCGCCCGCCACCACCGCGCCGCACCCACCACCACCACCACCACCACCACCACCACCACCACCACCACCACCACCACCATCACAACCACCACCAGCACCAGCACCACACCACAGCACCAGCACACACAGCACCAGCACAGCACCAGCACCAGCACCAGCACCAGCACCAGCACAGCACCACAACCACGCACACACGCACGCACGCACGCACGCGCACCACCACCCACTACGCACGCGCGCGCGGAGCCACAGGTCCGCTACGACACGCGTCCGCGGATAGAGAAAATCAGCGCCATGGTAAGGGATGGGAGGGAGGAGTAGGACGTCAGATATGACGCGAGCGCACCTAGCTTGCCTCCCTCCCCTCCCTCCCTCCCTCCCTCCTCCTCCTCCCTCGTCCTCCTCACTCATCATCCCGGAGCCTGGATCGACCAGGCACCCCTCGGCGGTGCGCAGTGGGGGGTAGGGGGGAGGGGGAAGAGGGGAAGGCGTCCTAGAAGGAGGGTACTTCCTGGGAGGCGCTGGCCCTGCATTTGCACACAAGGCCCACGCCGTCTAAGAAGCAGGGGCGCTCCTAAGATGCCTACCCCCCTCCCCCTATCCCCTACCCCCCCCTGCGCGCGGCCGAGCCCCGCTCTGCCCATCCCGTCGTTCGTCCGACCAGACCGGCATGCCCGCCAACCTGGCCTGCGCCAGAAGCCAAGACAATCCGAGGCGGCGACGACAGCCATCCGACACACGCAGAGCTCAGAGGGAAGCTCTCCGCGGACGCGCCCTCGACAGGCAAGGCACGGCGGTGCTGGCCTGGGGCTCCTTGGGGACCCAGAGGAGCATCGCCCCACTTCTCCGCCGGACATTTCCCCATCTTGCGCGTCCCGCATGCCCGAAGGATTGCAATCCTCCCCCGCTCTCATCGCCAGACATCCGGCGTCGTGCTTTCCTCGCAGCGTGAACCGCTGGAAACCTCGACCCCTTCTGGAAGCCGGCTGCTCCTGCGGAGCTGCTCCGTGGCGGCCCCCTCGGGCCGCGCGAGAGAGCCCTCCGAATGGCTGAACATCTGATACGGACAGGAGCTTTCCGCCGTGGCGCCTTCACGACGGGAGGGTTCGATGGCAGCTCATGGGAGCCTCCCATACCATCTTGTCGGCTCCTGCGAATTGATGCTGATCGACGCTGAATCGACGCTAGATCGACGCTAGATCGACGCTAAACCGACGCCATGTCATCGACTCCCAGACGCAAGCCGACGCCAGCATAAACGCTGAAGACGGCATTGAGAGGGCACACCATGCTCCCATGACTTGCCACCGAAGGAGGGTGCCTTGTTTGGTTGCCGAAATGGGTACGGAAAGAATGGGTACAATGCCCAACAACAAATGTTGCCCCAAACCAACAGCGGCCGCTGTTGGGCAGGCGGCCTTCTGTCTCGAATGGACACAGGCCGCGGCGGCGTGGACAGCTTGTCCTGTTCAAAATGAAAAAGAACTGCTGTCTGGGCACTGCACCCATCCTTCCCGTAGCCCCACTTCGGGCGCCCAGGCCTCGGGGCCTGGACGCGCAGGAGGCCGAGGAGGCGCCCCGCGGAGGCGCCCCCCCCGGCCTGGGCCGTGGGGCGCGCGGCCCCGCCTCTGCGAGGAGGCGCCCTGCGGCGGCGCCCCTCCCCCGGCCTGGGCCAGAGGGCGCGCGGCCCCGCCTCTGCCGCCCACAGGCGCTGGCCCGCGCGCCGCCGCCACCGATACCCCGCCCCGTGCCGGCGTCCGCCGGCATGGGGCGGCGGCGGGCTCGCGGGTGGCGACGTCGGGCGGGGCGGGCCCCAGGGTTGGGTCGGGCAGGTCCTCCTACAGGCGGAGCCTGGGAGAAAGATGGGAACTGGGCAAAACCACACATTCGGAACGAGGCAAGACAAGCAGAGGCAAAACGTCCCCAGGCTATTTTTCCACTAGGTTCAGCCTTTCCTCCTGTAGAGGGGCATGCCCGACTTTAGGCCCAGGGTGGCGCGGCGGGGCAGGGAGCGGAGATAGAGGCGCAAAGAACAAAAGCCAGCAGAGGCGTAAACTGTAAGAGGTCCGCACGGGGCTCCGAAAACCCATGTGGATGCAAGTATTTCTTCTTAGACGACAGAGGGAAGGCCCAGAATATATCCCCGAAGCCGTCTGGGAGTCCATCCAGGCCGACCTGTCATCCTGGATCGGTTTCTGACAGCCCTGGGGCCCGAAATGGGCCTCCAGAGGACCCAGACGGCGAATCACCTGTTCAAACGTCGGCCCTCGAACTCCGAGCCCCTACGTATTGGGGGGCGGGGACAAAGGGGCGACTGGCTCAGGGGGTAAGCATCATCGACTGGCAATCGGCGGTACATCGCCGATAGATCGACGATAAGACCCCGATAATGGATCCGCGCGCTCCTGAGCGGCGTGGGCTATCGGATCCATATCGGCGATGCATGGGCGATGGGGGGTTGCATCCACCCCTGAGCGCCAACCCTCCCGCTGACGCTGCCCTGAAATATTGTTTTCTCTGCTATGAATACTGCTTCCACGGTCGTTACCCAGGGAGGTGTGGTGGGGCCCTGGGGCGGGGGGCGCGCTGTGGTCACCATATTATGCGCGCGAGCACCAGGATTAGGTCGGGCATGTCCTCCTACAGGGGGATGTTGGATGAAAGCTAACAAATAATCAAATTTACATAAATAGCCAAACATACTAGAAACATCGTTCCCAGCATAGTTTTGCACTAAGAGGGGGCGAGGAATGCGGGGCGAGGCCGAAACGACCTGTTTGATTCCATGTATGTTATCGGTTCGTGTTCTGGGAGGGGTCGGGGCGCCCTTGGGGAGAAGTGGCCTCGTCGTCGTCATCGTCGTCGTCGTTGTCCTCCTCGCTTTCTTTTGCCTCACCGTCCTCCTCCATCATCGTTGCGTTGCCAAGTGCTTCGCTGCACAACAACGTGCGCACCACATAGCTGGGGCGCACTGGGGGCGTGCGTAATAGAGTAAGCCCATGAGATACACGTGGGCCGCTTCCAAATCAACCTTACCAACAGCGCAACGCACCCTTTTTTCTGAGTGATCGGGCTACGAGCGTGACTACATACCATACAGCCCCAATCTAACCCGAATACCCGAGTTTCGGGTTGAGGGGGGTACGGGTTACACATGTGTTTTCTCAATGTTCCCTGCTCCCCCCCACGCTGGGAATGGAGGGCAGGTTGGGGCCTTCGGGTCGGGTTGGGGTGGTTTGGTAAGTGGTGAGATCGAGAATCTCAAGCTAGGTTTCTCAAGCAATCCAATAATCTGGAGCACACACTCCATCGGAATCCATGCGGAGGCCAGTTGCCGGATACCCTTGCGCATGGCTGCAGCACTTGGCCGCAAGAGGGTCGAACCGACGACGATTCGAAGACGATGACGAATACGGAGGGAAGAAGGATGAGGAAGGATGAGGGAGGATCGAGGAGCATGGGAAGGAGGAGGAGGAGCAGGATAAGGAAAAGGGAGGCGCTCTGCCGCAGCAGATCCCTATGGATATGTGCGATCTGCCGTGGCAGATCCCTGTAGGCATCTGCAACTCGAATTGTCTTCGGTCATTCCTCGGCATTCCCAGACGGCGCCTGCGCGAAACGTGACGTTACTGCCTCCCGCTCGGTAGCGCCCGTACTCTTCCAGGAATGGTACAAAAACGCACTCTAGCATGTTCGGGGGGTGCACCCCCCCACGTACGATCGTTACCCGGGCCATAACTACCCCTTCCCCTTTGGGGAGAGGGGGCACAGTCGACCCGTATCATAAGGCCGCGCGATAAGGATGCCAGGCCTTGGACGCCATTTCGAAGCTTTGCGACCAGGGCGCGGCCAACGAAAGTGGCCAAGGATGGACCGAGGAGGCAAGGATGCAAGGGTACCCTTGGGAAGGCTGCCCATCCTTACTCTGCGGGCTGACTGCAGTGGGGAGGTGCAGTCAGTTGTGGCCAGAGCAGCGGCCGTGACGCGCCAAAGGATCACAGAAAATCGCCATCGCTGAGAGTCCGCGTCCCCTGTGCGCGGGAGGAGGTTCTGACCCCGTGGGCCCCGTGGGCCCGCAGCCAGGCCGGGACCGCCCTCGGGCCGAGCGCCCGGCAGCGTACCACCCGCGCACCTGCATGAAGCCCGCCAGCGACGGCGACGCGCCAGCGCCTGGCGAGGGAGGGTTTCCCGGGGAAGGGTGCGGGGTGGGGGCGAGGGGGACGGGGGGGGGGAGGGGAGGGGGCGGAGGGGGGGGGGAGAGGAGAGGGGACGGAAGGCGAGCGAAGGGCCACTGCGACGGCCGCCACCAACACGACTGCCGCCTGCCCACCGCCGCAGCGCGCGCCTCGCTCGTCGCCCTCTCCTTTCCTCTCCCTTTCCTCATCCCTCTTCCTCCTCCTCCCCCTCCTCCTCCTCCTCCTCCTTGTCTTCCTCCTCCTCTCCCTCGCTCCCTCCCTCCCTCCCTCCCTCCCTCCCTCCCTCCTCCCCTTCCCCCTCCCCTTCCCCCTCCCCCTCCCCCTCCCCCTCCCACTCCTCCCCCTCCTCTTCCTCTCCTCCTCCTTCTCCTCCTTCCTTCTCCTTGTGAATAACTTCTCCCTGCCGCACCCCGAGGCCAGTTTTTCGTCCTCTCCTCCTCCTCCTCCTCCTCCTCCTCCCTCCTCCTCCTCTCCTCCTCCTCCTGCTCCTCCTCTCCTCCTCCCTCTCCTCCCTCCCCTCCTCCCTCCTCCCTCCTCCTCCTCCTCCTCTCCTCCTCCCTCCTCCTCCTCCTCCTCTCCTCCTCCTCCTCCTCCCTTCCTCCTCCTCCTCCTCCTCCTCCTCCTCCTACTCCTCCTCCTCCTCCTCCTCCTCCTCCTCCTCTCCTCCTCCTCCTCCCTCCTCTCTCCTCCTCCTCCTCCTCCTCCTCCTCCTCCTCTCCTCCCTCCTCCTCCTCCCTCCTTCTCTCTCCTCCTCCTCCTCCTCCTCCTCCTCCTCCTCCTCCTCCTTTCCTTCTCCTTATGAATAACTTTTCCCTGCCGCACCCCGAGGCCAGATGTTCGTCCTCCTCCTCCTCCGCCTTCTCCTCCGCCTCCTCCTCCTCCTCCTCCTCCTCCTCCTCGTCCTCCTCCTCCTCGCTCCTCGCTCCTCCCTTATCCCTTATCCCTCCTCCTCCTTCCCCCTCCTTTCCTTATCCTTATGGATCACTTCCCCCCGTCGCACACTGAGGCCACTGTATGCATACACCGAAAAAAACGCCTCGGGATGACGATTCTGCGTCTTCACTCGCACCTTCTCCATCAGAAGCACGACGAAACAACTGAATTATAGTCATTGCACTGGATAAATGTAATTCCATACCGGCTGTGATTGCATGCTCTGTGCGTTTGTATGTTTTCCGAGTTTTCTATGGTGTACCATGTTCCATTGTTGTCCTACTTCATCCGGATAAATTTTCTTTTGTTCGACATTGGCTTGACATGGCTGGTGCTGTCTCGGGGCCTCAATCGCCTGTCGTCGGCAACACTTCTGCACTTGTGGCAGCCAGCGGCCATCTCGTGTGTCAAGCCCGGGGGACGATTGTAAAAATGGTTGTTTCCCAGGGCTGTAGTGCGCAAGTAGAAATCAAACCGAAAGCGGGGCAAACTGGACCGCAGGGGACGTCCCGCGACCGCCCTGGCGCTCCGCGTGCAGAAGCGGAATCCTGCGCACCCATTCTTGGCGTCAGGCCACGCTGGCCACGCCCTGCGAATTTGGGGCTCCGGGGGCCAACCGACATAAGGCCATTCAGCATCACAAAAAGCAACGGGTGACACGTGTCCCCCCCAAAACCGCGTGATAAAAAATTGTAGGTTTTAGATTCTGGGGGCCAACATAAGGTCACTGAGCCCCACGAAAAAACAGAGGGTGACATGTGTCACCCCCGAAACCGTTTGAGAAAAACAAGATGCAAATTTGGGATCCTGGGAGCTAACAGGAGGCCATTCAACTTCATACCAAAACAACGAATGACACGTGCCACTCCCGAAACCGTGTGAGAAAAAATCAAAACATTGGGATTCGAGAAGCCAGCATCAGGCCATACAGCCGCGCAAAAACAACGAGCGACATATGCCACCCCCGAAACCGCGTGATAATTGTAAACTTGGGATTCTGGGAGCCAACATGAAGCCATTCAGCCTCACAAAAACAACGGATGTCGCGTGTCACCCCCGAAACCGCGGAAGAAAAACGAGCTGTAACTTTGGGAGTTTGGGAGCCAGCAAAACGCCATCCAACCAATCTCACAGCAACAACGGGTGACACGTGTCACCCCCGAAAAACGTGAAAGACACGCGTAAATTTCGGATTCTGGGAGCCAACACAAAACCATTTCGCGTCACAAAAAACACGGGTGGCACGGGTCACCCGCGAAAGCGCGTGGGAGCCAACATCAGGGCATTTACCCTTACAAAAACAACTGGCGATACGCGCCCACCCGGAAACCGTGTGAGAACAACAATTGTAAATTGGGATTCTGTGTGCCAACTACGGCCATTCAGCCTCACAACAAAATTAGCCTGGCGAAGGACCCAACCATATGCAGCTGCGAGTACCGCAAGGATACCAGTGTTAAGCTCCCCCCGACCTTCGGTGGAGATCCCTATGGGGCCACGAAACGTGTGAGGGGTGTGCCGAAATGGGTGTTGGGGAGTGCCGAAATGGGTGGTGGGGAGGCATGCGAACCCTGCCACTGGGGCCTTCGGTGGAGCTCCCTATGGGGCCACGAAGCGTGTGAGGGGTGTGCCCGGGGCGCAGCCACTGGGGCCTTCGGTGGAGCTCCCTATGGGGCCACGAAACGCGGAGCTCCCCATGGGGCCACGAAGCGTGTGAGGGGTTTTTGTGCCGAGATGGGTTGTGGGGAGGCATGCGAACCCTGCCACTGGGGCCTTCGGTGGAGCTCCCTATGGGGCCACGAAACGTGTGAGGGGTGTGCCGAGATGGGTGGTGGGGATGCATGCGAACCCTGCCACTGGGGCCTTCGGTGGAGCTCCTTATGGGGCCACGAAACGTGTGAGGGGTGTGCCGAGATGGGTGGTGGGGAGGCATGCGAACCTGCAATGCGGCCTTCGGGTGGTGAGCTCCTACGGGGCCAAGAAAACGTGTAAGGGGTGTGTTCCTTTTTGTTTTTTGTGCGAGTTGGATGGGTGGTGGGGAGGCATGCGGACCCTGCCACTGGGGCCTTCGGTGGAGCTCCCTATGGGGCCACCAAACGTGAAACGTGTGAGGGGTGTGCCGAAATGGGTGGTGGGGAGGCATGCGAACCCTGCCACTGGGGCCTTTCGGTGGAGCTCCCTATGGGGCCACGAAGCGTGTGAGGGGTGTGCCGAAATAGGTGGTGGGGAGGCATGCGAACCCTGCCACTGGGGCCTTCGGAGGAGCTCCCTATGGGGCCACGAAGCGTGTGAGGGGTGTGCCGAAATGGGTGGTGGGGAGGCATGCGAACCCTGCCATGGGGCCTTCGGTGGTGCTATGGCCACGAAAACGTGTGAGGGTGTGCCGAGATTGGGGGGTGGGGAGGTCATGCGATCCTGCCACTAGGGGCTTCGGTGGAGCTCCCTAAGGGGCCACGAAACGTATGAGGGGTGTGCCGAGATGGGTGGTGGGGAGGCATGCGAACCCTGCCACTGGGGCCTTCGGTGGAGCTCCCTATGGGGCCACGAAACGTGTGAATGGGGTATGCCGAGATGGGTGGTGGGGAGGCATGCGAACCCTGCCACGGGGGCCTTCGGTGGAGCTCCCTATGGGGCCACGAAACGTGTGAGGGGTGTGCCGAGATGGGTGGCGGGGAGGCATGCGAACCTTGCCACTGGGGCCTTCGGTGGAGTCCCATGGTGCCACGAAACGTGTGATGGGGTTTGTGCCGAATATGGGTGGTGTGGGAGGCTATGCGGGCCTTCCACTGGGAACTTCGGTGGAGCTACGAAACTGTGTTAGGGGGTGATTTGTACGAGATGGGTGGTGGGGAGGCATGCGAACCCTGCCACTGGGGCCTTCGGTGGAGCTCCCTATGGGGCCACGAAACGTGTGAGGGGTGTGCCGAAATGTTTGGTGGGGAGGCATGCGAACGCAGCCACTGGGGCCTTCGGTGGAGCTCCCTATGGGGCCACGAAACGTGTGAGGGGTGTGCCGAGATGGGTGGTGGGGAGGCATGCGAACCCTAAGAGGGAGGAGGGCGAGGAGGAGGAGGAGGAGGAGGAGGAGGAGGAGGAGGAGAGGAACGCGGGGCACCGTCTCTTCAAAACGAGGACCCAACACCACAGGATGGTTGGGAAAAACCGGTGACACATCTCCCCCCCGAAACCGCGTGAGAAAAGCCAATTAGAAGTTTTGGATTGTGGGAACCAACATAAGGGCATTCAACTTCACAAGAAACAACGGGTGACACGTGACACCCCCGAAACCGCTTAAGAAATAACAGCTCTAAACTTGGGATTCTGGGGGCCCGTATAAAGACATTCAACTTCACACAAAAATACCGGGTGACACGTGTCACCGCCGAAACCGTTTGAGAAAAAACAAATGTAAATTTGGAATTCAGGGAGCCGACATGAGGCCATTCAGCCTCACAAAAAGCGACGGGTGACACGTGTCAACCCCGAGACCGTGTGAGAAAAACCAATTGGAAATTTAGGATTCTGGGAGCCAACAAAAAGCCATTCGGACTCATAAAAACAACCGGTGACACGTGTCGACCCCGAAACTGCGTTAGAAAACCCGCTTGTAAATCTCGGAAAGAAACAGCGGGAGCAAGACCCTTCGTGACAAACAGCCGAGCCGCGCTCTAGAGGCCACGATCCCAGTAGAAAGCTGCGGATCCGCGTTTCGACCCGAAGACACAAGAACAAACCAGCCAGCCTTCCAACCAACTAACAAGCCTGCCAACCAGCCAGCCGGCCAGCCAACCAATTATCCAGCCAACCTGCCAGCCAGCGAGCCAGACAGAAAACCAGCCATCCCAGCTCAACCCAGCCACGCAATCCATCCAAAGGAAATGGCCAGCCGCAGCGGACGAAATCCAACAAACATCTAGATGTACCTGACGAGCAGTTGGGGCCTCATTTTGAAGATCCAGGTCAGAGTGAGATAAAGCCCGTCCCCAGACGGTGCGTGAGCAGAGAAAAAGTGAAGATCAACCGAATGCCTTAAGCATACTCTCCAAAGTCTGACAACCAGGCCCCACTCGCGTGCTGCACCGCCGTCTCGACGGATGTAATCAGCGAGATGCGTGTGCGAGCCGACAACTTCCATATAAGTGCACAGCACGAGATGCCCCCACGTCTGTCGAGGTCGGCATCTCCTCCTCGGACCGGTCGGCTGGCGCAGCTGCATGGTACCTGGTTCAAGCACCGAGCGCCGCACGGAGTTATTCGCTGGTCGCCTGGCCAACTGCGCCGTGAAAAACATCTGCATCCTGGTCCAACTCGTCTGGCGCCACCTCGTCTATTGGCTGCAGCCGGCTGGAAACCGCAAGCCGCCTGCTCCTGCGAGCCCCGTGGACGCAGCCTGCCCAGGGCGCCCACAGCTTCGACAGCCCCTGCATCCTGATCAGCACATCAAAATCGTCGTCCTCCTCGGATTCTGGCTCAGGGCTGGCCGCTGCCAGCACGGCGCTCGCAGCCGACAGAAACGCATCACCGTTGCAGAGGAGATTGAGAGCGCCCATGCTACAATCCGCCTCTTCCACCTCGCAGTAGTACTCCCTTGCGTGCATCAGGTTCTGACAGCGCCTCGCGAGATCCCGGAACTGCTCTGGCGGCACCCACTCTCGCAGGGTGGGCCCCCGGGGACCCGTGCCGAGGTGGAAGCAGATGTCAGAGGAACCAAGAACTGCATACACCGAAACTTTCAGGAGGCCGTGCGGATTTCTCGGATCGGCGCTGGACGACCCCGCGCCAGGGAAGGGAGGGGGGGGGTCCAGCCTCGACCCAAGAAAAACCTGCGCGGGCCTCCGAGAGTGCGTGTGCTCGTGCCGCGCTTTGCTCCCCCGAGATCTCGCGGACGCGCAGCCCCGGACTCGCGGAGTCAACCCGCAAAGACACGGCCTGGACCCCGGCGGCTGCCGCGGCGCGGCGCCCGGAAGAGCACGAGGACCGGGAGGCAGACGAGCCCGAGGAAGACGAGCAGGGCCTGCGCGACGAGCGTGCTTCGGCGTCCGGCCCCGGCGGGGTGTGCGCAGCGGCTTCGGTGCCGCTGGGCTGACTCAGGACGGCGGCAACTACTCTTAGATGGGGCATGTCCTCCTACATGCGGAGTTTGGAGAAAAGTGAGAAATATCAGAAAATGCCCAAGTCGCACAAATCATCAAAAAAAACGTCCGCAGACTATTTGCGTGAAAAGCTTTGAATATTTTCCCTGTAGAAGGGACATGCCCGACTTAAAACTATTCATCGGCACCGATTCTACTCAAGTCCTGGGCCACAGGATCGGATCGGTGTGTATGCCCTCCTGGCCCAACTATGACGGCCTGTGCAAAAATCGTGGGCTCAAGACGGCCCAAGATTTTGGACGCCCGGAATGGGTACGGGAAAAATGTGCACGATGCCCAACAGCAAGCGTTGTCAAAACCAACAGCGGCCGCTGTTGGGCAGGCGGTCTTCTGTCTCGGATGGACAACGTCCGCGGCGACACCGACAGAGAGTCCTGTTCAAAATGAGCAGGACCTACTATCGGTCTTCGTACCCATTCTTTCCGTACTCATGTCGACCGCAACCCCAGACCCGCGAGTTCATGTGTCTGTCATCACGTCGACCCTCAAAGGTCTCGACCCACTCCCCTGGACCCTTCCTTCCATCCCGAATCTCATTTTGTGGACGGCCCCGAGGCCCGGTGAGGGCACCAGTGAGCCGAACACAAGGGCAACAAGACTCCCGAGATGATTTTCGTTTCACGACGCGAGGGGTAGAAGAAGAAGAAGAAGAAGACAAATCGCCATAAACATAGACTGCTGGCGCTCCGCGCGGATTTCTTGGATCTGCACCGGACCCCCTTCCCTGGCGCGCGGAGCGCGCCAGGGGCGGCGCCGAAGGCGCCGCCAGGGGGGGCCCAGCGCGGATCCGAGAACTCCGCGCAGAGCGCCAAAAGTTTATGTTTCTATGGTGCTTCTTCTCCTTCGAAGGGGGCCTGGGCCGAAGCGTCAGTGCCGGCGTGCAGTTGCCGCCGTCCGATCGTTCGCCGGGCCGCAGGGCGGGGGGCCCCCGGGCGCGGCGCGCGAGGGCGGCGAGCCGGCTGCCTCCCCGGGGATGGCCGCGCGCGGCAGCAGCGCCACGGCCCCCGGCGCGTCCACGCGCGCCTCCAGCGGGAGCGCCCCGGTCTCCCGGATGCTTCGGCGGCAACTCACGGGAGCCTCCCGTGCCATCCTGTTAACTCTTGCGAATCGGCGCTGGTCGACGCGGGTCGGCGCTTCGTCGCCGCCGAAGCGACGCTACATCGACGCTGGCCGACGCCAAGTCCGCGCTGTCTCATCGAGCACCCAGACGCGACTCGATGCGAGTGCACAGGAGAGACGGGACTACGAGGACGCACAGGGCTCTCATGACATGCTACCGAAGGATGCCCATCAGGAACCCCAGCGCGTCGTCGAGGTCCGGGAGAGGGACCACGAACAGCTCCACGGGGACGTGGCCGCCGCGGCGGCTCCGCAGCGACATCTGGATGGAGGCGGGAGCCCCTGTAGCGCGTACGAGGGCGTCGCCACCCTCTGGCTGGACAGCCGACGTCGCCGCAAGGAATTCCTGGAAACGCTGCTGGTCGGACTCCGTCACGTGTCGGAGGAAGCAATCGCCTCGAAATACATCCTGCGTGTCCGCGTCCCCTGCCCCGCAGCCCAGGAAGTGCACCAGCGGGCGGGAGTGGGTGATGATCTGCAGCTCTGGGCCGATGTGCACTTGGGCATCACAGAACGCAGACAACAACCTTTGCACTGCCTGTTGTGTTTTGCCCGACTGTTTGGACAACAACGATGCCTTGATCCGGCCCCGATCACCGGCCTCTACAATCAGCAATATTGAACAAACGAAGACGCAAGAGTGGATCTCTAGCATAACGTGCTCGAGACTCCCCTCGGTCGGTGATCCGCCTTGTGCTTGGCGTTTCCAGGTCACGAAACAATGCATTACCGAAAAAAACACGTTATGCTTCAGAGATGCATTGTAATCTAAGAGGAAAATTCCAGCCATCACTCGTCCTGGGATACCGTTGTGGCCCTCCACCAACATCTGCACTACAAGAATGAGCATTGTAGCTTTGTACACCCACGCAATGAGCACGGGCGAGAAGTGTGCGCAAAAGCGCGCAAGGAGCTGTTGAATACAAAAGAACCATACCTTACCCATAGAGTCGAATACGGGTCTCCCTGTGCTTATCCGAGCGATCAGAAAACAGACGTTGACGACTGCAAACGGAGGAAGTATCACATGGACAGCGGTCTGAAAGCGGGTGGCCCGTAGTTCGTCCAAATCTCGCTGAGCTCGCTGATCCAACGGAGTCAAAAGGTCAGGCGGTGATGCGAACTCCCAAATGGTCTTCGCAACTGCACTCACTGATGTCAGGACGTTAGACCTGGAGGAGAGCCCATAATCGAATCGACTAATGGAATCGGCGATCGACATGAATCAGATCAACGGATGTCGGCAGCCGAGTCGGGAAAAATCGAATCGGCAGAAATCGGTAGGCTAGTATGCCTCCAATAAGAACTCGGATCCCAAATCGGAATCCGACATCGAATCGAATCGGAATCGGAAACCATCGAAGTCGAATCGAATCGAATCGGAGGAATCGAAACGAGCCCTGGACCTGGCTGCCCACCAACATGTTGCTACGATGCACGTGGAGAGCGCAATGAGCATCCTAACAATGCTGAGCGCCCTTGCCTCAGCAGGTCCCACCTCAAGAGGAGAGCCGCTCTGAAACCAAGATGCATTCGACACCATGGCTGCGCGCGCACGGCAAGATGAGAATGAGGCTGGGCGATGTCGGGTGATCGAAATGTTGGAGGCCTGAAAATGGGCACCAACAAAACAGGAGGTTGCCTCCACAGGGGTAGGACGATTCTAGATTTTGGTGATGGTGGTAATAGTTCGGCCACTTAGAGAGCCCGAACATTACCACCATCACCGAGATCGGGAGCATCTTCCCTCGATGAAGGCACATCGCCGATCTTGATGTTGGTGTCAACCTCTAGGCCTCCGTAATGGTGGCGCCTGGGCAAGAGCGACTTCGGGAGCGAGACAAGAAGGAGGACAACAACGAAGAGCAGGAGGGGGGAGGAGGAAGGAGCACAGCGTGCTTAGCGTGGGGTGGAGAGAGGCGGAGAGCCGGGGAAGCAACACATAGAAAAAGCCCGGCTCCTCTATCTGCACACTCCTCAAATATGCTCCAACGCCCAAGCATCTTGACCAGCGGCGAAAAACGAAGGAAGAACCAAACGCTATCACAGGCCATGGGAGGGGTTGGGCAAGAACTCCTTGCTTAGGACTCGAGTGACCCCCGATCCGCCGGTCGGTTGACACACCACGTTAGTATGGGACAGGCTATCGTGAAGGGGGAGTGGAACCATCCGAACAGAGTCCCGAGCCAAGCCTGCCCGACCCTTCCCCACGGAGATCTGTGGGAAAGGAAAGGACGGGCGTGTGGGGGGGAAGAAAGGGAAGATAAACTTCGTTCTGTAGGTACGGCTGGACAGGAGGGGAGGAAAGAGAGGGATGCGACTCGGCGAAGCAGTCCTGAGGCAGCTATTTGACGCCGAGCTCCATCCCAGGAGGCTTCAAAAGCAGATGCGCGGGGCTCTTCCATGCGACGCTCGCGCGTGAGAATTCACTGCAAGTTCGATCGAACGGTGACGGCAGCGGCGAGCGGCGGCTGCGGCGCCCGCGGCGACAGCTGCGTCGAATGGTGACGGCAGAGACGGTGACGGCGGCGGTGAGGGAAATGAGAAACTAGCATCATGATGCGGCGGCGAAGGAGACGGATGAGGAGGATGAGGACAAGGACGATAGGGATGCGGACGAGGAGGAACGGGGGAGAGGGACGAGGAGGTGGAGGAGCCACTCTGGAGTCTCTGTGCAAGCGCAGCGGGAGGGTGAGGCAGAGGAATGTCATGACATCTGGACTGCGCTGTCGCACGGCAGTGCCCAGGAGGGGGAAAAGATACATACACAAATCTACGTCGATGCCAAGGAACACCTGGGTCAACATTGAAGGGCAGGGGAAGACGAACATCCATCATGTTCGAGACATGTTGCGAACACTGGGGTGTTCCTCTACCCTTGAAGTACCTGGTCACGCGGACACGCGCGGCCTTGCAAAGCCGCTCCCAACAGGCCAACCAGAAACTCGAGACCACCATGTTAGAAATCCACCTGGGTGGCCCGGACATGTGAACACACGTGGTTCCAGCTCGGGGCCACGATGTTAGAAACCCCAGGTGGGAAATCTGGAAACTCACCAGTCGAAGGAACTGTTCCCAGTAAGTACACACCTGAGAAGGCCGGGTCCTCTTTTTTTTAGATCTGACAGGGCGGTCTCAGCGCAGATCTGGTAGATCTGATCGGTACTTCAAGCATGCGCAGAGGCGAGAAAGAGCTTGATAACACGGCGCAGGACAAGGGTGAGGAGCATGCGTGGGCGTGGACGTGCAGGGAGAAGAGGAGGAAAAACTGGATAAGGAGGCCTGGGGGAAAGAAGGCGGGGTCCTCTTTGCGGTTGTTTTTGTTGCGGGGGGGGGGGCGGGTTCTCTTCTCGGACCCCGAACAAGGCAAGGGGGGGGCTCCTATAAGGCACAAGGCAAGACAGGCGCACATACAGCGACCTCCCAGATGTGCTTCGGGCACATGGGGTCGGAAGATCGGTCCGCATCCCCCCCGCATTTGCGATGCATCGGCGACGTCGGCGACAAATCGGCGACATCGACGTGGACAACATCGGGCTACACATCGCACCGCATCGACGATGCGTTGGCGATGCGGCGCGATCCTCCGACCCCATCTGGAAGGCCTAGAGTCCAAGAGGAGGGCATCCAAGATGAACGGGGCAACTTGCGTATTGCACAGACGGCGCGCACTAATCACTCGAACAGCGCAGCGTTCAAGAGGGCTCCAAGACGGCCGCCCAAAAGATCCCAAGACGGCGGGGGTCGCAAATCATGACCAGAGGCCCCACCTACTCAGACCAAATTCTTTTGCACCCTTACACATTGGACAGACGCACAAGACTTGCTCCGCGACGTGAGATTGAAGACCGCCGTACAGACACCGAGAACGTCACGCGAGCCGCCGCCGAGAGCGCAGACGCCTCAGGGTGAAGAGCAAAAACAACTTGGGCCTGTCTTCCACCACCACCACCACCATAACTTGGAGGGGGAGGGGGTCCTCCTCCTCCTCCTCCTCCTCCTCCTCTTCCGCCTCCTTCTCCTCCTCCTCCTCCTCCTCCTCCTCCTCCTTGTCCTCCTCCTCCTCCCCCACTCCAACTTATGGTGGTGGTGGTGGAAAACAAGCCCATCAAGACAACGAACGGTGAGCAGGAGGTAACGGACGCAAACACGGAGGAGCAACAGCGGGCAGACGGCGAACGGCAAGCAAGGAGAAAACGAGAGGAAGACGGCGATCCTCCGACTCCACCAGCGGCGTCCAAGAGGGGGGCGTCCCAGGGGGTGGGCGGGGGGGGGGGGGGCACAGCATGGCTGGCAGCATGTGCACGGCCCAGGTGGGGGCGAGGGACGCATTGAAACACGAGGAGGCGCCATGAAATCTGGGGAGGTGTCATGGCCCCTGCCATGAATCCCCCCCTCAGTGACCCCCCCCCTCTTGGTCGCTCCCGATCTACGCGGACCCGAACTGGGAGGCGTGGAGACCAAAGGGCGTCCCGTGTAGGTGGCGCCCAGGCGCCGGACACCGACTCTCTCTTCGTTCTGCTCTGAGCGCGCGCGCGCTACGCGCCTGCCGTGCACCGCGCCGCGTTTCCTACAGCGGTCTTGCCCTGTCGCCCGGAAGGGGGCACGAAGCTTCTGCGAAGGCTGCTTGGAGCAGGGCTCGACCCAAGCGGTGTTTCCCGTTGTCGTTTTGTGTTCGTGTTCCCCTCGTGTTGTCTTTTGTTCCGCCTTCGCTGCAACACGGAATGAAAATGAAAACGGTCCACGATATCGCTAGAACAACGTTTAGGTCGAACCCCGTTTCTAAGAAGGCTGCTTGGAGGGCCGGGATGTGCTTCCAAGAGGCACGCAGCCGCCTTGGTTTAGGAGAAAAACGTCGATGCACCGACTTCCTTATCGGCCTCAAGTCAAGCTCGGATGCCACGCGGTGCGATGCATGGCTGTTCGGCTCTCAGGACCAAACATGATTATATGCACCGTAGCAGTCCTGGGTCGAAGATCGACGACGCCTCGGGAGACGCTAACGCGATGCGGTGCACACTCGTCCGCGGACGTTTAGCAGATCCCCCCTTCGGTACGCCCCTCATCGACGCTAGTCGACGCTACAGCGTCGCTATGTCCACGCTAGATCGACGCTAATCAGTGTCAGTCGACGCTCGTCGACTCTAACCGACGCCAGAGCGCTCTCAATACTGATTTACGGTGACACGCAAGGCTCCCATGATCTGCTACCAAACAATCCCTCCGCCTCCTGCACGTCACCGACCCTCGCTGGCAAGCCTCATCTTGCAACGGCCTCTGGCGAACCGGCGCACCGCAGGATCGCGACGGCAGCCACGCCCGACGTGACGGCGGTGGCGGGTCAGCTCTGGCCCATGCTCCAAACGGGCCCAAACCTCCAATGTCTTGGCGGATGTGGATTAGCGAATTTCCTTACTCAGCCCCCTTTTTTCCCCTTCGTGGAAGGGTTAATCTCTTTTGTCATTGATACACACCTCCTCCCCCAGGCGACCGGCAGCCAACCAGGAACCATGAGGACTCCATGCCCCGCCCCCGCCATCCCTGTCAGAAAACCATACAAAACGCACTCTACCTCCACGGCCAACCCGATGCGCCCCCCCCCCCCCCACACCATCCCTGTCAAAAAACAATACAAAATACACTTTGGGCCAAAGTCTTGAGTCATGTTCGCGCTGCCCGTGAGAACGTTGTATTGTTTTTTACAGGGACGGCGGGGGTGTCAGCATATTGCCTGCCGTCCGCAGGGCTACCATCCCCATCGAAGCACAATACAATGATGCCGGAGAAACACCCGAATCCCAATCTTTTAAAGGCTATAGGGCTAAAGGGCTATAGGACCATAGGGCTATAAGTATATTGGGCTATCGGGCTCTAGGGCGATAGGCATATAGAAGTATAGGGCTATAGGGCTATAGGGCTATGAAGCTACAGGGCTATAAGGCTATGGGGCTATAGGGCTATAGTGCTATAGGGCAATAGAGCTACATCGGCGCTCCAAAAGCTAACTCCGATTTGAAAGGCACGGCGCCGCGCGAATGCAGCGCAGACGCTATGCTGGAAGGGCGCGGCAACGCATGCCCCCTGGACAGGCGAGGGCAGCCGCGCCCCCGTGCGAACCCCGATCCTGCGCGGGGCGCGCTCCCGTTGGCAATGGCTCACCAGGGAAGCCGTTTCTTGCGCAGGAAATCCTGAACGGTCTGCCCACCGGCGGCTCCTTCGGACGAGGCCCGGAGCCACCGAGAAACCGTTTTTGATCGGAGGTTCTAAACGGTTTGCCCATGTTCGGTTTCTTCGGAGTGGGCCCGAAGACCTCGAGAACGATGTTTTTGCAAGGGGTCCTAAGCGGTTTGCACATTTTCGGGTCGTTCGAACCGGACCCGAAATTTTCTTGGCACAAGTCCTATGGGATCTGGCCACTTTCAGGTCGGCGGGTAAACTTTTCGGGTCGTCGTATGACCGAACCCGAATGCCTTTTTCGAGGAAGTCCTATGCCGTTTGGGAGTTAAAATCTTAAATTGGGAAGCGAAACCCAATCCCGCGAACCCGGGCGGGGTTAGGCTCTGCCCTTGCATTGTACTGGGCTCCTCCGGCCAGACGGGGTGCTGGGCTGCCCATCGGTGCGCCGACTCTGCCCTCGCGACATCGCCCCCATCCGCCCTCGGGCCCCGCGAGTCTTATCCCGCGCGCGCCACCACGGTGGCGAAATTCAGGAAACTTTCGTCGGATCGGCGCAGTATAGGGCTATAGGGCCATCGGGCTGTCGAGCTATAGGGCTATACAGGTATAGGGCTACAGGGCTATTGGGCTACAGGGCTATTAGGCCTATAGGGTTCTAAACCTATGAAACTATAAGGAAATATGGCTACCGGGCATCCGGGCACCTGGGCACCCGGGAACTCGAGCACCATGGCACCCGGGCACTGGGGGACCCGGGTATCCGGGCACACGGGCACCCGGGCGCACCCAGGCACCTGGGCGTGCCGCCGAAATCGGCGCCATACCTCACCTAACCAAATGAATCCGCTGGGACCCAACACAGGCA
>CAUYUJ010006669.1:724069-729069 GCA_963575745.1 Prorocentrum cordatum | reverse complement strand
TGTGTCAGGGACGGGCGGCAAGGACGCAGGACCCTTGGAGGTCGAAGTGGGGATGCTTGGGGCGGCGGGCGACCAGCACAAACGGCCAAGGACGGGCCGCAGAGGCAAGAACACAAGGGTACCCTAGATGAAGGCGCGGGTCCCTAGTAGGCGCGTTGACTGTACATAGCTCTCCTGTGTCTCATACGATCGGGCAGGGTCGAAAGCATCTGGCTGCAACCTCAAGGGCGCCGAGATCAGCTTCCTACTCGCGGCATGCTCGAACAACTCGTCCCGCGCATCAACTGCTCCGATGTACCAGGCTCGCCCGTCTTGGAGGAGCACAAAGCGGCATCAGCAGAAACTTTCGGAGCTCCGCGCGGAGTTCTTGGATCCGCGATCGGGCCCCCCTGGCGGCGCCTCTGGCGCTGCCCCTGGCGCGCTCCGTGCGCCAAGTGGGGGGGCGCAGCGCCGATGCAATACATCCGCGCGGACCTCGGAAAGCTTACGTGTATGCCGCTGTTTTGGTCCTCTGGACAGGCTCGCCTGCTGCTGAACTGAATTACGACAGCTCAGAGGGGAAGAGACTCGCGAGTCCGAAACAGGGAGCTGGTGGTGGCACCCATCAGGAGGGCCTGTTGTCATGCGGGCGGGGATGCGGATCCCGCCAGGGCCCGGAAGTGATGACACCCCCGAGCAAATTGGGCGTCCTCGGCCCGAGGAGGCGCGGGGCGAGGGAGGCTGGTCGAGGGCCCAGGCGTCTGCGCGGCTTGGGCAACTTCCGTGCCTCTTTGAGCCCCGAGCGAGCGAGCGCGCCGGCGTCTGCCGAGGGGCGGGGCCTCTATGGGTCCAGCGCGGGTGGTGGGCCGGAGCCCTCAGTGGCCTTGGTCGAAGTTGGCGTGTGGAGGTCAGGGAAGGGGAGGGCGCAGGGAGGGGAAGGCGCAGGGCGAGGGGGGGCGTAGGGGGGGCAGGGGGCCCCGTAGGGGGGAGCCACCGAGGAGACGTCGGGAAGCATTCGGAGACTTGCGGTTCTGGCACGGTGGAGCCCCCTTCCCATCAGTTGGGACGCTGATGGCTATGAGGATGTGCTCACGCAGAGGCGACGGGACTGAGCTCTGTAGCGGCACCAGGCGTGTCACCTTCGTTTGCCTGGGTGACCGCCAGCGGGCCACCGAAGGCCCGAGGAGCAGGACCGATTGGTGAGGCGAGAGGGAAGGCCACGAGCGACAAGCAAGGTCACCGTAGCCGTGCACTCGCGGTGCGAGCACCGAAATGCGATGCCACAGGCGCGCGATCCCATGAGTACGCTCCGCGCCAAACACCCGCGCAAGGCTGCCCTGATCCCTGGGGCCGCGGCCAAGGAGTCATGCCCGCGAGGCCGTAGACGTGTACATTCTGGCACCCGGACTGTCCGGGATGGCCCTGGTCTGGGTAAGGCCCTGTCTGGTGTCCCCACGCGTGATGCGGGGAAACCCTGCAACGGCTTGATCCGGAATAACTCCTGTTTCGGGAGGGTCCCTATCTACGCATGGGGCAGAGCGTGATACGGAAAATCCGAGTCGAGTGCGATCTGGGGGAAACTCAAGCGCGAACGCGAGAGGCCGCATCAGGAGTCATCCCTGACCACACCCTCCCTCCCCTGAAAACCTGGGGCCCTGGGATGCGTGTCTGGCCCGCGAGAGGACGCGGAGGAACGAGGATCGGCGAGGCGGCAGAAGGAGCGCGGGAGAAGCTCGGCCCGCCGCGAGAGACGGATGTCCTGCGCTCGGACGTGACCTGGCGCCGCGCGCTCACTTCAGCGGGATGAAGCTCATTTTGCCCCCCATGCCCGCGCGGCCGTGCTTGGTGGGCTTGTACGTGATGGAGAACTCCCCCAGATCCGCCACCGTGCCTGCACGACGTGGGCGTTAGAATCCAAGATGCTGCTATACGGGGTTTCTGTATTTTAATGAGCCTCCGCTTCTTGCGTAGTGCTGCATGGATCCTATCATCCTCGTCATACAACTCATCATCATCATCATCATCATCATCATCATCATCATCATCATCATCATCATCATCATCATCATCATCATCGTCATCATCATCATCATCACCATCATCACCATCATCACCATCAGCAGCAGCATCATCATCAGCATCATCATCATTAATGTTATTATCATCATCATCGTCATCATCATCATTATCATCATCGTCATCATCATCATCACCACCACCATCATCACCATCACCATCACCATCATCAGCAGCATCATCATACTATGAATAATCATCATCATCATCAACGTCGGCATACAAACACTTTAGCATTAGCATAAGCATCAGCATAAACATCATCATCAGTATCATCATCATCATCAACAGCAGAAGCATCAGCATCATCAGCATCATCAGCATCATCAGCATCATCAGCATCAACATCAACATCATCCACATCACCGCGTCTCTACCAGACCTGGAAATACGAGGTGTCACACGTGACGGCCTCCCGTGTCCCTTTGAACAGTCGCCACCTAGATTGGCGAGCTGGCACGGTGGCGGGGCTTGCCGCAGGCAGCTGGATAGTGGCCGATTGCCTCTGGCTTGACCTCCACGTTGATGTACTGCTTGCCGTTGTAGACACCCACCACACTGCCGATCATCTCGGGCACGATCACCATGTTGCGCAGGTGGGTCTTGACGGCCTCTGGCTTCTCGCCGTAGGCGGTCTCGCGCTTCGCCTTCCGCAACTTCTTGAGGAGGGCGATTGGCTTCCGCTTGATGCCTCGGCTGAACTTGCGGCGCTGGCGGGCGCGGAAGAGCTCCATGAGCTCCTGGTTGCTGAGATCCAGGAGCTTGTCGAGGTCGATGCCACGGAAAGAATACTTCTTGAAGGTGCGCTTCTTCTTCTGATCGTCGTCACCCATTCCGGCTACGTGCCGAGCTCCGCGGGAAAGCTCTCTACGAAGTGGGCGCGGGCAGTCTGATGATTGATCCGATTGGGCCAAAGAGGCTACGGACGGACGCGCAGGAGTAGGAGGAAGAGAAAGAAGAGGAGGAGGAGGAAGAGGAAAGGAGGAGGAGGAATGTGGAATACGGGTGCCTGGCGAAACGCCGGCACCAACCTCTGCGGTTGCGGATGCGAGCTCCGCCTGGCCCGTGTCGATCGAAGTGGCAGCCCCGGACCCGGAGGGCAATGCACGGGAGCGGCCAAGAGGGGGGTGTCCAAGAGGGGGGTGCGCAAATCATGACCGGCGGCATGTGCGCGGCCCAGCGGGGGGGCCAGGGACGTAATGAAATAAGAAGAGGCGCCATGAAATCTGGGGAAATATCATGGCCCCCGCCATGATATCCACCCCCCCCTAGTCATCACCCCCCTCTTTTCCGCCCCCGAAATGCACCGGGGAATCCCTGGCAGGGTGGGTGCCGGGACAGGGGCTGGGGGTGCGGCTTCCGCGGCCCGGGGGCGGGGCTGGCGCTCGAGCTCGAGCGTGGGCCGCTCGCAGGAACTCCGGGTCGAGGCCTGGGCACCCCTTCGGCAATCTGCCTCACTGCCGTCGTGGTCGGGAGGAGGAGGAGGAGGAGGAGGAGGAGGAGGAGGAGGAGGAGCATGAGGAGGAGGGGGAAGCTTTACTCTTTACAATTCCTGATCCGCACGGGCCTGCCGCCTAATTTGCTCAGACCACTGCGTTAAGTCGGTATTTTTGTCATGGCATCAGTTGCCACCAGAACGCTGCAAGCCTCGCTATAATTATGGGCAACGTCAAAAAGAAAGAGAAGGAGGAGGAGGAAGAGGCGGAGGAGGACGAAGAGGAGGAGGAGGAGGCGGAGGGAGGAGGAGGAGGAGGAGGAGGCGGAGGAGGAGGAGGGGGAGGGAGGGAGGGAGGGGATGGAGGGAGGGGGATGGAGGAGGAGGGAGGGGAGGGAGGGAGGGAGGGAGGAACGGGATAGAGGCGGGGAGGGAGGAGGCAGGGCCTTTCTGGGCTGAGCCCCCCCGCGAACTCCTGCCGGCGCAGCTCCTCCAGCCTCCGGCGCTCCCGCGAGGCACCCGAGAGAGCGCGAAGCGACTGCTCCCGCTCGAGGAGCCGCCGAGTCGCCGCCATGTGGCCCAGGGCCTGCTCCATCTCTTGGAGCTCCTTGCGCAGGAGGCACCGGGGGGAGGGGGAGGAGGAGGAGAAGGAGGAGGAGGAGCAGGAGGAGGAGGAGGATGAGGAGGAGGAGGAGGAGGACGAGGAGGAGGAGGAGGAGAAGAGAAGGGGGAAAGGGGGAAGGAGGGAGGAGAAAGGGAGGAGGAGGAGCTCCTTGCGCAGAAGTGGGCTATACGCAAGAATGACCCTGGGCAAGAGTGACCTTTGGCGCGCGGCTTAACGAGGGTCGCGGGATGGCCAAGCCTCGGCGCGCAAGCCGCTGCTACCGCAATCGCGCTCATTGTGGGGGGCCCCGTTGGGCCCGCACCAAAGGTCACTCCGGCGAAGGGTCACTCTCACGTGTAGCCGAGCAGAAGGCACCTGCACACGGTCTTGGGGAGAATCCCCCACAGGTAATCAACCACACCGCTGCTCTCCCCACGCCTCTCCCATCGGGTGCGCTCCGACCAGAAAACTGCGAGGCGGAAATCCGGGGCGGTGGCGGCGAGGGCCTCCTGCGGAAGGCCCGTCAGCAAAGAGGCCATGGCTGGGAACACCGGGAGGCCCGAGAGGGCGAAGCTGAGGGAAAGGTAGCGGTCTGGGTGCCTTTTCCTCCTCCGAGGTAGGGCGCGCACGCCCTCCGGGTTGAGGCCAGGAATAAAGGTGCCCTGGGACACACTAATAGATACACGCAAATAAAAGGATTCCCCACATTTTTCCATATTTTTTGGATTTTCGTCTTCCCCCCACTTCCCATATTTTCCCATATTTTCCTGGGGATCGACGATTAATTGTGTCTGTGTGTGTTTTCCCTCCTGAAGGAAGGCCTGCACGCTGCCGTCGGGCCCAGGCCAGCCCTGGCCGTGGCACGGTGGTGTGGGAGGTGTCCTCCGCGGGCTCCTGGGCCCCCGC
>CAUYUJ010006669.1:571569-719069 GCA_963575745.1 Prorocentrum cordatum | reverse complement strand
GGGGTTGATAACGTGTCGAATAATTGATCCGACGGAAGTATCTGCAAGGTGCGACCGTCTTTACTTTCATGTAATTCATACGTAACCCTTGACAATGAGTGCACGGTTGAAAGAAATCTCAGCGGGAACCCCTCTCTGTATGGTTCCCTGTTGATGGTTGTAATCAAAAGGGCATATCTGCAACCTGAAAATGTCGCAACTCTTGGGCTCCTGAAATTCAGATCTGGAAGAAACCTTGCGCGGAAACCTCGTCTGCAAGCGAACGGAAAGGAAGTCCTGAGCCCGAACCATCGCCATATGGGCCTGCCGTTTCATATTTGTAATCCAGAGGGGGGTATTTCGAATCTGTAGCTGTCGTCACTTTTGGGATCATGAAATATGAGTCTGGAGGGAATATCGTGCGGGAGCCTCGTCACCGAGTATAAACTGCGATGCGAGAAAAACTCGAACGGCAACCTCTCCCAATAGGGGTCCCCGGTGCACGCTTTCAACCAAAATTTGTATATGGTAAAGTGTAGCATTTGTCACTCCTGTGCTCCTAAGTTGTGAACCTGGAGAATCTCTAACGGGAGCTTCGTCTGCGAGTAGAATTGAGAGGACATCTCAAGCGGGACCCCTCTCCCTACGCCACCCCACTTTACTTCGTGTTGATTGATCCGAGTGGGGTACTGAAACCTGTAACTGAAGTAAAGGGTGAGCTCCTGAGGTATGGATATGGAAGATGTCTCGAACGAGAGCCTCGTCTTTGAATGAATTGAGAGGTCTTCAGCGGAAGACCCTCCCTGAAGGGAGCCCACCTCATGTTCCTGAACCGACGGGGCCATAGGAACACTGTAGGAGTCGACACTAAGGAGCTCTCGACGCATTCGTGGAGGGGAAGTCTCGCAGCCGGAGGAGGAGGAGGAGGAAGATGAAGAGGATGAAGAGGAGAAGGAGGAGCCTGGGCGAGGAAAAAAGCGAATGTAGGAAGAAGAGGAAGACGAGGACACTAAGGTGAGGAGGAGGAGACGGAAACGAAAGGGCCGCGGAGAAGTCGGAGGCTGAAGATAAGGAGGGAGGCGGAGGCGACCGGAAAAGGATCATGACAACGACAGCGACCAGGAAGTCGAGAAATTTTAGCGGCGACGTGCTCGTGCTGGTTGAGGCGGCGACGACGCAACGGAACCTAGACTAGCGTAACCCTGGAGGAAAAATAGGAGGAGGGGGAGGAATAAAAGGATAAATAGGGCCCCAACAATCACACGGAAGACGATGATTACTTCCAGTGCGGGGTCCGACCGCGGGGTAGCGACTGGTCCAGAAGGAAACATCGAAGACGAAAGGATCACCAAACGCCCCGCTGTGACTGCAACGGAATATGTTCTCGGGTTCCCAGGAAGCCCAGGGCTGAGCTGGCAACCGCGGACCACGCCAAAGTGGGGCGGGGCGGGCAAGGAGAGGGCCGTGAGGGCCTGAAGCCTGGGCGTACGGCCTGTGAGAACGTTCATCCCCTCATCATCTTCCTCATCCGCCTCTGCCTCCTCCTCATCCTTCTCGTGCTCCTTCTCCCGCCAATGATCCTGACCCTCGCACGTCTCCAGGCGTCCACAAACGTCCTTGGAAGTCCCCCGGATGCCCAAGGGCCAAAGCCGCTCGAAAACTTTCAAGGAACATGCGCAAGCCTCCCTCCTCGATGCTCGAGCGTCGAGGGCAAACTGTAGCACCTCCTCCTGCTGCTGGTCCTCCTTCGGGGGCGTCCAAAGATCGTCCAGCAGGAGGCGTCGCACATCGTGGTCCGAGGCATGTGCGCGAACAACGAGAGGGGGGGGGACAGGGGACGCGCTGGAATAGCAAGAGGGACCATGAACTCCATGGAGGAACCATGACCCCCTGAACATGATCCCCCCTCCCGCCATCATCCCCTCTTGGCCGCCCCCGACTACAGCTCCTCCTCCCCCTCCTCCCTCGGCTACGCGCAAGGGTGGTCCCAGGCAAGAGTGGCCTTTCGCGCGCGGCATGGGGGGCCCGACACGGGACCAAATCCTAGCGCGAAGACCCGTGCTGGGGGGATCTCCGTGGGCCCGCACTCTCACGCGCAAGGCCTCTCTTGCGCGTAGCCGACTCCTCCTCCTCGCGCACCGCGGCCTGGCCTCCGAGCCCGCCGGTCACCATCGCCATGGCCGCGGCGGCCCCGCTCCGGGGAGGAGACGGTCTGGAGGAGGAGCACGCGCCATAAACACACACCTGTGGCGCTCCGTGCGGAGTTCTTGGATCTGCACTGGACCCCTCCCTGGCGCGAGGAGCGCGCCAGGGGCAGCGCCGGAGGCCCAGCGCGGATCCAAGGAATCCGCGCGGAGCGCCAAACATTTGTGTTCATGGCGCTTGTTCTGCTTCGACGCTCGGGCAACGCGCCGGGCACCCCTGGCCGAAGCAGCGCTCGGCTGGAAGCCTTCGGCCGAAACTGCATAACGACAACGATCACTGTAGACTCTTGTCGCCGTCGTCGTTATCGTTGTCGTTGTGATTGTTGCGATCGTTGTCGTCGTTGTGATTGTTGGATGGGTCCAGGAGTGGGGACAAGAGCCGGCGGCGCGCCCAGAGGGGGAAGGCAAGGGGGCGGGCGGGCCTTCGCGGAAGGCTCTCAGAAGACCTCCTCTTGGCCGTGCGAGAAGCTCCCCGAGCTGGCTCCGCAGCCCCGCCGTCTGCTGGGGGCGGCTTGCCCCTCTCGCTTCCCCTCCTCGGCGCGCCGCCGATGCAGTCAACCCGTCTCGCAAGGATGCGCGATCAGGATGCAAGGGCCTTGGAAGGCCATCTCGAAGCTTCCCGAGCGGGGAAGCGGCCAGCGAAATGGCCAAGGATGGACCGAGGAGGGAAGGATGCGAGGGTACCCTTGGAAAGGTTGCCCATCCGTACCGTGCGGGTCGACTGTATGAGCAGCTCTCGAAGCTTGCTCCGAGGTCCCGCCGTCTTCTGAGAGGGCTCGCCCCTTTCGCATCTGCGGGCGATGCTTTTGTCCACACTCTCTGCAGTTTGGAGATTCGGGCTCCGTTCACCAGAAGCCCGAGGTGTCGTGGACATGGATAAATCTGTCCCCTAGAGGCTCGACGTTCATCCACATCAACTGCGCCTCGGCCTTGTGGCGCCCCTTCCAAGAAAATCCAAGACGCACCTGGTGTGGATACAGTTCTTGCCCACAACTTCCCCCCCTCGGCGCGCCGCCGATAGACACTGCGCCACGAGGCCTCGCGCGGAGGGGAGCATGAAGAGAATCTGGCCTACGCTCAGAACACGTGGCATGTTGCACACGTGCGTTCGACATGATGGGCTTCAGTAGTCAATGTTTGACGTCTGAGGGGGGGGGCCTCGAGGACAGGGACCTGCACCAAAGACGTTCGACTGGCGAAGGCAGGGAGAGGCAGGCAGTTCAAACAAACCCACGGGATGCAAAGGAGCGCGCAAACCTCGCTCAGCCCGGGCTGGATGCACTCAAGATGGGAAACCGCACGGCACTTCTCTCCCGCTGAGTGGGCGGGGGGCCTAGCAGCAGACCGCAGGAGCCCAGCAGAGCGCCGTCGAGGCCGAAGCAGAGCGCCGACGCGCCCTCGAACATGGCACCAAAGTAAGGCACCGACCTGCTGGGCGAGAATGCGTGCACATAATTGGCGCCCTGGCCACCTTCCAGTGTGCACCATCCCTCCTTTCAACGTTCACTACTCGACCTCCCTGGCTTCGGCGCACGGCTCCGTAGCTAGACCCTAGACCCACCGAGGCAGATGTTGACTTCAGGCAGCATCGAGTGACCATCGTCACTGGCTCTCCTCAAATAAGCTCGCTCTAGGGCGCTATCCTCACTCAGCTACCGCGCATGTGAAGCATAAGTTCGATAAGGGAAACTAGAGGTGACCGAAGCGTAGCTGTGAATATTGACTTTCCGGGAGGCTATAGCTACCATTGCGCCGATGTATACACTGTTAGCGCTCCTAGCATCGATTGGCCCACGATCTGGCAACCACATGCCCCTGCCCTACAACAGGCCCGCCATGAAGAAGACACGCTGTCGGAAATTGCCAGCCCAGCGGGCCCGGGGCGTGATGGGCTCCTAGTGAAGCTGGTCGGGGCCGGAGCGGCGGAGGAGGAGGAGGAGGAGTAGGAGGAGGAGGAGGAGGAGGAGGAGGAGCAGGCGATCTGAAGCCCCCTGGGAACATTCCTTAAGAAACGCCCCCACCGTAATTCTTGCTGGTAGATAATTCGTCTTCGAGCGTTGCTCAGTGATGGCTCTAGGGATCCGAGTGGGTTCAACATTTCTTCTAAAATGGTTGTGCCAGGGTCTACCATCCGCAATGGGCGCGTCGACGCTGTATGCGCCCAGGCGGAAGCGAAAAATCTGGTCGATCGGCGAGTGTACGCTCTCCTCAGCACCACATACGGGCAGCAAGCAACCACAAGAAGGAGCGCTGAACAAGGAACGTAGGATCCTTTCTGGCTACGGCGAGCCTCGGCCACGACTAAGTTCCCCGACCTAGATCTAAGGAACGGCCCCCAAACCAGAGCCCCTCCTGAGTCCGATTTTTTTTTTCAGCGACTCGACTGTACTCGAAGATCGTGTGGGTGTGGTTAGGGTGGTACACGGGGCGATCGGCGGAGTGGTTCGCGGGGCGGGGCACGAATACGCTGTGGGGCGGGCCGTGGGGCGGGGTGCCGGGCAAGTCTCGGGCTGGCTCGCAGGTAGGTTGCCGGTCGAGTCGCGGGGCGGGGCAAGTGCGGGTCACGGGTGGGCCTCGGGGCGTGTCGCGGGCTGGTTCGCGGGCGGGTCTCGAGGCGTGTCTTGAGCCGCGGCGCCTCGGTCCCCTCTCTACCCGCCCCCTCCGCTCCCCCTTCGCCTCCGCCACCGGCAGAGATCGGCAGGGGTTTGGCCGGCCAGGCAAATGTGTCGCGGGCGTGTCGCGGATCGGGTGGCGGGGCGGCTGCAAACACACAGCTCAACAGAACTAACAATCGCACCTCGGGAGGCCCATGTCAGCCACACAGCCAGGTGCTGTCAGACCGAGCGCCCCCCCCTTCCACATCCAAATGATAGCTATGATGATTTGCCATTCTGAACCAAGGATCCGGGGGGAGAAGGCACACACCTCGAATCAATCGTCGCGTGGATCATCAAGGCAATCGAACGGGCTGGTACGTGTCTTGTGTACACATCCCGCGACCCAACGAGGGCGCCAAACGCCGTGGCTACAGCAGCTGCGCAGGCCACGTGGAAAGTGCCCAGCGAGTCAGCGACCCGCAGAATGCGGGTGGTCATCACGTGAGGCTTGGATCGTGCTTGCTATGGTTAGGTTTATCCCTTGACACCCGTCCTCTCTCTTCCCCCGGCATTGAGCTCACGTCAATTGGTGTCACCATCTCCTCGACTCCTCTGCTGTGCGTCTCCACATTGCTGTCTGTATCCAGTCCTTCCCTCAGCCTGGCCTTCCTCCCGCGCTCCTGCGACAGAACCAACACAATTGGTTCAAAGCCCCCTGCATGTTGGCCTGGCACAGGCAGATGAGCCTTGCCGTAGTACTGTACACTTGGCTATGCAGCCCACCCCATCGACGCAATCCAACCTCCCCGCGAATTCTTGGAGCACGTGACAGTGACCCGCCGAAAGCATTGTCAATAACAGGTCGGGTACCCTTCACCTTAGGAGGTGGCAACAAATCAGAGCACATCGAGAGAAACGCGTCGACAGCCGAAGGGGGTGCAATCCCATCCGAACGCAGGGAAATGCAACTCCAGTGACAGAACTGCTTACCGTCAAATGCAACGGTCAAGGTGCAAACACCGAATTTCACATCATGGCACATCATCAGTATCCCTGCCATAGCATCGCGAGACATTCGCACAACATTGGATAGCGCATCCGTGTCGCATTACAGCATTCGCAGAGCACAAGACATGATAACACATGGACTATCTAATGTTCAAAAACTCACGACACTGGGCATTGGGCGACATGGTATCGTAGGAGTACAAGAGCCCAATGAACCCAGAAGAACTTGGGAACCCCCGGGCGACCCCACAGGGAACTCGAGCGACCAGGGCTGGGGGGCGCAAAGGAAGGAACCCAGTGGCAGAGTCGAGAGGCGTCTGTGCTGTTGAATGGGACGCTGAGTCACTCCGCCCAAGACCCCACTTCCGATCGGATTCGCAGCGTGTAACGCCATCGCGAACTAAGTGAACCAACCTCGCCGCTTTTGGCGCGGCACCTCCAACATCGGGCAGCGAGTGGGCAGGTGATTAGACATACATGCAGAAGAGAGGGGCGGCGGCAGCAAAGCCACGGCGACGGGAAGGAACCTCGCATATCGATAGAAGGGGTGACTTGATGGTGGAGCCACCGCAGCTCCCCGAGAATCTCCTGACGTAGCCAACGACGCATCACAAAGACTCAGCCGCGCACTCGCGGCGGGCACGACAGGCACGAAATGCATACGGGGCGTTCAGCTGAGGGCAGCACCGGGGATCACGCCCTCGAGGTCGAGCAAGTTGACGATGTGGAGGAGATTCATCTCCGCTACCCCCCCCCCCCGCCTTTCGTCCGCGCCCCCCCGATCAACCGTCGCACTGCGCGCAGCTTGGCGGTCCGTGGGCTTCTCGGGGGCGCTTCGATCCCTGGACCTCTCTAGGGGTGTGTTTGGACCAGACCACGAACCGCGAAGGAGGAGGAGGAGGAGGAGGAGGAGGAGGAGGGGGAGGAGGAGGAGGAGGAGGGGGGGGGGCCAGGGACGTGTTGAAGTAAGAGGAGCTCGGGGGCGGCCAAGAGGGGGGCGTCCAAGAGGGGGGCCAGGGGCCCCTCTCTTGGACCTCTCTTGGCGGTCCGCGACGACCATCCCCCCGTCATGCTAAACACACCCAAAACTCCTGAGAGCCCAGACCCTCGAGCCTCGAATATCCCTCTCCCGTTCCAGACATCCGGCGATGTGTTTGTCTTCCATCCGATTGACCCATAGCCTGGACGGGAACCGGGGGGGAGGAGGAGATCCTGGCAGAGGAAGACGAGGGATGTGGAGAAGAAGGATGGCGAGACGGCGAAGAGGGAGGGCAGAGAAGGAGAAATAGCACTACGGACAGCATGAACAAGACGCGGCCTTGCGTCGCATGCCTGATTGCAAACGCATTCGCGTCTGTACGCGCACGCGAGCTACGAACAAATCCAACTGCCGAGCTGCCAACGATTCAGGTCGCAAGTGAAGCGTCCTGTGCAACGGAGGAGGGAGCCATATTGGGAAGATGTTTAGACGCGCTGGATTTGTTGGGGGGGGGGCTGTAAGGATCTTTCGACCCACGGGGGCATCCGGGAGGATGTCCTGGTGGGGCAAATTTACTCGAAGAGGAGCCGTCAGGATGCTCTGGGGTGGGTGTTCATGGAGATTCCTGGGGTTTCTGGGCCACTCCTTCGCAATTGGCGCTACTGCCGCCAAGTGGAACGCGTGAGCGCGGGGCACACGTAGCTTTCCCTTCTCTTCCCAACCATCTCCCTCTCACTCTCCCCCTCCTCTTCCTTCTCCTCTTCTTGGCATACTGGGAAAATGGTCTTAAAGAAACGGATCCTAGATCCTGGGGCTTCCCCCGGGACCAATTTTCAATTCTGAAACGCATTGCTAATGGTTCCAGAGCCCAGGAAGAGTACCGAACAATCAAGAAGGCAGAACAATCTCAGGGCCGCGTTCCCCGAAGGACCCGCTGTCTCCGTGGTGACCACTGGGGCCCGACACACGTCCGCTGCAGGGAGCTGCGTTCCCTCCGCGGGCCCCGGCGGTCCCGACCACTTCCCCGCGTCCGCCCCGGAGGTGTCCTTGCGTGCCCAGGGGCGCTGGGAGCTGCTCACGGATGCCAAAACGTTGGAGAACGCCAGGTTTGAACACATCATCCGCCAACGCCTCAAGGAGAAATCAACATCGGGGTGACTTGAGCATGGGCCGACCACCCTCGCATTCCTTCAGGCCTACCACGAAACCCTCTTGGAACGACAGAAGGTTCTAAAAACGAAGCAGTGCTCTTGGAACGCAGAGAGTACGTTATCAAATCAATACTGTCTTACCCAGACATGTTCGATGGACGTGTCGTGCAAACCATGGCAGGTTCTTATAACAGAATGTTGTGGGCCCTGTAGGCAAGTCAGGAGGCTTCGCCACCGCCTGGGAGGAGACGTCGACATAGGGATGGCATGACTCGCGGATCTCCGAGAGCCAGCGGGTTTGGAAACTTACTCGGGCGCCACGGCCGATCCAGAGCGCTGCGGAAAAGTCTGAGGGCGTTCCAGAGCGGAGCGGAGTGATCTACGTGGCTCGGTCGTGTCCAAGCGCCAGCAGCGCTTCGAGGCACTCGCCCTGAGCAGGCGCGGTCACTCCGAGGCTGCGCAGCATTCTCCTGGGCCCGCGGGAATCATCGAGGCCCGGGCCCCCGTCTGGATGAGGGGCAGCGCTCGGGGGGACAGGCTCGGGGAGGAAAGCATCGAGCTGGAATCAGCGATAAATCCTCCCTCCTCCTCCCTCCTCCTCCTCCTCCCTCCTCCTCCTCCCTCCTCCTCCCTCCTCCCTCCTCCTCCCTCCTCCTCCTCCTCCTCCTCCTCCTCCTCCTCCTCCTCCTCCTCCTCTTCCTCCTTCCTCCTTCCTCCTTCCTCGGTGATATGTGCTGATAGATCCACGGTGCGCGCTGACAGATCGGCTAGATGCCCTCGACAGCGAAACCGCACGCTGCTGGGCAGGTGACAGGTGGGCCATCGGGCCCCACATCGGCGACCAGTGGGCGAGTGGGCCCCCTGAGCCGCTCCCTCCCTGGCGTTGCCCGCGACTGGAGAGACCCCGCCCCTCCAGAAGGTGCGACAGGTCGCTGTGTAGCAGCGCGTGCGTCAGCAGGCGCCAGAGCTCGCCAGCCTTCAGCGGCGAGAGAGGTCCCCTCCCACTCAGACGGGGAACGGGCAGCCAATTCACGTGCCCCAAACCTCAGGAGGTTTGATCTGTTGAGTCGCGCCGTTTTCCTCAAGTACAGCCTCCTTCGGCCCCCTGGGCCATCCTGTCCCCAGGCGGGACCTCCAGGGTCCGCGGATTGGAAAACGTATCATCCGGTGTCACGGGTTCATGTCGCGATGGCGTCGGCGCTGGTTTCTGACACCGCGTGGATCGCTCAACCTTGAACCATCGAGACTTTCCGAACTCGCGAGTCTTCTGATGTCGGCCCCTTCCAGGCCACTGGCGGCTTTCAACCTGAAAATGTCACGCTATGGTCGCCGCTATGGCGAGACTACCGTATGGACGTCTGCCCGTACTGCCTGACTACAGTGGAGGCCAGTCCACAAGAAACCTTCCACAAGAAACCCAACCCTGAGACCCCAGGAAGTCCACTGTTTTTTTGGCGTGGGAGCGTCACGCGTTCCATCGCACAACCATCGAACGCCAAGAAATCCTGGGCACCCTGGAGGCAAGCAGGGTGCCTCCTGGCATGGCCCCCCCCTGTACCGCGCATTTGCTGAGCAGCTCCCTCCCTAGGCCTCCGACGTCGTGCTACTCTTCTCGTCCCTAAACAATGCATTCACTAACAAAAAGGAGCAAACGGCATAAACATAATTGTTTGGCGCTCCGCGCGGGTTTGATGGCTCTGCGCTCGCGATACAGGCCACTCTCAGAGGCGAACTCCACACCAATCGACAGGAAATGATCATTAGTTTAGTTTCGAGTATCGAGATGTCTGGCGTATGGCTGCTACGAGAGCTGCGATCAAAATAATATTCGCCCTCTAATCTTTGCAGAAGCAATGTCGGTTGTCTCTCTGGACCCCCCTGAGCGCGCCAGGGGCGGCGCCGGAGGCGCCGCCGGGGGGCCTAGCGCGGATCCAGGAAATCCGCGCGGAGCGCCCAAATGTTTAACTATGTTGATGCAGTTTCTTCTTGGAACTAAGGAATGAATACCCATCGGTCGGAAGACGTAGGTAGAAACATGCAGTAGGAAGGTGTTGAGAGTATCATGGGTGTCCGCCCGCCCCCAAAAAAGGACGGAGAAAGTGAAGCCGCTCAAACACTGAAGTAGGCAAGCGCTTAAAACGTAGACTGGAATCTGGGTTTCCAGAAGCACCTACTTTCAACGACGGATAAGCATGGGCATCTGGTTTGAGCTGCCAATTTTTTCGCCCAGTGGCAGTTGAGCAGGGACTGACCGTCCCGGCAGTACTATAGGCCTACCACGACATGTTCTTAGAACCCAGAAATGTTCCGAGACCCAACACGGTGCCCTTAGAACACGCGCCCGAGGTGCTGAAACGAGGCAGCCGGAGCCAGAAATGTCCATCGCACACCTCGTGCAGACCACCAGAGCTCCTCAGCACACGCTCTCGTGGGCCTCTGGGCAGAGCCGGGACGCCTCGCCCATGCTCGCAGCCCTTCGCCCCGTGCCGGGCCCGCAGGAGGCCCGCCGTGCCTCCGCCGGCGCCCCGGGGCTCTCGCCCGGCGGTGCCCGCTCGTGGCCGCCCCCGCTCGCGGCCGCCTCTCGTGCGCGGGGGTGGCGCGCCGACGGCACCACACGCAGCCGGCACCACATCGGCTGCATCGCGCAGGTCGGGCCACGCAGCCTGCATCGCTTAGAGAAGGGTGGGGGAACGAAGACTAGCAGAGGCGCGAAAACTCGGAGGTCCGCGCGGATGTCTCGGATCCGCGCTGGGCCCCCCTCTAATTAGCGGCGCCTCCGGCGCCGCCCCTGGCGCGCGGAGCGCGCCAGGGAGGGGGGTCCAGCGCCGATCCGAGAAATCCGCGCGGACCTTCGAGTTCTTCTGTTTATGCCCTTATTCTATTCCCCAAGTAGGGGCTCGACCAGAAGAGACCTTCCACAAGAGAATCCGACCCTGAGACCCCAGGACGTCCATTGCTGCTCGGTGTGGGGACGTCGCGCGCTCCATCGCAGAACCATCGAAGCCCAAGAAACCCAGGGCACCCTGGAGACAAGCATGATCTTTCTTGGCATGGGGCAAGACAATCCAACCCTCAGACCCCAAGCCGTCCATTGATTTTCGGTGCGGGAGCGTCGCGCTGTCCGTGGAACAACCATCGAAACCCAAAGAACCCAGGGCACCCTGGAGGCAAGCAGCGTGTTTCTTGGCATGGGCCCCCACTGTAGATTGCACTACTGAGACGAGGCATTCTGAGTCACAAGTTTACCACCACGGACCACGAACGATGAGTTACTGCACTCTCAATGTGCAGTGCGTCTGGAGCAGTATACGCGGTGCACGCAGTGTGGTGGAGGCTGAGTGGAATCTCGATAGCGCGTACGTTGTGTCGCAGCGTATGTGGTCCAAGGCATGTGGTGCAGGCAAGGTGGTGTAAGCCATGTGTGCCAAGCTATTGATTGCAAGCGACGTGGTGCACGAGGTGTGGCATAAGATATGGGGCGTAAGCTGTGGTCCAGCAGGCCATGCTGTGTAAGGTGTGTCGTGCAAGCCATACTTTGTCATCATATGTGGTGCAGCCCGTGCGACACAAGCCACAGTCAGCCCGCATGAGAAGGCCCCGGGGCAAGGATGCAAGGACCTTGGAAGGCCATGCCGACACTGCGCGAGCGGGGCCCGGCCAGCGACGGCGGCCGAGGATGGGCCCAGTGGGGAGGCTGCAAGAGGGTCCCCTTGGAAAGTTGCTCATCCTTGCTGTGCGGGCTGAGTGTGTGCCCAGACATGCGACGTCCTGATTTTTTCGGGACGGCGTCCCCAGAAGTCCAGACCCCTTCCCCGGGGCCACTTTTTTATCCTGAGTAGTTTTTTGACTGTCCCGAAGCCCGGCGAGGGCCCCCCGAGACCGAACTTGGCCAAAAACCTCCCGTCCTGACTTTTGTTTTGCGACGCGATCATGTCTGGGTGTGGCAGGCAGCACCTTGTGGCGTCGATCCATGTGGCGGCGCGCAGAGGTGAGAAGGGGGAGCGGGGAGGGCTCCTCGGAAGGAGGCTGATTCTTGGAAGGCGCAGGCCTCACATGGACAAACGAGGCCCGCCGCTTCTGAGAAGCAGGGGTGCTTCTAAGAAGCCGTCCCCCTCCGCCTACCCTTAGGACGGGCGTGTCCACCTACAGGCGGATTTTGGGAGAAAACGTGAGCATGGTCAAAAAATCAAAAAGAGTCAATCATAGTCAAAAATAATCAAACAGTCGTCCCCACATTATGCTTCTACTCTTCTGGAAACTCCTCCTGAAGAGGGACAGGCCCGACTTGAACACACCCCACCTCTGCGCGTGGCCGACAGATAGTCGTGCACTGCTCCCGTCGCCCAACGTGGGGCTCCGGGCCCTGCGGCCCCGCCCGACGCGATCAGAGCCGAGCCCGCCTGCTTGGGGCCCCGACCCGCGCCCGGCCCGGGATGGATACGGAAGGCGGCCCGGGGGCATCCCCGACGGCAACACCGACAGCGATGGCAGCGACGACGGTGACGGCAACGATCACGACAGCGCGAAAACGATAGCAACGACAGCAGCGACCATGACGGTCACAATAACAAAGGACAACAACGATAGCAACGGCCTTCGCAACGGTGACAATGATCACAACGATCACGACAACAAATACTGAAACGATACGACGATCACAGTGATCACAGTAGTGCTTTCTGCCCCCAGGGCGAGACGCGTCTGGGGAAGGTCGGGGCGGGTGGTGGGGCAACCATCAAAAAAGGCAGGGGGGAGCTCCCCGAAGCCCTGCCTCCTATACTTGAGTAGGGACCAACCGTGCCGGTATTCCTATGGGCCTACCACGAAATTCTCTTAGAACCAAAGAATGTCCTAATAGCAACAACAACAACAACAACAATCACTTTACCCGAACGCTCAGTGTTCTCACCAGTGCCAGGGTTTTCATGCGACGCCAGCCAATACCCCCACTTTGTGGGGGGGCAGTGCAAGCTCTACCAAATATCCACACGACTCTTCGCCACCACCCACACCCAGCTTCCCGCCCTATGACGTTCGGACACTTCACTTCGTGGCCTGCGGACGACCGTGGCTACTACACTGGCGTGGAGTACACACCCACAGAAGTTGTTAAGCCTACGTTCGTACACCCACAGAAGTTGTTAAGCCTTGTTAACCCACAGAAGTTGTTAAGCCTTCCACAGAACATCTGTTGCATATGATGCATGATACACATGATACACATGATACGTTTTCTTCAAATTCCATAAATGTTGGAAAACCATTGGTTTTTTTAGGATTCGGACAGCGCGCGCGGGTAGAAATTTTGAAAAGTCGTGCAGGTGTTTTTCGAGGACCTACGGTGCGATTCGTGTGATTTTATGATGCGCGGTGCTAAAATTCTTAAGAAGCCCAATGGTTTTTGGAGATTTCGGCGTGCGCGCGCGAAGAAAAAACGAATGTGTCCCGCATGGTATTATTTGACAGGGATGATGGCCCTGGCAGGTGCGCAACCGTTGTCGCAGAAGTTCGAAAAAGTTGCTCGCAAAAGCCCGTTTGACAGAAATGTTTAAAAAGTGTTGGGTTTCCTACGAATCCGCAAGAGCGCGCGGGATGAGATTTTGACAATTTTTTGTTGAAAAACCATTGGTTTTTTGATGTTTTTATGTTAAAATCGCTGCGAACACTAAGGTTTTGGAAGGATTTCGTCTTGCGCGCGCGAATGTCCACTTTACCTTATTTTTTGCAAGGGATTCTTGAAATTTGATTATATTAGAACAAGAAATGTCATTTTCTATTGTTTTTTGCAAGGGAAAGCGGATTACAACAAAACAACCGGATCCTGTACACACCCTCTTTTCTGAGGCTTCCTCACGAAAATGATGAAAATGTAGCTGCGGCCTAGGCGGCGCAGGGGGGGCGCGCACCAGGGGGCCCAACAATAATTATTCTTTAGAATAAATAATGTTCAACAACAACAACCACAACAACACCACCACCACCACCACCACCAACAACAACAACAACAACAACAACAACAACAACAACAACAACAACAACCACAACAACAACAACAACAACAGCAACAGCAACAGCAACAACAACAACAACAACAACAACAACAAAGTAGTGATAGCATAAGACCAGTGTGTTCAAACAAGACGGTCTCAACCAGAAATGTTCTAATAACATGCCGTGCAAACCGCGAGCAATGTTTATAACAGTCTCTGGCGGGCCAATAGGCACTCCTGGACGCCTCGTCACTGCCTGATATCCAAGGAGGCGTCCTTGTAAGTCTCGCTGGACCCTTCCCAAGAACGGCCCCTCCCCGCCTTGTCAGAAGGGCCTAAGAGAAACCCCCGCCAACAAACCAGGGGCCAGCCTGGCCTGTCTTCCCAGCTGCGCCCAGCCGTGCCGACGACACTTCCAGCACCCCCCCAACAAAGCATATACAATGGGACGCGCAAGGACACACTAGGTGTCCTCCTCGGAGGCATGCGTCCGACCCGAACCTATAGCACATACGCCTTCTGGTACGTCGTTTCCCGAGCGGCACGGGCACGGCCAGAAAGCGCGCACCACAGAGCCTGTGCAGCAAGATCTCTCGGCGCGCAGGTCGCCCCTGGGAGGGTGACGCACACATCGCATCAGCACAGCCGGACGTCGGCCCAACCACGCAGAAGAACATCCAAGGGAAATTACCACCCGCCAAGGTGCACGAGAACATCCAACGAGCACGAAGAACACCGGGGCACCCTCCCCGAACCGTCCCCGAACCGTCCCCGATCCTGCACCCCGGTCCGACTAATTATTACACACGTTGGGGTGACACCGACCCCCGAAGTCCAATGACTACCTACCAGACCCCCCCAACCCAACCCGAAGACCAGAATTTCACCCGAATTTCGGGTTGGGGGGGGGCGTACGGATCCCTTGTGTTTTTTCAACGTTCCCCGACTCCCCCCCGCTGGAAATGGAAGGCAAATCGAGGGCTTCGGGTTGGTTTGGGGTGGTCTGGTGGGTGACGATCCAAGGCGCCGACATCGCCGCCGTCGCCGTGGGAGGCCGCCCGCGCCCCCCCCCCCTTTGGCCCCTTTGGCCCCCCCAGCGGAGCGCCCTCACCCCGCGGCCCCGGCCTCGGCGGGAGGCGCCCCGCGGGGGGAGGCGGCGGGCGCCGGCCGCGGGGCCGCGCCGCCCCGCCCACCCCGCCCCCGGACCCCGACGTCGGCCCCCGAGGTCCCCTGACCCTCCATGGGGTCTAGAAAACAGCACCGGGACGTCGACACGTCTTAATTCCTGTCGAGGTTTGAGGCGGTCCAGATCGATCTATAGGTCTGGAGTGCTATTCTTTAGCACTCTGGAAGGTCAGGGTCCCTCGACCCCTTGATGGGCCAATGTGCCGCCACCGCTGCACCGTGGGACGGGGGAGGAGAGAGGGTGGGAAGGGTCCTCCTCGTCCCTCTCCTCCTTCCCCTTCTGCTCCGTGGCGAACCGGCCCGGCAACCCACTCTCCGGGACCGGCTCTTCATCCTGAGTCGCACGTTGACGGCCCCGAGACCCGGGAGAGGCCCCCCAAAGCGGACGCCCGAATGGGGAACGGAAAACATGGGCGCGACGCCCAAGAGCAACGGTTGTCCAACAGCAACAGCGGCCGCAGTTGGCCAGGCGACCTCCTGTCTGAAATGGATAACAACCGCGGCGACGCTGACAACGAGTCCTGCTCAAAATGACCAATCCAAATTGTCAGTCTTTGTGCCAACTGTTTCCGTACCCGTGTCGGTCGCACCGACCAGAGGCCGAGGATAGCGAAACGCCTCCCGTCGTGTCTGTCTCGCTGCGCGAGCGGGTCTGGGCCGGACGCCGCGCCTTCAGCGTGGGCGGGTAGAACACCGCGAGCCGCTGGAGGCCGGCTTTTTCTTAGGCATGCTGTTGAGCTTCAGAGGCACGAAGCGTCAGAGGCAGCCGCTACAGCAGCAGCGGCCGCAAGACCAATCCTAAGTATAGTCGTGATTCTAGTTGTGATTGTAATCGTAATCGCAGTCGAAGTCTCAGTCGTAGTCGTAGTCATAGTCGTCTTCGTTGTGCGGCGGGTGCCGCGGGTGAATGATTATTCTCCACTAGTGGTGGGGCCCCAGTCCGTCAATAAGGGTGTCGAAGCGATACTTGGTTTCCTCTGTTTTGGAGGGTGGATGTTCTACACGCCCATCTCGGTGATCGAACTGGGCCGGTAAGATTGAAGCGGACACTGGAGGGAGGGCGGCGCCAAATCACCACAGGCAGATGCTTCCTGCAGCGGCGGAAGAGAAGGAGGAGGAGGTGGAGGAGGAGGAGGAGAAAGAGGAGGAGAAAGAAGAGGACGAGGAGGAGGACGGGGAGGAAGAGGAGGAGGAGGAAGGAGGAGGAGGAGGAGGAGGAGGAGGAAGAAGGGGAGGAGGAGGAGGAGGAAGGGAAGGGAAGGAGGAGGAGAAGGACGAGGAGTAGGAGGAGGAGGAGAAGGAGGAGGAGCAGGAGAAGGAGGGGAAAGGGGAGAAGGAGGACGAGGAGTAGGAGGAGGAGGAGAAGGAGGAGGAGCAGGAGAAGGAGGAGGAAGGGGAGGAGGAGGACGAGGAGGAGAACGAGGAGGAGAAGGAGGAGCAGGAGGACGAGAAGAGGGAGGGAGAGGAGGAGGAGGAGGAGGAGGAGAAGGAGGAGGAGGAGAAAGGAGGAGGAGGAGGAGGAGGGGAGGAGGAGGAGGAGGAGGAGAGGAGGGAGAAGGAAATGGAGTAGGAGGAAGGGGAGGAGGAGGAGGAGGAGGAGGAGGAGGAGGAGGAGGAGGAGGAAAAGGAGGAGGAGGAGGAGAAGGACGAGGAGAAGGAGGAGGAGGAGGAAAAGGAGGAGGAGGAGGAGGAGAATAATGATGATGGTGATGATGAGTAGGAGGAGGAAGGAAGAAGGAGGAAGGGGAGAAGGAGGAGGAGGAGGAGGAGGAGGAGGAGGAGGAAGGGGAGGAAGAGGAGGAGAAGGAGGATGAGGAGGAGAAGAAGGAGGAGGGCAAAGGTGCCGACCGCAGCCCTGTGGCGGAGGGGCAGCCTCACGTCCCCGAGGGCCCGCAGCCGTGGAGCGACGGCGGGCAGCCTCGGCCTGCCGGAGGGCCCGCGCCGGCGGTAGGGGGCCCCCCCGAAGGCCAACTACAGTTAAGACGCTCGCCCTACTCCTCCTCCTCCTGTCCCTCCCCCTGCCACTCCCCCTCCCCCATCAGCCTTCCAGCCTTCCTCCTCCTCCTCGTCATTATCATCATCATCATCCTCCTCCTCATCATCATCACCACCACCACCACCACAACCACCACCACCATCATAACCATCATCACCATCACCATCACCATCACCATCACCATCACCATCATCATCATCATCATCATCATCATCAGCATCATCATCATTCGCATCACCACCACCGCCACCATCATCATCAATAGCATCAGTCGCATCACCATCATCATCGGCAGCATCAGCATCAACGTCATCACCATCATCATCATCAGCAACATCATCATCGTCATCATCAGCACCATCAATATTATAATAATCAGCATCATCATCATCATCCGCATCAGCATCATTACCATCACCATCACCAACATCATCATCAGCATCAGCGTCATTATCACCATCATCGTCATCCTCATCATCATCGTCATCCTTACCATCATCACCATCAGCATCCGAATCACAAGCATCAACAACGACATGATCAGCGTCAACATCATCACCATCATCAGTATCAGTATCACTATCAGCACCATCATCAGATTCGTCGTCCTCATCATCTCAATCGTCATCATCAGCAGCATCACCAGCATCACAACCATTATCATCATCATCATAGTCATCACCATCATCATCACCACCGCCACCATCATCATCATCATCAGCATCAGCATCATCACCATCATCAGCATCAATGTCAGAATCGTCATCATCACCATCATCAACATCGCCGTCATCATTATCAACACAAGCATAATCAACATCACCATCAGTTGCATAAACATCATCACCAGCATCATCATCATCATCATCATCATCATCATCATCATCAACATCATCATCATCATCATCATCATCATCACCAATAATATCATCCGCATCATCAACATCACCATCATCATCATCAAACGTATCAGCATCACGATCATCACCCTAATCATCTCCGTCCCCCCTGAGCGGGTAATGGGTAGATCCCATCGATCAGATCGAAGTGGGCCCTGGAGGGAGGACGACACCCCGTCGCCACAGGCATATGCTCTCTGCAGCTGGGGAAGAGAAGGAGGAGGAAGAGGAGGAGGAGGAGGAGAAGGAGGAGGAGAAATCAGAGGAGGGGAAGGCGGAGGAGGAGGAGGAGAAGGAGGAGGAGGATGAGGAGAAGGAGGAGGAGGAGAAAGAGGAGGAGGAAGGGAAGGAGGAAGAAGGGGAGGAGGCGGAGGACGAGGAGTATGAGTAGGAAGAAGAGGAGGAGGAGGACGAGGAGGAGGAGGAAGGGGAGGAACAGGAGGAAGGGGGAGAAGGAGAAGGAGGAGCAGGAGGAGGAGAAGGAGGAGGAGAAAGAAGGGGAGGAGCAGGCGGAGGATGAGGAGGAGGATGAGGAGGAGCAGGAGAAAGAAGAGGAGGAGGAGAAGGAGGAGGTCTCGGCAGATGCTCCCTGCAGCGGGGGAAGAGGAAGAGGAGGAGGAGGAGGAGGAGCAGGAGCAGGAGGGGAAGCAGGAGCAGGAGCTGGCGGAGGATGAGGAGGATGAGGAGGAGAAGGAAGAAGAGGAGGAAGAGGACGCAGGCGCCACCACTGCAGCCCTGCGGCCGAGGGGCAGCCTCGGCCCCGATGGCTCCGCAGCTGTGGAGGCGACGGCGGGCAGCCTCCGCCTGCTTCCGCGAGGCGGAGGGCCCGCGCTGGCGGCGAGGGCCCCCCCCCCGAAGGCCAACTACAGTCAAGACGCCGATGTATCGCCGACGTCGGCGACGCATCGGCGACGTCGGCGTGGAGGAGATCGGGCTCCGCATCGAGCCGCATCGCCGGTGCATCGGCGAGGCGGCGCGACCCGCCGACTCCATCTGCTCTGGGAGGCCTAGATGAAAGAAGGACCGCTTGTGAGCTCAAGAGGGGCTCGGGTTTTCGGGCCGCTCCTGTCGTGGAGGGAGAGGAGGAGAAGGAGGAGGAGGAGGAGAAGGAGGAAGAGGGAGGAGGGAGGAGGAGGAGGAGGAGGAGAAGGAGAAAGGGAGGAGGAAAAGGGAGGCGAAGAAGGAGAGGAAGGATGAGGAGGAGAAAGGGAGGACGAGGAAGAGGAGGAAGAGGAGGAGGAGGAGAAGGAGGAGGAGGAGGAGGAGGAGGGAAAACGAGTGCAAAGTAGGACGAGGAGGAGGAGGAGGAGGAGGAGGAGGAGGAGGAGGAGTGCAGAACGAGTGCAGAGGAGGAAGAGGAGGAGGAGGGCAGAACGAGTGCAGAGGAGGAGGAGGAGGAGGAGGAGGAGGAGGAGGAGGAGGGCAGAACGAGGGCAGAGAAGGAGGAGGAGGAGGAGGGCAGAACGAGGGCAGAGAATGAGGAGGAGGAGGAGGAGGAGGAGGAGGAGGAGGAGGAGGAGGAGGAGGGGGCCCACTCGGCAGGCGGCGGCGGCGAAAGGGCGGCTCCTGAAAGGACAGGGGGCCGCAGGGCACCTTCTGCAGCAGGAGCCCCACGGCGGCCGCCGCGCACAGCCCCAGCAGGAAGGGGCACGCGGCCCGCGCGGCCTCCTCGGTCGCGGGCGGACGGGGGGTCCCAGTGCGAAACTGTTGCAGCGAGTCTCAGCTCTGGTAGCAGAGGCTTCCTGGATGGGGTCGGAGGATCGCGCCACATCGCCGATGCATCGGCGACGTCGGCATGGAGAACATTGGGCTCCACATCGGGCCTCATCACCGATGCATTGACGATGCGGCGCGATCCTCCGACCCCATCTACCCCGACCCCATCTGGAAGGCCTAGAGTTGTAGCGAGTGAGCGGATCTCAGCGCACTCGAGGTTGCAGACTGATGCGTCCGACGATGCCCGATCAAATGGTGTGCCGACCACCTCTGTGGCTTCTCTAAATCCCGAGATCACGTCGAAGCACACTTCGACCAGGGCCGGTCCAGAGGCCTCCCGGATGGGGTCGGAGTAGATGGGGTCGGAGGGTCGCACCACATCTGCGATGCATCGGCGATGCGGCGCGATCCTCCGGCCCCAACTACTCTGACCCCACTTGAAAAGGGTTGGGAGGGGCGCCGCCGCTGCGAGACTCGGGAAGGCCGTGGCCGAGGGCGTCAGCTCGGCAAGCCCCTTCTGTGATCTGGGCTGCCTCGGGCCCGGCGTCCCGCCGACAAGGTCACAGCCTTCCCACCCCCGCCCCTGGGCTTAGGTCGGGCATGTCCTCCTACAGGCGGATTTGGGACGAAGAATTAAAACTGGTCAAAGAATACGCAAACAGATGCAAACATATTGGAACAAATCATCCCCCCACTATTCTTTTACTACTGTCGACCGTTCCTCCTGTAGAGGGACACGCCCGACCTAACCCGATAGCGGTGCTCACGCGTCAGGACGAGGCGGCCCGTCGTGGGCTGCGCTGGGGCCCAAAGGGGGAGCTGGGGAGGGTAACGGCCTGCACGAGCCGGCCACGAGCTCGATCGTGGGACGCCGTGCGTCCCCAGACATGATCGCGTCGTAAGAAGAAATCAGGACGGGAGGTTTCTGGCCAATTTCGGCCTCGGGGGGCCCTCGCGGGGCCTCGGGACGGTCAAAAAGCGACTCGGGATGAAAAACTGGCCCCTGGGAAAGGGTCGGGACTTCCAGGGACGCCGTCCTGACAAAAATCAGGACGTCGCATGTCTGGGGCCGGGCCTGACGCTTGACAGAGGAGCGGGCGAGCGGAGGCCACCGCGCGCCGTTGCGGGCGCGGTGCTCCGCGCTGCGCAGCTGCCCGCGCGCGCGTGCAGCTGCCCAGCGCGGCGCGCTCGGAGGCGGCACTCGGATGTCCCTGCCGCGCGCCGCGCCTCGAGCACCAAGGGTCCCAGGAAGCCCACGAGCCAGAGGTGGGACCCGGGGACGCCCGACGAAAGCCTCGGGGACACCCGGCCCATGCGCCGCGGGTCGAGCCACGCGTCGCTCCAGCGGAGACGTGCAGCAGGAGAACGGCGGGGGGGAATGAGGAGCTGGAGTGAACGACGTACATCCGTTGTCTGTCGAGCGCCACGCTCGGCTTGAGATCCAGGGACGGCCTGCAGCCCGAGCGAGGCCTCCTGCAAGCCGCGGCCGGACCGAGGGATCCTGCCGCCGGAGCCGACAGCCCGAGACCAGGAGCATGAGGCGGAGGAGAACGAGAGCAGGAAACAGGTAGTGTCAGAATGCGATTGGCTCAAGGTACAGTCGACCTCCCAAGAATTCGGGCCCATCGGCCCTCGCTTCTGAGCCCGCGCGGGAAGATTCGACATCCTGGACGTACCGGAGATCCTGCAGCGTATCGCGTCCACTCCTGTAGCGTTGCCAACCTCAGGCAGTCGCGAACCCGTGTTGGTGAGCATGCTGTGTGACCCCTCTCGAAGGCTCTGGGGGGGAACCCTCGGGAACCCAGCGGGACTGGTGTGTCCCCGTGTGGGCTGCGGAATCGCGGCGAGTCCCCCCCACTGGGTCCGCAGCGGGATCTGGCGGCGAGCGCGGCAGCGCTTGGGGGGGGGGGGCAGTCGCCTTATTTTGTGGGTATCCACCAACGAACGCAACACAATAAACCGCAAGTCGGTTTGCATCCAACATGGCAGCGGGCGGGAAACATTGGGACAAAACATAAGCGGGCAGAGAGGAGACGCGGGGCACAACAAGGACATGGAACAAATCTGATACCACGGGTCACACAATCTAGCCAGAAGCGCGTGTCGTTCAACATTGGCCCCGTGACCCAACAGGGCCATTCGCTGGGCCATGTGACCCAACGAATCTGATGCCACACTTCACATCGCCTAGCAAGAAGCGCGCTTCATTCAACACGGATCGTAAACTTTTGCGTATTCGAATCCGTCACTCGCTGAAACCACAGCCTCGCCCAACAAGCGAGGGATATGACGATACGGCGGAAGCCGTCTGCAGCTGGCGCTGCGCCAGTAACATTGTCTCGCTCGTCGGGCCCGTCAGCCCATCGAACGTTCAGTCTCCGAGGGGCTCGAAACGTCGACAAAGTGCAGTGCATAAGGTAGAGACCGAGCGTTCAAAACATGCGACTGCCTCGCCACTGCAACGCGGGGCATGTCTACAATCAGAACGCCAATGCGCCAGGTCTTCAAGTCCCTGTCTAAGCCAGCTCTTTTCACCCGCACCTCCCAGCGCTCACGTGTTACGCGCTGCACCGTCCTGACCATCCCCCTCCATGAACTCGATGCGCCATGTCCCGCGAGCCAACGCTTCGCGGAACTGGTCGGCAAGCGTGTCCTTAGTCAGTACGTCCCTGAACATGATCGTGTCGTCGGTCCACCGCAGCGTACAAACCACTTGATTGAAAAGCGAAGACGGTGCGGATCGAGAAATACACGGTTGGCCTCCTGTTAGGCCGCGGGGCCCCGGGACAATGTTGGAGTTCGGGCCAGCTGGGAAATTCCAGATGCATATCATGCATCTCTCGCCCCTTCTCAATATCATAAAAGCTGAATGGTGCCAGCGTCTGAAAGTAAGATGCCGCCCGGGACTTTCTCAAACGAACCTTCAGATCGCCTTCCAGGGCGACCTGAAAATTTGCCATGGCATCTGAAAATGGCAATTCCGCGTGGGGCATCCTCAGAAACTGCAGACCGATGTTCATGCCGCTTGAGAGTGGCGATATGGCCTGAACATTCCCCAAGGAATATTTCCGGGCTGCTTTGCACGCCGCCAGAAAGTGGCGATTTCGTTTGAGCTGTCCTAACAACCGCGCGTCTCGTCAACCCCTGCGGCGCCGTTCCTCCGTTCGGGTCACGGGCCTGTCTGGGAGTCACCTTGGGATCGATCGAAGGTCGAAGCCCGAGGTTTTCTCGACTAGCCTAGCGGAGACCCAAGGGTTGTTCCCTCTCGTAGCGACGATCACCCGTTTTAAACCAGGGGGTGGTTTTGCGCGGTCGATCCAATATTTCGCGAATGGAATGCTGGCGAGCTCGAGATTGACTGACTTCTGCGTTGAGCTCGCCGCGCCGGCATCCGAATAGAGCCAATAGCGCGCGTCAGTCCGTGACGACAGGCATCGGGGCCCACCGGCCTCCAAGTCCCATGCCAGCGCGTAGCGCCGCCAGTCCGAAGCGCATATCGGCAGACTGATCACGTATACCTGTCGCTACATCAACTGCCCTTCCGACCGCTAACGCCTCCGCCGCGCAAGAACCTTCCTCGGCGCGTTGCAGCATGGGGCTACCGCCCTCCAGGAGCGAGAACCTGCCCGCGCGTCTTTCCACTAGCTCCTGATCCGCGAACATGATCATCCTCTTGGCGTCTCAATATTCTCGGTTGCTGGGTCGAACTGCAATGCCGCTCCGTCGCTCGTCGCGTTGCCGACCGACCTGTCAGGCGCCGCCACCAAGCAAAACCGCTGCATGTCGGTCGGCCGCATCGCGAGCTTGAAGGTGAAGCCCCGCTTCAACTCGCGCGAAGCCTGGTTCGCCTTGGTCAGGGCGGCGGTCCTCGGGCCTATCTTCCGGCCCTTCTCGCGCTGCACCGCCGCCCAGTCGCGCGAGCGATCCGCGCGCAGCTCCGTCGCGAGCCAATTGATCTTGCCAACGACCTGCTGATGCCGCTTCTATCCCACGGCGTTCAACGCCGTGCGCGGGGTCGCCCTCCTGATCTTTGGCACCGTGGCAGGTTTCAGTCGAGCGGCGTATTCCATCATGTCGATGTGGAAGGCCCTTCCAGCTCGTCGCTGGAATCTCTGGCCGCAAACGCGAAGTCGTCGCGCCCCTCGGCCGCGACTCCGAGCTCCGCCCCAGAGCGCCCATCAGCTTTGACAGCTGCAAATTCTCGGCTCAGAGGAAGCCGCCCACGCGCGCGCGCGGCCCCGCGGACTGTCTGGACCGCGCACCTTCACCTGTGGGTCGCGCAGCACAGCGAATGCCAGGTCGGACCCTGGGGCTTCCAAACCTAGCTCGCTCGCGAGCCGCCCGCCCCCGGGGGAACTCATCGAGTGCTGGACCATGGCGCGAAGCACGAATCGCGAGGCCTCGCCCGTGGATCCGAACGCCCAATCTGAATGCGAAGTTGCCACCTGCGCCAAGATCATTTCCGACTGGGTCGTCGCGCGGGGGGGCGTCCACCCGCGCGTTGGCCTCCTCGTCGGGTCGTCCAGGGTCTCCGCTTGTGACCACGAGCCTGGCATTCGCCCAAGAGGCAAATCGTTGGCCTACGTCCTCGGCGGGTCATTCGCGTCGGTCAGCGCCCTCCTCGTGCTCGGGATGTAGTCGCCCTTGCCTTCGCGCTTCATGGGCTCTTCAAGGTCTAGGGGCTCCTTCTCCACGAAGACCTCGACGAATTCGGCATCGACCCACTTGCTCCACTGTGCCGCCGCGTCCTCGAACACCGCCATGGTCGGTGGGTCCATCCTGCTCCGCGCTCTCTCTGTCCAGGCCCGCCCCTGCGCGAGCAAGGCCCCGATCGCCGGATCTGAAAGGTTCACCGCCCCCAGGTGGTCCAAACACCGACTCCTGCTAAGTTCCGGCGCCTTCTTTAGCCAACTTGCCGTTCGCCTATCCACGTTCTTGGCCAAGAGTGCGCCTTCGTTGCTCGAGGACGATCCTCAGCGGGTGCGGGTGAGCTCTTCGCTCCTTGAAGCGGCGCGCCCTCGGCGCCAAGTGACCGAAGGGCCCGAACTTTCCCAGGGGCAAAGCTCCCGGTCGATGGCCGCTTCCATCTGGCACTGGATGATCAGCATCGTCGGGCACTGGCTGATCCGTGCCATCCTGCGATGGCGCCGCAGGCTGGGGAGCGGCAAACGGTCGCGAAAGTCGCTGTCCAAGATCGCGTCGTGTTTTTTCCGAATGGTCTTGGCGACTCGCGCGGCTTGCGATGTCTCCAGGCCCTCTTCTTGCGCGCGCCGTCGTTTTGCCGCGTCCTCCAGGAAGTCCGCCCGCCCGCTCTGCCGGGAGCTGGTCGCGCGCGAAAGCTCCTGCTGATCATCTCCTTCGGCCGCCCAAGCATGGCCGGCGACTGCAGCGGTCATGCTCGTCGCAAGAACTTCGCGCGGAGCAGGCAGCTGCCCCTCGGACCACTCGAGCCCTTCGAGATTGTCCACAGTCGCCTCCTCTGGCATCTGCCCCTCAGCTCCGCCCAAGTCAATCTCCTGCGCCTGGAGATCAGTCGCGCCCTCCATCTGTAGGCCTCGCCACTTTCCGAGGCGCAAGGAAAATGCCCCCCGATGCCCACCTGCTGCCGCGCGCTGACGCCGAGGGCCTCGTCCGGGGGCGCGCGTCGCACCGCGGCTGGATCGCGCGTCGTTGACGAGTCCTCGCCCGACGCGTAGATGGCCGCCAACTCTGCTCCGATTACCACGGCAAGTCCGCGCCGCACACTGAAAAGCAACGCTGGCCCCTTTCGACGATTCTTTCTGCGGCCCCCAAGAAATAAGTAGCCGGCGCCAAGCTTCTCTAGCGCCACTCTGGCAAAGCTGTAAAGTTTCAGCGTCGTCATGCGCGGGCCGTTCGTCGCCGCGTCGAGAGCGGCACGCCGGGCGCGGGCGCGCTCGCCAAGCAGAGGCCCACTGTAGCTGCTGGGGCATTCCGGGCGCAGTCGAAATCCCTGACTCGCTGATCCACTGGTTCTTGGCCCGCGCGACCATCGCGGTCGCGGACGTCACCTCCAGCTCCGTCTCGATCTCCGCCGCCGTGGTGCTGGCCCGCCACGCCTTCCACTCGCCTCCAGCTCGCTCGCGCATCCTGTTCTGCCGCGGCGCTTCCACGGCGGCGCGCCATGCCTGGGCGCCTCAGCCCTCCAGCAGCCCTTGTAAAACTCACCGCCGTTGTCCGCCGCCAGCGAGCCAGGCGCCCCTCCACAACTGAACCAGGCCATCCCTGCCGCCTGGGCCACGACGTGCGGATACTTGCCACTGATCGGGCAGACTACCTAGCAGCCAGACTTGAGCTACGATGTCGAGCACTCCCGCACCCTGCCCGGCTCGCGTGGACCGCGAAGAAGTGGATTGATCTATTCTGAACACCTCCACCATCGCCAAACACCGACTGTGCCCTACGGCCTGACGGCTCATCTCGTGGCACACCGGGCACTGTGGCTGCTTTGCCGCGTCAATGGCCTCAGCGCTGGCTCCGCAGGCGCAAAACGCCCGAGCGCGCTGCTCCTTCGAGGGGCACGGAGGATTCTGGTGGATCCCCAGCACTGAACTTCCCTCGGGAAGGAGACGCTCGTCGACCCCTTCCGGCAGTCCTCGTCATCGTCGTCGGCGGGGTGACCCACGAACCCGAGAGCATCTATCTTCCCCAGGCCGCCCTCAGGAACTTCGTCGACATTGAGCGCCTCCTCCGAGTCGCATAGCGTCGTCAACCCCTTGGTTTATGATCGTCGCAGGCTTCGCGGTGTAGTGGCTGGCGCGCTTCGCCACGCTGTCACCGCCAATAATGGTCTCGTGGATGTAGGGGCGGTCGCAATTCCGCCAGAGATCGATCAGCAACTCGGGATGAGGCCCCACGAGCCACGTAGGACTCCGATGGCGCCTTCCGCTCTCGGTCGCCCATGAGCTGGACCAACTCCCGCAATGCTTCCAGGTCGTAGAAGTCCTAGGAGTTCTGGTTGGGCCCAAACTCGCGGCATCCTCGGTTTCTCAGTCAGCCGAGCTCCACCGTGAGAGCATTGTGCCTTCACGGCGGCCGTGGCGAAAAGAAGAAGGCTTCGACCCCGAAGCTGCCGCTCTCGAACTCGTCGTCGGTCAGTCTGAAAATACGCCTGGTACTCCAGGATAGGCAGGGTAACGCCATGGCCACTAGCTCTGGCTTGCTCAACTCCATAGCCTGCCATGCACATTCCGTCGCTTAGGCGACCTGATGTCATCGCCAAGCCGAAGTAAAGCGAGTAGCTCCTCATGGTATGCAAACGCTGGCGAACGGCTCCGTGACGCACGACCTCCCATCGTAATAAAATCTCGCAGACCCAGGGTGGACAGTCGGGCTGCTCCGCGACGACGGCCTCGCACTCGGCCTCCCGCGCCCCGCGGGTAGGTCCGATTTTCGCGAGGTTGGCCCGGGGATCGATTTTCAGTGCCCTCAGATCAATCTGCCAGGACTGCAGCCGGTCCCTGACCAAGGTCGTCGCGCCGTTCCTCATCTTCTCCACCGTCGGAATCGGCTCGATGCGATCCGCGAAGTTAACTCCCTCCTCGATCTTCAAGGGAGCTGCCATGCGGAGCATGGCTCCGAATAGCCACGTCGACAGCGCCGCGGGCCGACGTGCTGTCCTGGTTCGCGCATCGAAAAGCGGCGGCCGGGGAGCGGTGCCCCTTCTCGTCGCACTCGAACTCGTGCAGAATGTCTCGATATCTGCGAACGCCGCAGTCCTCACTGCGAGAACGGTCCCATGGTCGGGATTATCGTCCGTGGGCGCCTGGTGATCTCGGACGCAGTCCACCAGCTCCGCTTGGTTCTTGTGGCCGACGGGGAGCAGGATCCGCGCTCGCCTTCGCGTGGGCGCCCCCGCCCCCGTCGAACTCGAAATGCCCGGCACAGGGCTATCTGCCAGGCCAGCAGGCCCAGACGCGCCCGACGGGACGCCTGCACTGGCGGGCGCCTCGCCTGCTTCCCGGGGAGGCCCCCCCCCCCCTCATCGGTCGATGCAGCGTAACCACGAGCCCAAGTAAGGCCGCGCCATTCATCGCAAGCCCTGCGGCGTTGCTGAGCTGCCCCCGATCGCGCCAAAGCGGGCGCTGTGTCTCTCCTGGATCGGGGTTCGGTTCGGGGTCGGAACTCATGCCTCGCGACGATGTTCCTCGGCGGGTTCAACGACTCGCTCAGGTCAACATTCGGACCTGGGCGTTGTTGTCCGTGCCCTCCCTGGCCTGCCACGCCGACCCCGTCGCCGATCTCGTTCGCCATGCATGTCCCAGTCCTCGTCGTCGCCCTTCAGGGCCGAGCGACCCCCAGCATCATAATGATAATCAGATTCGCGAGGTCCGCATCGGATCGTCATCGGCACCTCGTCGACCTTGGGGCGGGTCCAGAATGCTGCGTCGAACATCGCCGCGCCTCTGGCAGGTTGCTTCCAGCCGACGCGCGAGAACCGGGCGCGGCATAGCGGGCGCCCTCGGTCTCGCCCACAGGCGCAGATGGGCCCGCCGAGCTCGGGGGCGCGACCGAGTCCGGGCTGATGTCGATCGCCGCGCCCCTTGCCCTAAGCCCATGCTTGCCGACCGGCGCATGCAGGGCCACACCCTCGACCACCGAGGATCCGAGCCATGCGTCGACGTCGGAGACTGCGCTGGTGGCCGCCCACTTCTCACTCGACACCTGCTTCTCGCCGCGTCTGAACCTGAAGGCCGCGTGCTGCTCTTCCTCCTAGGTGCTCATCTCGATCCCCAGCTCCCGGCAGCGATCCTCCAGTCGCTTCGCATGCGCCTCGCACGCGACGGTGCTATTGCCAGCCGAGCCCAACGTTGCCTCATCGCCCTCACTGCCGGTGAATACTGTTGACAGCAAAGCCTCCTTTTACCGCGGACTCCGCGCCGCTGGCGCACGGCCCCTCCTGCTCCGAGACTTCCTCATAATCGCGAAAACCGCAGATGTGGCAAGCTGGGCCGCCGCCAGCGCGTTCGTCGGCCTCCTGGGCGTTCGGCGGATCCACGACCATCGCGTGGCCTGGTCTGGGCCCGCTGCTGCCTCTTCGCCTGCTGGGGCTCCTTCAGCTTCGGGCAGCAGAGATCTCCGGCCCAACGGCCTGTCTGCATACAGACGTAGCGCTCCGTCATCTTCTTGTCCTTGCCGTCGCCCTTGGCAGCCCGGGTCAGGGGGTCATCGAACTTGTCGTAACTGAAGCTCGCGCTCTTGGGGCCACACTTGCCGTCGAAGTTGTGGTCCTTCCGAAGCTCCTTCACGCGCTTCTTGCTCTCGTGCCGCGATGGGCCCCTCCATCATGGACTCAGCGCCACGCTCGAGGCCCCCGAGCTCTAGGGCCGGCTCCGGATCGTTCTCCGCCTCCTCGAGCATCGTCGCAATCGAATCCATCTCGGACGCGAAGATCCCGTGCCGACCTATCTCCTCGGTGGCCGCTAGCACCTCCTCGACTGGGACGGCTTCCCCGCCGTCCTCATTCGCCTCCAGTTCAAGCGAAAGGGCATCGTGCTCCCCGTCGTCGAGCTGGCGGACGCCGACGAAATCCTGGGCGAGACTCGCCTCCTGAAACCCCCTGACGATCTTCTTCTTGAGTAAGAACTTCGATGGCGACGGCCTGTGTTTGTCATACATCCTGTCGCGTATCTCCGTGGCGTGCCAGGTGGGGAACACTCTGAACGCCACTGGCACAGCTTCATACTGCCGCCCGTCGAGGTCATCAGCATGCTCATCTGTGCGTCAGCGAGGCCAATCTTGCCGATCAGTCACCAGCCCGCCGCCGGCGGAAGAAATGCCACGTCCTCATCGTCGAGCTGGCTCCAGGCTTCGCCGAACCCGATCACCCACGAAGTCATGTCCTCGCTTGCGCACTTGTGCAATGTTTGGTATAAATACGTCATCACCTGACGTCGTCGTGTTGGCGCGGCCACGCCTGTCGTCGACAGTACCTGCATCCGCAGACTGATGCCCGCCATGTGGCCTGGCGGCTCCCTGTGGACACACTCCTCGTGCTCCTCCTCCGCGTCGTCGCCTTCCTCACGCCCTGCTCGAACTGCGTTCTCAACCCACGTCCAGGGCTTGGCGCGCAGCCCCTCCATCGGGATCGACTCGCACAGCGTCTTCGTCAGTCAAGTCAAGCACCTCACCTCACCAGTCGGGTCAAGACCAGCTCAAATCCAAGATGATGGCCTCGATCCACGAAGCCACGTCCTTGAGGTACCGTCTCCAACGAGATGCACTTCCATCCCATGACAAGAATCCCTCGAATTCTCGGGTCCATTGCAGCCCGGCTGCTGCGTACGTCGTCGACGAGCGCGTCCACCGCCCGCCGCCGCCGATGAAACCGCTGTAACACCAGGAAGGCAGCGCGTCTTGACTGAGCACGCCTGCGCCCATCGCTGGCCTCCCATCTGGCTGAAACGCTCCGCCGGGCGCCATCGTCTTGACCGCGATCACGAACTCAGTCCAAGTTTCTGTCGTTGCCAATTGCTTCGCAAAGTGGAAGTCGCAACTGGCACCCTGCAAATAGATCTAGAAAGCGCCTCAGCGCTCCGCTACCACTGCGGAGGCAAAAAAAAAAACGAGGCGATCCACCCCCACCGGGTCCGCAGCGGGATCTGGCGGGAGCGCGGCAACGCTTGGAAAGTTATCGTTTTGCTTGTCGATATCTACCAAGGAAGCACACTAAGCCTCAAGCCGACTTGCATCCGAAATGGCAGCGGGCAAGAACCTTAGGATAACGCGCAGGCGGGGAGAGAGGGGAAGCGGGGTACAACAGGGACCGGGGACAAATCTGACGCCACGGGTCACGTAATGTCTAGCAAGTAGCGCGTGTCGTTCAACATTGGCCCCGTGACCCAACGGGGCCATGTGACCCAATGCTGGCCATGACCGCCGCTCCAATACAGAGCCCTCGTAACGCGAACGAGGTGGACGGCGCTTGGAGGCGGCCAAGGGATCTGAACTGGTCAAGCCAAAGCAGGAAGGGGGATAAGACCAATTTCGCTCAAACTCGGTCCCAGGACCCCGCCCGGGGTCCACGTGGTGCAATTTCCCATCCCGGATCCGTTTCTAACGGTCCGAATGCGGACCCCACAGGCCGAAACAAAAGCCTTCTCGAACCCAGCGAAGCTGCCCGTCATGCTGGCCGGAATCAGTGCTGGGCCACCTCGGACTCCCTGCCGCCTCCCAAACGGCGCCATATCATGACCTCTCGCTCCTCTGAGGCGACGGAGGGCCTTCGCCAAGAAAGCCCCGCGGCCATCCCTGGCAAGCCGTGGGAGCCGAAGGGCGCGCGGTGGCGGGCAAGGCCGGGGCGCGCCGACGCTGAGGCGCCCGCCAAGTCCTGGTACAACCACGCGACCGGAGGCATCAGCACCTCTCCGCTCGCGAGCGAAAATCGGGAAACAAAAATGGCATAAAAGATGATAACTTTCGGAGGTCCTTGCGGATTTCTTGGGTCGGCGCTGGAACCGCCTGGCGGCGCCTCCGAAGCCGCCTACCCGAGACGCGCTCCACGCGCCAAGGACGCGGGTCCAGCGCCGATCCAAGAAATTCGCGCGGACTTCCAAAAATACCTGTATGCGATTGCCTTCCATGAAAAAAACAAATCCGTATCCGCGGCATCGTGGGCCAACACCCTGAGCTGCGACCCCGCAGATACGGAAGCGTTTCTTCGCGGACGCCCCGCGCAAAACGCATCTACGCCACCGCGCATCCGCCGGATCGCGCCCCAGAATCCAGACCGCGCGGGCGAGGATGCGGACATGCTCGCCGCTCGTGAACCTCCCCTTGGCGGGGCGCGGCGGGGAGCGAATACGGGCAGGAGGCGCCGGCAGGGCAACCGTCGCTAGGCGTCGAATCGGCAGATCGGACCGAAGAGAAGTGTGCATCTCAGACATTCGACGTTCTGATATTTTCAATACGGCGTCCCCGGAAATCGAGACCCTTTCCCAGGGGCTGGCTATCTGAGCCGTTTTGTTGACGGTCCTAGGGGCCGGCGAGGGCCCCCAGGGGCTGAGAATAACGAAAACTGGCCGCCCTGATTTTTGTTTACGACGCGATCGTGTCTGGGAAATGTGCGTCGGACCAGGCTGCATCGGAACGGGATCGAACGCGGATCGGGTCGGCCGCGCCAGGACGCACACCAACGCCATGCAAACAGCATCGGGCCGCACCGGCTCGGCGGAACATCGGGAGCGGATCGGGTCGAGCCAGCCAGAACCGATGTCGGATCGGATCGATCGGATCAACTTGGACCATGGCAGTCGGGTGGCTTGCTGGCTGTTGCGAATCGATGCTAATCGACGCCAGCCGACGCTCATCGACGCTAAAACGACGCGAATCGAAGCTAGCCGACGCGAGTCGACGCTAAATCGACGCGAGTTGACGCTAATCGGCGCTAGCCGACGCTAATCGACGCTGAATCGACGCGAATCGATGCTAAGCCGGCGCTAAATCTGAGTTCTTCCATCGATGACCACACGCTAATCGACGCGAGTGCACTTAAAAAACGGATTTAGGAGGGTATCCATTCAGCCCGTATAATAAGGATGCGCGGCAAGGATGTAAGGGCCTTGGAAGGCCATGTGAACGTTCCTCCGACGAGGCTGGTCAGCGAAAATCTCTTCAAGATGGGCCGAAGGGGCAAGGATGCAAAGGTATCCTTGGGAAGGTTGCCCATCCTTACCGCCGCTTGTGAAATAAACGCCCCCCTGTAGAAGGACAGAGCCCCCCGCCCACGCGCCCGGTATCTCACTGTTGGCCAACGAACGCGCCAAAACGGAGCGCGTCGTGTTGCGAGATTAACGCCTGCTTCCGCGTGGGTGCACGGCGACCTCGTCAACCTTGGAAATGCGGGGGGGAGGGGGCGAGCCTTGTCGTCTTGTCACCGCTGCCTGACATGGGCGCTCATTTTGACGGGCCTGTTTCCACCACCACCACCACAAGTTGGAGGGGGAGGGGGTCCTCCTCCTCCTCCTCCTCCTCCTCCTCCTCCTCCTCCTCCTCCTCCTCCTCCTTCCCCCCTCCAACTTCTGGTGGTGGTGGTGGAACGTAGGCCCATCACATTTCGCCAACGAGCGTGCTTTGCGGGCTGACGGCGCACCGGGCTCCCACGACCTGCTGCCGAGAAGGCCCTTGGGGGGCGCAGGAGGCGCCGCCGGGGGGCCCCAGCGCCGATCCGAGAAATTCGCGCGGACCTCCGAGTTTTTATGTTCATGTCCTTTTTTGTTCCCCTACTTACGCATCGCACGCCTCACCCTGGCGCCGCGCGGAGCGCCGCGCGCGGTCAGCTTTGCGCCCTCGCGCCGCCCTCCCGGAGGAGGGGCCCCGTGGGGCTGGGGCCACGGGGCGCGGGGCGCGGCGACCTCTTCGCGTCCCGTGCCGCCGTGCTCCACACCGGCATGTGCGTCCGATGCCCGGGGGCCGAGTGGACGCATGGCCAGCAGCTGCGAATCGAGGCCAGGAAGATGTCCACTGCACTACGCTGCGCCTGCCCACCACTCGGTAGCAGATGGCGGCCCAAGCGCAGCGCATGTGCTTCCAACACCAGAAGCCCGCAGAGCCCAGCGGAAGATTTCGTCTACGCTATGCGTGGTCCGGTGGCGTTTCTGCAAGGCCCCATGGGACAGGGCCAGATACCTTTTTATGTACAACTGCGCGGTTTCCAACTAACGCTACTTACCGCCTATAACAACTGATATTGCCGCCGCTGGAGATTCGCGCTTTAGCAGTTCGCGGTGTCCGTGTAGGTAAAGATAATGGCATCAAGTGGAATGCAAGTTCATGCGTCCGGAGCGCAAAGATCTGGACGCAACGAGATGACATACCCGCCAGAGGCGTGCTAAGATCTCGGATAACTGGCTTACAGTGGTTCACAGGAGTATATGAATATTCTAGTCCGCACGCGTGGGGCGGCCCCTTGGGGTCCCCAGACGAAAAATACACCGGCCGACTCCGTGCAAGGTCCCAGCAAGGTCCGCTCGAGGATGCTACGACTCCCGGGGGCGGTTTTCGGAGCCCTCCAGATCGCCCCAGGAGCGGCCCAAGCAACCTCAAGGCAGCTTCCAAAGGGCCCGCGAATCGGAATGACGGCCCAAGAGCGCTCCAAGACGCCCAAGATGGCCCCAAGAGGATCCAAAGAAGACCCACGAGCGCTCCAAAAGGACCCCAAAGAGGGCCAACATCCTGGATGTTCCTTATGTTCTCGATGTTTCTCAAGTTCTCGCGTTTTCAAACTTTCCGACGCTCCCAAATGGCCCAAGAGGCCACCAAGACCACCCCAAGATGGCCCGAGAGGCCCCCAAAAGAGCCCAGTACGGTCCAAGAGGGCTCCAAAACGGCCCCAGAGGCGCCCAAGATCGCCCAAGAGGGCTGCAAGACGGCCCCAAGAGGGGCCCAAGAGGGGAAACACGCATTACCAACTCGAGCCTTCCGCCCCTAGAGGCCCCCAGGGCGCCCAAAGTGGCCTCCGAGAGAGCGCAGGACGGCCCCCTGGAGGCCCCCAAGAGGCCCCCAAGAAGTCCCCAAAAAGGTCCCAAGATGCCCCCAAACTGGGGAGACCAAACGGTACCGATACCGCTACTCTCTGGACCTCTCCCGGGGTGTGTTCCGACCAGAATTTCGAGGCGAATCCAGCGGCGGCGACGAGGGCCATCCAGAAGGCCCAAAAAGGGGAAAACGAGGGCCTCCCAGGAGGCGACGAAGGGTAGAGGTATGAGTACCTTTTCCTCCTTCGACAAACGGCCCCCAAGAAGCCCCAAGAGGACACGAACGTGCAGGCACACGCCTGCGATGGCAGAATACGGGCTGGCAGAAGGAGCGAAGCGATCCGCCGCCCCTCCGGGCACGGCGTGCGAGATCCCCACCGCACGGTCTGCACGAATTCTTTCCCCTCAGTCCCTTGCCCACGCACTCCTCGTACCCATACCCTTGTGGATAGCATGACAATGGACATTACACAAGTGTTTGTTTAAATGTTTGCACCATGTTCTAGAAATGTTTAAACATGCTTGCACATGTGAGAACCATGTTTAAATCATGGTTTCGACATCTGGGAATTAATTGGCAGCACGCTTCCTCTCCATTGATCGGCTTCCACAACCCACGCACTGCCCTTTGAGCAGGGACCGACCGTCCTGGCATTCCTACAGTCATACCACGAAATATTCTTAGAACCCAAAAATGTTCTAAGAACAAAAACAATGGTCTTAGAACATAAACCCGAAATCAAGACAGTCCCATCGAGAAATGTTCTAAGAACATGTCGTGGGAACCACAACAAGTTCTTAGAACATTGTTTGGTGGGGCTATAGGCGAGCCGGGACGTTTCGCCACTGCTTGAGCCCTGGCAACAACTCCTGGGATCCGGCCCGCGGCCTTCTCATCCCGCCGGCCATGGGGGCCCAGGCTGCGGCCAGGCCGCCTCCTTGCCACCACTTCCGCCTCCAACCAACCCCCCTTTCACGTGGTGCTCGGCTTCCGAGCGCCACCAGCCCTCTCAGACACAACTCCGGGAACCCACTGGGCCGGTTTGGGGGGGCCCCTGCGGGCTCCTTCTGGGCTGATCTGGACCGCCCTTCGGGCCACCAACGACCGTCCTGGATGCCTCTCCACCCCTCTTCGAGTCTCATGCGCCAGAAGCCTCCGACAAACAATAAACATTGTAGAACACATCGGATTCTGACGATTGCCCGTTTCGGGCTGTTCCTGGCGCCTCTTTTGGAATTCCCGTGTATCTCCGCTGGCTCCTGCGGCCATCTGGAACCTGCAGATGCTCTCAGCGGCCGCCCTGACAGCCTCTCGGGGCCCTCCACGCCAGTACGGAGTCCTTTTTGGTGCTGTCTCGAGCGGTCTTGGGCGCGCCCAGGGGGTCCATGACGCCCTTCTGAGGCCCCAAAACTAACTGGCGATGCTCCTTTTCTGCCTCTCTGTATCCCTCTTTGGTTTGCTCCACCATTTTCGACACTTTTGGGTGCCCTTGTCGCCCGTTCTCGGGCCCTCTTGGGGCCCTCTTCTTCTTGGCTCCTCTTGGGCCGTGCTGGACCCCCCAAAAGGAAACTCCGCGCTCCAACAAAAAATGGGGCGGCGGCGTCTTCCCCCTCAAGGGCACTCAATTAAATAGCGGATGAGGAGACATGATCGACCCGCGAACCCGGAAAAAAACACATATAGAAATGTGAGACATGGCAACGTTTTCGAAACACCTGATTGGGCGACGGGCAATTACAATGCTGAATGTATCGATATTGATGTACCGTGACATGGGCTGTGCTGTGCTGCACCGTGCTGAAGTGCGATGTGCTATGCCGCGATTGTGCTCTACAACGTTGTGGATCGAGTCCTCCTTTAGCATCCGAGTCCTGACCGAACTCATCTGGATCTTAAACCCCAGCTGCCTGAGCACATAGTAGCTGCCCCAGAGCAAATTGACAGAGGGACATGCCAGGAGAACGCGCCGCGAAACGTCCCAAGGTACGCGCCAGGCGACGCGCCAGGGGACGTGCTATGGGGACGCACCGAGGGACATGCCAAAGGGACGCGCTACGGAACGTGCCAATGGACGTGCCACGGGACGTGCCAGGGGACGCGCCGCGCGACGTGCCAGGGGGACTCGCCAAGGGACGCGCCACGGAACGTGCCAACTTGCAATGCTGAATGTATCGATCTTGATGTACCGTGACATGGGCTGTGTTGTGCTGCGCCGTGCTGCATTGCGATGTGCTATGCCGTGACTGTGCTCTGTAGGGCTGTGCATCGAAACCTCCTTTTGCATCCGAGTCCTGACCGAACTGATCTGGATCTTGAGCTCGAGCTGCCTGAGACCGTTGCAGCTGCTCCAGAACTAGTTGAAGTAGAAACGTGCGGGACGCTCAACCAACTCGACCTCAAAATCTGGCTCGGCTCCGAAGAGGACCGACACGACACGGGGCGTAAGCTCACGGACGCGCCACAGAATGTGCCAGGGGCGCACGAGGGGATGGGCCGGGGGGCGCGTTAGGGGACGCATCAGGGGCCGTGCCCTGGACGTGTCAGGGACCTGCCACGAGACACGCCAAAGCGCGTGCCACATGGCGGCCTGAGGACGTCATGCCAAGGGACGCTGCAAGGGGCACGCCCTCAGAACGGGCAAGGGAAACGCCCGGGGACGAGCCCGGAAACGCGACGGAGGACGAGCCAGGGAACGTGCCACGCCAAGGGGGGTGCTAGGGAACGTGCCAGGGCACGTCACGCCAGAACGTCGCAAGGGACGCGCCAAGCGACGCACCAGCGCGCCAGGGAACGCCCCACGAACAGGCGGGGTTGGACTGCGATGACCTCTATTGCGATAAGCGTTTCGGTCGAGACATCCTCAACAAATCCTCATCTGCCTGGGAGACCTGGACACGTGAAAATAAGCGTCTCTCTCGAGACATTCTCAACGCATCCTCATGTTAGACATCTGCCTGGGCGACGACCTGGACACGAGAAACCAAGCGTCTCGCTCGAGAGATCCTCAACACATTCTCAGGTTAGACATCCGCCTGGGCGACCTGGACACGTGAAAACAAGCGTTTCTCTCGAGACATGCTCAATACCTCCTCATGCTAGACATCCGCCTGGTCGACCTGGACACGTGAAAACAAAAGGTTCGCTCGAGACATCCTCAAACCATCTTCGTGTTAGACATTCGCCTGGGCGACCTGTGCAAGTGACAACAAGCGTTTCGCTCAAGACATTCTCATCACAACTCCATGCTAGACATCCGCCTGGGCAACCTGGACACATGCAAACAAGCGTCTCTCTCTCTCGAGAGAGAGAGAGACATCCTCAACATATCCTCATGCTGGACATCTGCCTGGGCGACCTGGACGCGTGAAAACAAGCGTCTGGCTCGAGACATCCTCAACACATCCTGATGCCAGACATCTGGCTGGGCAACCTGGACGCGTGAAACCAAGCGTCTCGCTAGAGACATCCTTCAGACCTGGGCACGTGAAAACAATCAAATCACCTGAGACGTCTTATGAACTCTGGTTTGCAGGAGAAGAAAGACCTTTAACACAAAACAGGCGTTTCGCTCGAGAAATCTTTGACACATGAACATGTGAACTTTACCATGTGTTTTATCGATCGGGAATTCAAAAAACAAGCGTTTCGCTAAGGACATCATCATCATCTGCTTAATTCGCCGGCCCTACGCGACCTCGATATTTGTAGAAGATTTTAGCCGGCCCTGCGCAAGTCGAGGCCGAGGAGAAACCATCTAAAAGAGAACCCTGGGCCCGAGCCCTTTCCGGTAACAAGGCAGAGACAGCACATTGGTCAGACGACAACTCGGAAAGGAGGCTGCAACAGGGCGGACCAGGAATGGAGGAACGATAACACCAAGAGCTGAAATACAACCGCGGAGGGAGGACCAAACACGACGGAAAGACACGAGATGCGAAACACAGAAACGAACAAGCACCCCGACCTGCGACCCAGTGCTCTGGCCATACTGCTGCGGCGGCGGGGCCGAGTAGAGGTCGCTGTAACCGTGATACCTCGCGGCAGCAGCACCTTGGAGGCGGCACAGCCCAGGAGACTGGCAGGCAACGATCCCTCAGAAGGACAGGGCCGCGGGGCTCAGGTGGACAAGAAGGTCTGGGCTTAGGTCGGGCGTGTCCTCCTACAGGCGAATGTTGGACACACTTTTGTTAAAAGCATAAAAACATGGAAAAGTGTCCCCCTACTATGTTTCTACTATTTTTGAATGTTCCTCCTGTGGAGGGACAGGCCCGACCTGAGCTTAGCGTGTCGCCGCGGCGGCCCCGGCGCGTCACGCTGTGCCCTGCGAGCGGACAGCGTGTCGCTCCGGTCCGCGAGGCGGGAGGCATGGGAAAGCTCGGGGCGTGGACGCCTGGGGACCGGGGAGCTGGATAGCGTCAGATCGGACCCGCTTCTCTCTACAGGAGGAATTTCTCCACATAGGAAAGAATATCTGGGGACGACGTTCGGACTATTGTTAGATCCTTTTTGAACACTGTTTGGGTTTAGTGTTTTTATTTGTCGTTCAAAATTCGCCTGTAGGAGGACATGCCCGACCTCAGGATAGCGCGTCACGCCGAGGCGTGGTGGGCCAGAACCGGCGGAGCGACACGCTATTCAACTGCACGACCAGCTCCGTGAACCCAAATGAGATGGCACCTCGGGGGGGGGGGGCGGCGAACTTTTACTCCCACCTCCTTCCAATGGCCTTCCGTTGGCTTTTGCAGGCGGGCCCCCCGCCGTGCTCCAGCCCGCCGGCGGTCCGCCGACGACGCGAAGACACCCCGATCGATCCCTCGAAGGCGAGGCCCTACCTGAACCACTTCCGAAACACAGTTCAGCAAGTGTGAGTAGAATGCGGCAGTTCGTGCGTGGACGGGCCTCAAAAAAGTACCCTGACGCAGAACATGCCCCATCCGCAGAATCTGCCACCGCGCTTGCAACGGTTAGTCTGCGTAGGGTCATGTCGCATCCTCCGAAGCAGCAGTTGCAATAGTTCAAGCCCCCCGACGCACCGAACACAAGATGCGTTTTTTTACCTAACAGCGAAGACTGATAGGTTTCTAGTTGACTCAAAAGAGCTCACAGATCACTCCACAAGGGGGTCCGGGCAGGTGTTGGGGCGTTTCCGGGCGGCATGAGCCGGGCTCGTTTTTCACCAACAGTCACACACTTCGTGCTCTTCGCCTTCCCAGAACTCCATTCCCAGGCCACATTCTGGGGGGCCGGATGCAACAGTCACACACAAAGTGCTCTTCGACATCCCAGAACGCCATTCCCGGGCCACATTCTGGGGGGCTTCGGATGCCAACAGTGCCCGGAGCCAACTGTAGGCCACTTCGTGCTCTTCGAGTTCCCAGAACTCCATTCCCGGGCCACATTTTGAATCCCGGGCCACATTTTGAATGCCCGGAGCCAACTGTAGGCCACTTCAGACGCTTCACATTGCCGGGCAACATTTTGAATAGCCAGACGCTTCATATTCCTTCCGCCACAGCTGTGTTTGGTTCAGGACTTGCTAGTGACACTGCAGTCCTCTGCATTCAATTGGCCACTACATTCATTCACTGCAGTCCACTGAGTTTTGATTGCAATGGCGTTCCCCTGGCCGTACCCCCATGTCCAACGTTCATCCGCAGCCTCTGCTCCGCGAGGCTCGTCCGAAGTGTCGCCGCCTCGCGGTGCTTCTCAGCCTGCGCCGCCTCGCGGTGCTTCTCAGCCTGCGGAGGAAGGTGGACAGACGCCTGGTTCTGGCGCTGTGCAGCCTGCGTCTTTCACGGTCGCCTCGTTCAATTTCGGGTTCGAGCAGGGCATGATGACTGGTAAGCAGGCGGCCACTCACTGCGCTAACTTCGGAAGGTTGTGCGCCAAGATAGTGGAGACCGCTGATGCTGATATGGTCTGTGGCTGCGAGGTCGGTGCGTTCCGTGAAGGCTTTCGCCGAGCAGGGATCAACGTGACAGACATCCTCAGTAAGCCTTTCGGTGATGGCATTCGCTTCTTGGAGGTCGACAACTACTTGACTCTCTGGGGGTTCCGCGGTGCTTCTCAGCCTGCGGAACTGACTCTGTGCGAAGACAGCAAAGTTTACAGGCCTCCTAGCGGCCGAGATATTGATGCTGTTATTTCACATTTTGAGGTGAACAAACCAGGCCATGACAAGTTCCACGTGGTGATCGCCAACATGCACATCGTGTGCGGCAAGAAACCGCCGAGCATCCAGACTCGAAAGCGGACAGTTCGCCATCTCCGCTTGCACCTGGACGGCCTGGCCAAGATTCTTGAGAATCTAAACGAGGCAGTCGTTGTGCTTGTAGTCGGCGACGACAACCTCACTTTCCAGGAGGCGCGGGAGGCTTACCAGCGCGAGCAGAACGACGAGAAGGTATGGGAGGTCCATGCCACTCCGGCCGACCTCAAAGGCGACCACGTCGCGGTCTGCGGAGCAGTCGCCCGTTTCTGCTCCATTGCCGTTGGCGCGTCTTTTACGGATCGTGGCATGCGCAACGACGCACACGATGCGGTGGCGGTTGTGCTCACTCTCCCTGGTGCTATTCAGCCTGGGGAGAGCAAGAGGCGGAAAATTGTCGTCGAAAACGTCTCCGACGCCGACGTCAGCGTACAGGCGGACCGCGAGTCTTCTGTGCATTGGGATCGGTCGCCGAGTTCTGCTCCTCCGCTTTCACCGACTTCACCGGGTGATCCCGACTACGTCGAGGATGTCGTTCAGAATCGCGCGGACGACTTGCACAGGGAGCTGAGGAAGCTTTGGGACGACAGGTACGACGAGGAGTACGATCCGAAAGTCCTCCATCATCTCAGTCTCTTGCTTTTCAAAAAGAGGAAGTCCACGGAGCCAGCGGACACTGATCCAGCTGGCGCTCCTCAGCCTGGCTCGGAATATGACACGGCCTTTGCGTCTCAGGAGGAGACTGGCCGAGCCATTCTCTCTGTCCTTAAGCTTCGACATGACTTTCTGCGGAGCAAGAACATCGACGACATGCGCTACGTTCTCACGGAGCCTGAGCGCCAGGAATTGGTCAGAGTAGCTCGCGACCAGTACGAGCAGTCGCGGCAGCAGCGTGCGCTTCAGGAACGGGATATCGAAAAGGGAAAAGCGAAAGGCAAGTCTGCGCCACAAGGGGGCCATGCGGTTCCGCAGGGTCCGAACAAAGGGCCAGGCGGTAAGAAAGGTTCTCACGGTGCTTCTCAGCCTGCGGGAAAAGGTGGCCAGGCCAAGGGTGCAGGTCTGGGTAGCGTCGCCAAGTTTGTGAAAGACCAGAAGCGTAAGCGGTGGCATCGCCATTTGCAACGTGTGGCCGGTACTAAACAGATCTGGGAGGTGCTGGCCTTCTCAGGGCGCTTCGACGTTGATTGGTTAACGCAAGCGTTGCAAGCTGATCACAGTGAGGGCCGTGATGCAGCAGTTCCCGAGGAAGCTCTGCGGCAACAGCGGCGCCGGCTGCACCACCAGAAGGCCGAGGCCATCGCGCGCTACAACGAGGGGGAGCGGCTTTCCCTATATCTGTCTGCCCAGGCTGGCCAGGCAAAGCCGAACTTCACGCGCAGGCAGCAGGACGTGTTGCAGATGTTTGAGAGCGGAGCGCTGCTTCAAATCCGCAACCAAGCGATTCTGGCGTGCGGGCACGGCCGTCTGTTCAGGGGCGATGGCGACTACCTGGACATCGGCGGCAGCACGGGCGGTGGCTCCAGGCGCATCATCGATTCTTGGCAGCCGCCGGACTGGCGTGACTTCCTCCAAGACGATCAGGACATCTGAGTTTTGCAAGTCTCTCTGCCCGCGGTGCTTCTCAGCCTGCGGTCTGCCGCTCTCCAGCTGCGGTCTCGAGCAGTAGTGTTCGAAAGCATGCGAGTTCCTGCGGTGCTTCTCAGCCTGCAGGTTTCGCAGCCTGCGCTCTGCAGTACAAGTGCTTTTCAGCATGCGACATCCTGCGGTGCTTCTCAGCCTGCAGGGTTCGCAACGTGCGGTTTGCAATGCATTCCTTTTCAGTATGCGAGTTCCTGCGGTGTTTCTCAGGCTGCAGGGCTCCGAGGCTCTTCGCTTCGATGCCATTGTTTTCAGACACCGTAGCTCCGTTCCGTAAACGTCTTCCAAGAGCCGCTCGCAACCTTTTGCAGCTGGCTGTCTGCACGCTTCGCCGGCTTTTGCTGCGCGGACACTTTTCACACACACGTCAGCGCCGTTTGTAGGCGTCAGAAAAACATGTAGACATTCACGAAGGGCTCAGTCTGTATATCGTCACATCATTACATACGCAGTCGTCGAACACATCGGTGTACATTCAGCGCTTTGTCCTTCTAGCTGGGTTGCTTCGTGCTGAGGCTGAGGCTGATGCAGGCTGAGGCTGAGGCAGGCTGAGGCTGAGGCCGAGGCTGACGGCAGACTGAGGCTGAGGCTGAAGCAGGCTGAGGCTGAGGCAGAGGCAGGCTGAGGCTGAGGCTGAAGCTGAGGCAGGCTGATGCTGAGGCAGGCTGAGGCTGAGGCTGAGGCTGATGCAGGCTGAGGTTGAGGCAGTCTGAGGCTGAGGCCGAAGCTGAAGGCAGACTGATGCTGAGGATGAAGCAGGCTGAGGCTGAGGCTGAGGCAGGCTGAGGCTGAGGCAGGCGGAGGCTGAGGCTGAGGCAGGCTGAGGCTGAGGCTGTGACTGCGACTGCCGTTGCCACTGCGACTGTCATCGCGAATGCGACTACGACTGCGAGAACAGCAGAACTCTACAACTGGATGCTCATTTGAATCTTAAGGGGAATGCTTCCAGATATGCTCCTACACATCGCTGCTAGGTTGCTTTGCCGGGATAATCTTGTGGCCAAGAAACAACGAATTTGGACAAGTCTCTTAAGTCGAGGCAAACATGATCGACCCACAAACCCGGGAAAGGAATACAGGATTGCAAAGCATGGCAACGTTTCAAAGACACCTGATTGGGCGACGGGCAAAGGTAATGCTGAGTGTATCGATCTTGATGTACCGTGCAGAGGGCTGTCCTGTGCTGAGCCGTGCTGAATCGCGATGTGCCATGCCGCGAATGTGCTCTATAGCGTTGTGAATCGAATCCTCCTTTGCATCCGAGTCCTGACCGAACTGATCTGGATCTTCAGCTCGAGCTGCCTGAGCACATAGCTGCCCCAGAGCTAATTGACAGGGGGACATGCCAGGAGGACGCGCCATGGAACGTCCCAAGGATCGCGCCAGGCGACGCGCGAGGGAACGTGCCATGGGGACGCATCGCGAGACGTGCTAGCATGGACGTTCCACGGGACGTGCCAAGGGACGCGCCACGCGACGTGCCAGAGGGACTCGCCACGGGACGCGCCACTTTTTACCAACGCAAGAGGGAGCCCTGTGGCAAGAGAGGGAGGAACGACGACTGCTCGACCGTGCAGGCTGCTCCCGCCCGCCTCAGGATCTCGTGGAGACCCGCTGCCGTGTTTGCGCCCAGCGCCGCCGCCGCCGGTGGCGCCGTTGGCGGAGCCGCCGCCGTCGCTGCGTTGGCGCCCCAGGGTGCTGCGCCCGCCGCCCCCCCCGAGCTCTCGGAGCAGGAGCCGCTGGCTCCGCTGCTGCTGCAGGCCTGGCTGCGGTCGCTTCCCGCGCCTGCTCGGGGGCCCCTGGCGCGGCCCCTCCGGGTGGCCGAGTAGCTCGCTGGGCTGGCCGGGTCGCTGCCGCTGGCCGGTGCCGCCGCCCGCGGCGAGGCCGGCGCGGGAGTCGGGGAGCGCTCGGGGGAGCGCTGCGCGCGGCGCCGCCCTGTGGCCCCGTTGTCTTTCGCCTCGCGCGGGGGCCTGCGCGTGCGCGGGCGCGCGGCCGGCTCCCGCCGCGCCGCCGCCCCGGGAGCGCCCGCCGTGCTGCGCTCCAGCGCTGGCGGAGCGGACGGCGGCTCCAGCGGGGGCGGCAGCGGCGGCTGCGGCGGCCGCTGGGGCCAGGCCTTTGGCGCAGGAGCCGGTGACGCTCCGGGCCGGCGTCGCTCGCGGCTGGAGCCGCGCCTCGTGCTGCCCGCCGCCCCTGGGTTCCTGCTGCGCCGGCCCCCCGTCCGGCCCGCGCGGGGCGGCGTCCACCCGCAGCTGCGCTTCGCTCGGGCTCGCCCAGGGAGCCGGGTCCAGGCGCGCCGGCGCCGCCTCCCCGCGGCGTCCGCGGGGCCTCCTCGAAGGGGAGCGCGGCACCCGCGGGGGGCTCGGGGCAGCAGCCCCCAGCTGCTGCCCCCGGCGCTGCCCCGCAAGCCTCCGCCGCAGCCAGCTGGGAGACTTGACCTTTTTTTCTTCTTCTTCTTCTTCTTCTTCTTCTTCTTCTTCTTCTTCTTCTCCTGGCGGCGGCCCTCCTGCCAGGGCGTCGGGCTGCCACCGCCCTGGCGCCGGGAGTAGCGGCCCGTCCGCGAGCTGGACCGGGCAGAGGCACCACGCCCAGGCCCAGCCTGGCGGCAGGGGCGGCCGCTCTGCCGCCCCGCCGAAGCCATCCATGCACCGGGGCCCGGGCCGCGCGGGGCCCCTGCGCGCCGCACGCGCGCGCCTGAGGGAAGGCTCCTCGAGCCTCCCCGTTGGCTTGAGCCAGAATGGCTACGGACGGGACGCGCCACAGAACGTGCCAGGGAACGTGCCAAAATGCAATGCTGAGTGTATCGATCTTGATGTACCGTGCCGAAGGCTGTGCTGTGCCTGGGAGAGCTGCACACGTGAAAACAAGCGTTTCGCTCCAGACATTCTCAACACAACCCTATGCTAGACATGCGCCTGGGCAACCTGGACACATGCAAACAAGCGTGGCGGTGGAGACTTCCTCAACACATCCTCATGCTAGACATCCGCCTGGGCGACCTGGACGCGTAAGAACGAGCGTCTCGCTCGAGACGTCCTCAACATATCCTCATGCTAGACATCTGCCTGGGCAACCTGGACGAGTGAAACCAAGCGTCTCGCTCGAGACATCAAGACCTGGGCACGTAAAACCAGCATCTCACTTGAGAAATCCCCTGAATTCTGGTCCCCAGGGGAGGACAACGTATAATACAAAACAAGCGTTTCACTCGAGACATCCTCAACAATTTCTGCAACGCAAGCGTCTCGCTCGGGAGATCCTCAAATTTTCATTCGCCAGCCCTGCTCGAACTCGTTATTTATCGCAGATTAAATTCGCTGGCCCTACAGCCGTCGAGGCCGGAGGTAACAGCTAAAAGAGAACCCTGGGCCGACGCCCTTTCCAGGAAAAGGGTTCCAAACACAACGTCTCCCCTCCCCCCAGGCGTCCCCCTCGCTGGCCCGAGCGCGATGCCGCCACCACTTCGTAGAGCAAGTTCCGAAGAGCAAATTCGTAGAACAAGCTATGCGTCACGATGAGAAATAATCGAGTGTATTACTTCACATCGTGGCACGAAACTTGCTGTACGAGCTCATGCCCCGTGCTGCTGCGCTCCTTGTGACCTGGGCGCTTCGACATCGGCCTGCGGATCCGCGGATCATGCACAGTAGCTTAGATCCCGACGCGATCCATATACCTGGCCGGAGTCAGGGGGAGGGAACTGCGAAGAGAATGATGAGCAGCAGCAGGATCGGGGAATGCTACTTCGGCGCAACGAAAGTGTCCGTGGAAATACGGAAGACCTCCAGACGACCCAGACAGGATGCCTGGGCGGCCCCATGGCCCCAAGATGGTTCCACGACGGCCTCAGACGGGCACGAATATGTGAGCGATGCCCTGGAGACCAGGCGCGGTGGCCCCAAAGCGACCCTGAGGTGGTCGGAGCATTCCCAAAGTACAACACCATGATCTTACGATGACCTGGAGATGATTTTAAGATGACCTCAAGACGACCCGAACACGTCATACATTGGCGGGATTGGGTGCCACCGCGGGGTTTATCCAGACCCTATCTTTTATGAGTGGGATCGTACTGTAGAATTGAAGGGGGAACTACTCGCCAAGGACCCCGCCGAGACCACGCAGGAGGGCTATCTTGCCAGGCTTCTAGGGGGGGAGGGGGGTTCAACGCATCCTGCCCCTCAACCCCGTCGGGGCCGTTGCCAAGAGAGGTGCGACGCAGGCGAGCACACAATGCCATCGGGCCCAACTCAGGACATTCAAGGAACTTTCGGAGCGGCGATGTAGAGGTGCCCCTGACCAAAGGTGCCCCCAGCTTTTCGCTCAACTTTTGGCGCCCCTGGGGGCACACTGGGCTTCGTGAGGGGTCATCTGGCGGCAGTGGGAGCCTCCTTGGAAATCCTGGGGGTACCTTGGGACTGGGGCACTTCTAGCAACACCCGGCAGGAAGAGGGGGACATCACCTGGAGCTTCACCCCGCGCATGGCAGGTCCAATCGACTTGGAACGGCCCACGTGTCCCTGCTCGCTGCACTCCTACCCATCCCTCTCCTGATCCCTGCTCGTTCTCTCCTCTCTCTCTCTCGCTCTCCTCCATCCCCTCCTCCTCCTCCTCATCCTCCTCCTCCTCCTCCTCCTCCTCCTCCTTCGTCTCCTCCTCCTCCTCCTCCTCCTCTATTTCCTCCTCCTCCTCCTCCTTTTCCTCCTCATCCTTTTTCTCCTCGGCAGCAGCAGCCTCAGCATCAGCAACAGCATCAGTATCATCACCATCGTCATCATTATCAGCATCATCATCATACTCAGCATCATCATCAGCATCATCACCATCATCAGCATAATCATCATCATCAGCAGAAGCAGCAACACCAACACCATCATCCTCAGCATCAGCATCATCACCATCACCAACAACCAGAACCATCAGTATGATCAACAGCAGCAGCATCAGCGTCAGCAGCAGCATGAGCATCATAATCACCATCATAACCAGCATCAGCATCGTCATTATCAGCAGCATCACCATCATCATCATCACCACCAATATATCCATCCTCCTCATCATCATAATCTTCATCCTCATAACCTCTTTCGTCACCATCATCATCACCATCACCATCAGCATCATCATCGTCCGCAGCATCATCATAAGCATCATCCTCAATATCATCATCACACTCACCATCAACAGCATCATCATCAGTATCATCACCATCATCATCACCATCATCATCACCACCGTCACCACCACCGTCATCATCATCATCAGCAGCATTATCAGCATCAGCTTCATCATCATCACCAGCACTCCAAACATTATCAGCATCACCACCATCATCACCATCATCACCATCACCATCATCACCACCATCAACACCACCACCACCATCAGCATCATCATAATAATCAAACTCACCATCATCACAATTAGCAGCAGCGTCATCTTCACCATATTCATCATCAGCAGAATCATCATCACCAGCATCCTCATAATCATCATCAGATTCATCAGCATCAGCATCAGCATCAGCATCAGCACCAGCATCGTTATCATCATCATCATCATCAGCATCATCAGCCTCATCATCATCATGAGCAGCAGCAGCAGCATCATCATCATCAGCATCATCATCATCATCTTCATCATCATCATCATCATCATCATCATCATCATCATCGTCATCGTCATCGTCATCGTCATCATTATCATCCGCCCATCCTGGGTCGTCCGCCGCGCCCTCGTCATCCTAGGGAGGACGAGGACCCTGATACGCCACCACGGGGCCTGCAAGAGTTCCCTGGTCGGCGTCCCGAACGGACATTCGACACTGGTTCCTGTTTTTGGCAGGTGAGAACACGCGAATTAACGATTGATGGTTGAGGAGCAAAAGAGCAACTGCTTTGAAACGAAATCGCAGGCCGCTGCATGTCGGCACGCTCCTTTCGGGCCTGTTCGCGCCAGATGCCATCAGCCCCGACGAGCTTCGGCCACGGGACCCCGCGTCCTTCCTCCTCCTCCTCCTCCTCCTCCTCCTCCTCCTCCTCCTCCTCCTCCTACTACTCCTACTCCTACTCCTACTCCTACTCCTCCTCCCCCTGCATGCAGCTCTGCCTCCCCACCCCGAGGATGTTCGCGTGAAGGAAAGAAACGGAGCTCGAGGGAAATGGGCCTTGCAGCCCGGAGCTTCCCCACCTATTTGTCATCCTGGGGCGCAGAACCCTCCGGCCGAGGCCAAGAACGGTGCCAAAACCTCCCGACCCCCTTCCCTCAGAGCTCTTTTTCTTCCGCTGCAGACGCGCGAGGCTGGGCCTTCTACTACACACAGTGATAGAAGTACAAGAACTCTGAGGGCTGTGCAAACTCCTCACAAACGCCAGGGGAGGTCGAACAACGATCCGAGAACTGCGCGCGGAACTCGAAGTATTATTTCACATGGTTATGTCAGTTGCTCCCCTGTCTGCGCGTGCACCGCGGGAGCGGGGCCTCCCGGGACAACGGAGGCGGTGGGCCGAAATACTCTCGGGGCTCGTGGAGGGCCCCAGAGGTAGCACGACACACCGCCTCCCGGGGTCCTGGGAGGCACGACGCAGCCCCTTGGCGGGGAGACCCAAAACACGATCAACCCAGGAATGTAGAAGTGTGAGGCACGGCGACGTTTTCAAAACCACCTGCTTGGGCGACAGGCAAACCAATGCTGAGCGCATCGATCTTGATGTACCGTGCCCAGGGCTGTGCTGTGCTGCGCCGTGCTGAATTGCGATGTGCCATGCCGCGATTGTGCTCTATAGCGTTGTGGATCGAGTCTTCCTTTGCATCCGAGACCTGACCGAACTGATATGGATCTTAAGCTCGAGCTGCCTGAGCACATAGTAGTTGCCCCAGAACTAATTGACAGGGGGACATGCCAGGAGGACGCGCCGCAGAACGTCCCAAGGGACGCGCCAGGCGACGTGCCAAGGGACGTGCCATGGGAACGCACCGCGTGACGTGCCAAAGGGACGCGCTACGGAACGTGCCAATGGACGCGTCACAGGCCGTGCCAGGGGACGCGCCGCGCGACGCGCCAGGGGGACTCGTAAAGGACGCGCCAGGAAACGTGCCAGGTTGCAATGCTGAATGTATCGATCTTGATGTACCGTGCCGAAGGCTGTGCTGTGCTGCGCCGTGCTGAACTGCCATGTGTCATGTGCGATTGTGCTCTATAGTGTTGTGGATCGAGTCCTCCTTTGCATCCGAGCCCTGACCGCACTGATATGGATCTTAAGCTCGAACTGCCTGAGCACATAGTAGCTGCCCCATAGATAAACCGACAGGGGGACACGCCAAGAGGACGCGCCGCGGAACATCCCAAGGGACGCGACAAGCGACGTGCCAGGAGACGTGCCATGGGGACGCACCGCATGACGTGCCAAAGGGACGTGCTACGGAACGTGCCAATGGACGTGCCACGGGACGTGTTAGGGGACGCGCCACGCGACGCGCCAGGGGGACTCGTAAGGGACGCGCCAATGAACGTGCCAGGTTGCAATGCTGAACGTATCGATCTTGATGTACCGAGTCGAAAGCTGTGCTGTGCTGCGCCGTCCTGAACTGCCATGTGCCATGCTGCGATTGTTCTCTATTGTGTTTTGGATCGAGTCCTCCTTTGCATCAGAGCCCTGGACGAACTGACATGGATTTTAAGCTCGAGCTGCCTGAGCACATGGTTAGTAGCTGCCCCAGAACCAATCGACAAGGGGACACGCCAAGAGGACGCGCCGCGGAACGTCCCAAGGGACGTGCCAAGCGACGTGCCAGGAGACGTGCCATGGGGACGCACCGCGGGACGTGCAAAGGGGACGTGCTACGGAACGTGCCAATGGACGTGCCACGGGACGTGTTAGGGGACGCGCCACGCGACGTGCCAGGTGGACTCGCCACGGGACGCGCCACGGAACGTGCCAAGGAACGCGCCAAATTGAAATGCTGAGTGTATCGATCTTGATGTACCATGCCGAAGGCTGTGCTTGGGCCTCCTGGGGCTTCTGGGGCGTTAGGAACCCATGCGTGGTTGCGCTTCCCCCACCCTGGGGAGTTAGGAACTAATTTTGTCACGCTTCTCCCGCCCTGGATCGTTAGCATATGCTTTCACGCGTCTCCCGCCCAGGGGCGTTATGAACCTATGTGTGTTCACGCTTCTCCCGCCCTGGTGCATTAGGAACCCATGTGTGTTCACGCTTCTCCCGCCCTGGGGCGTTAGGAACCTATGTGTTTTCACGCTTCTCCCGCCCTGTGGCGTTAGAAACCCATGTGGTTTATCGAGTCTCGGGCCTCCTAGGGCGTCCTGGGGTGCGGGGGACGCGAAAAATGATCCCCGAACCCGCATCCCAATACAGAACATGCGTAAAACGCGCATTTGAGCTGAGACATCCTCTGAATCCTGGCCCCCAGGAGAGGAACTATCTATAACACAAAACAAGCGGTTCATTCAAATCGCAATGTCTTCCCTGGAGGAACCCCCACAGCGCCACCCCCTGCCCAGAGCAAGAACACATCACTTTTCTGGTTTGGGATATGCGTTCGGGTAGCGCGTGTCGCCCCCCCCCCCCCGCCGTGCGTTTTCTGATAATTCGGCGTTGGGCCCGACGCCATGTTACATACCCCCTGGGCGGACACGGAACAGCACGTGGTTCCAGTTCGGGACAATCATGCTAGATACCCCACGGGGTGCCCTGGACACGCGAAAACACGTGGATCCAGCTCTGGGCAACCATGTTGGGTACACCCCTGGGTGGCCTGGACATGTGAAAACACATGGTCCTTGCTGGGGGCAACCATGTTAGATACCCCCTGGGCGGCCTGGACACGTAAAGTACTCGGTGCCAGCTCTGGGCAACCATTTTGGATACACCCCTGGGTGACCTGGACACGTAACACAAACACGTGGTCCTTGCTTGGGACAACCATGTTAGATACCCCCCTGGGTGGCCTGGCCACGTACAAACACGCGGTGCCAGCTCGGGACAACCATGTTAGATACACCCCTGAGTGGCCTTGACACGTTAAAACACGTGGTCCTTACTCGGGGCAATCATGTTAGATACCCCCCTGGGTGGCATGGACACGTGAAAATACATGGTTCCAGCTCGGAACAACCATGTTCGATACCCCCCTGCGTTGCCTGGATACGCTGAATTCGCGCTCCCACTCGAGACATCCTCACAATGTCTTCCCTGGGCCCCCCTGTCCAAGTCAAGAAAATTACCCTGGCAAGGGACCCAACCATAAGCAGTTGTGGGTACCGCAATTGTGAATATCTTCTTCGGTGAAGCTCCCTTTCGGGCCACGAACGATGCACTGGGTGGGGGAATTGCATGCGGGCGGTATCACTGGGGGTTTCGGTGGAGCTCCATATGGGGCCACGAAGCGCTGTGCTGCGTAAGTGAAAATGCCAAATTGGGTGCGTGGGACGCGTGCGGGCGGTCACACAGGGAGCTTCGATGGGGCTCCCCATGGGGCCACGAAGCGCTTTCCCTTGGGTGGGTGAAATTGCCAAATTTGGGGTGTGGGACGCGTGATGGCGGTCCCATTGGGGGCTTCGGTGGAGCTCCCTATGGGGCCACGATGCGCTGTACTGGGTGTGCGAAAATGCCAAATTGGGTGTGTGGGACGCACGGGGGCGGTCCCACGGGGGGGCTCCGGTGGAGCTCCTCCAATGGGCCACGAAGCGCTGTGCTGTGTGAAAATGCCAAATTGGGCGTGTGGGACGCATGCGGACGGTAGCACTGGGGCCTTCGGTGGAGCTCCCCATGGGGCCACGAAGCGCTGTACTGGGTGTGTAAAATTGCCAAATTTGATTTTCGGGACGCATGCGGACGGTCCCGCTGGGGGCTTCGGTGGAGCTCCCTTTGGGGCCACGGAAGTTGTACTGGGTGGGTGCAAATTCCAAATTGGGTTTTCAAGACGCATGCGACGGTAGCACTGTGGCCTTCGGTAGAGCTCCCTTTGCGGCCACGAAGCGCTGGACTGGGTGGGTGCAAAATGCCAAAGTGGGTTTTCAGGACGCATACTGACGGTCCCACTGGGGGCTTCGGTGGAGCTCCCTATGGGGCAATGAAACGTTGTACTGGGTGGGCGAAATTGCCAAATTTGGTTTTCGGGATGCATGCGGACGGTGGCACTGGTGCCTTCGGTGGGACTCCCTATGGGGCCACGAAGCGTGTGAAGGGTGTGCTGAAAGGGAGGTGGAACCGCATACGGGCGCTGCCGCTGGGGCCTTCGGTGGAGCTCCCTATGGGGCCACGAAACGTGTGAGGGGTGTCCCAAAATTGGGGTGGAACCGCATGCGGGCGCTTCCGATGGGGCCTTCGGTGGAGCTCCCCATGGGGCCACGAAACGTGTGAGGGGTGTGCCGAAATTGGGGTGGAACCGCATGCGGGCGCTGCCGCTGGGGCCTTCGGTGGAGCTCCCTGCGGGGCCACGAAACGTGTGAGGGGTGTGCCGACATGGGAATGGAACCGCATACGGGCGCTGCCGCTGGGGCCTTCGGTGGAGTCCCGATGGAGCTACGAAGCGTCTGATGGGTGTGCCGAAATGGGGGTGCAACCGCATGCGGGCGCTGCCTCTTGGGCCTTCGGCGGAGCTCCCTATGGGGCCACGAAAAGTATCAGGGGTGTGCCGAAATTGGTGTCGATGATGGTGATGGCAACGGCGATGATGATGGCGACGATGGTGATGATGACGATGATGCCGATGATGAAGACGACGATGATGACGACGATGATGTTGACGATGATGATAATGAAGATAACGATGACGATAATGATGACGATGATGATGATGCTGGTGATGATGATGATGATGATGGTGATGACGATGACGATGACGATGAGGATGAGGATGCTGATGATGATGATGATGATGATGATGATGATGATGATGATGATGATGATGATGACAGGGGGGAGGAGGGAGCAGCGGGAGGAGTGAACGCGGGGCGCTGTCTCTTGAACGATGACCCAACACCACAGAATGGCTGGGACAAAACAACTTTTCTTCATTGGGATCTGTGTTCGGGTAGCGCTTTTCGGCCCCGGTGCGTTTCCTGATGATCGGCGCTGGGCCCGACGCCATGTTAGATACCCCCCTGGGCGGCCTGGATACGTAAAAACGCAGGTTCCAGTTCTGGGCAATCATGTTAGATACCCCGCTGGGTGGCCTGGACACGTAAAAACACATGGATCCAGCTCGTGACAACCGTGTTGCATACCCCCCTGGGTGACCGGGGGCCTCCTGGAGAGGGCCAATCTATAGGAACATACTTAAAAGCACACGGATTCGAGTCCCTGGATAGAGCCAATCTATGGGAACACATGTCAGAACACGCGGATCCGTGCCCCTGACCCACATGTGTCCCGCACCCTGTGTTTTATCGATCGGAATTCCAAAAAGCAGCGTTTCGCTCGGGACAACCTCAAATTTTAATTCGCCAGCCCTTCCCGACTTTGTTATTCATCGCAAATGAATGCGCCGGTCTGTTGAAAATGAAGACGCAACCCTTCGTTTAACAAAACTAAAAGAAAGCCCTGGGCCTGCGCCCTTTCCGGCAACATGATCGACCCACGAACACGGAAAGAAAATTTAGAAATGTAAGGAGTTGAACGTTTCAAAAACACCTGATTGGGCGACGGGCACATGCAATGCTGAATGTGTCGATCTTGATGTGCGGTGCCGAGGGCTGTGCTGTGCTGCGCCGTGCTGAGAGTTGCGATGTGCCATGCCGCGATTGTGCTTTATAATGTTGTGAATCGAGTCCAACTTTAGCATCCGAGTCCTGACCGTACTGATCTGGATCTTAAGCCCCAGCTGCCTAAGCACATAGTAGTTGCCCCAGAGCAAGTTGGCAGGGGGACATGCCAGGAGGACGCGCCGCGGAACGTCCCAAGAGACGCGCCAAACGACGTGCCAGGGGACGCACCATGGTGACGCACCGTGAAGGGGACGCGCTACGGAACGTGCGAATGGACGTGCCACGGGACGTGCCAAGGGACGCGCCGCGCGACGTGCCAGGGGGAGTCGCCACGGGACGCGCAACGGAACGTACCTGGGAACGTGCCAGGTTGTAATGCCGAGTGTATCGATCTTGATATACCGTGCCAAGGGCTGTGCTATGCCTGGGCGACCTGGACACGTGAGAACAGACGTTTCGCTCAAGACATTCTCAACACATCCTCAGGCTAGACATCCGCATGGGCAACCTGGACACATGCAAACAAGCGTCTCCGTCGAGACTTCCTCGACACATCCTCATGCAAGATATCCGCCTGGGCGACGAGGACGCGTAAAAACAAGCGTCTCGCTCGAGACATCCTCACCAAATCCTCATGCTAGACGCCTGCCTGGGTAACCTGGACGCGTGAAACCAAGCGTCTCGCTCGAGACATCCTCAAGACCTGGGAACGTGAAAACCAGCATTTCACTTGAGAGATCCTCTGAATTCTTGTCACCAGGAGAGGAACATCTATAACACACAACAAGCGTTTCGCTCGAGACATCCTCAACCATTTCTGGAAAACAAACGTTTCGCTCGAGACATCCGCAACCATAATTTCGCGACCTCGTTATTTGTCGTAAACATTTCGCCGGCCCTACAACCGTCGATTCCGGGAGTGAACCTCTAAACAAGAACCCTGGGCTCAGGCCCTTTCCGAGAAAAACACGTGGATCCAGTTCTGGGCAACCATGTTGGATACACCCCTGGGCGGCCTGGACACGTTAAAACACGTGGTCCTTGCTGGGGACAACCATGTTAGAGACCCCCCCTGGGTGGCCTGACCACGTAAAAACACGCGGTGCCGGCTCTGCGCAACCATGTTAGATACACCCCTGGGCGGCCTGGACACGTAATCAACACGTGGTCGTTGCTCGGGACAACCATGTTAGATACCCCCCTGGGTGGCCTGGACACGTGAAAACACGCGGTGCCAGCTCGGGACAACCATGTTAGATACACACCTGAGTGGCCTTGATATGTTTAAACTCGTAGTCCTTGCTTGGGACAATCATGTTAGATACCTCCCTGGGTGGCCTGGACGAATGAAACCAAGCGTCGCGCTCGAGACATCCTCAAGACCTGGGCACGTGAAAACAAGCATTTCACTTGAGAGATCCTCTGAATTCTTGTCACCATGAGAAGACAATCTATAACACAAAACAAACGTTTCGCTCGAGACATGCTGAACAATTTCTGAAACACAAGCGTTTCGCTCGGGACATCCTCATATTAATTCGCCAGCCCACCTTTTCGCTGTTATTTATCGCAACAGAAATTCGCTGGCCCACCTCAAATCAATTCCGGGGGTAAACCTCTGAAAGAAAACCCTGGGCCCACGCCCTTTCCAGGAAAACCAATAATACCACTACTCCCCGGACCTCTACCAGGTGCGTCCTGACGAGGGCCTCGATGCGAATCCAGCCGTGGCGACGAGGGCGTCCCAGGAGGCCCCAAAGAAGCGATCACGAGGCAAGGGTAGCGGTATCTATTATCTGTATCTCCTCCTCCCCTGAAGACTTCCAGCATCGGAGGATGCCGGGCCGCCTGCGAGAGCCAGACCCCGCGCGGCCAGTGCCCAGGTGGCCAGAGCCCAGGCGGCCAGCACAAGCGACGAGGCCTGGCGGCGCCGCCCGGGCTCTCCGGGGCGCGGCTGCTGCCGCCACGCGCAAACATCATTGGGCGCACAACGCGTGCGCATTTCGGAGGCGAGGGGGCGAGATCGCAGGGAAGCGGAGAGCCCCCCACCTCGAAGGTGAGCGTTTTATATGTCTTGTTCAGCCGATCGGGGCGGGCCCCCCAACCCCCCTCCCCCCCCCCCCATTGGAGCCAAGCCAGATCGAGGCGGAGCCTCCCCCATGACGGACGCCCTATTGCAAACAGCAGCATTAAGCAGAGGTCCGGAGCCAGACCCCACCCTCCGCCGCCCCTCCTTCCGCCCAATGACGAAACGCCGAATAAGAAAACGCTCCCGAAAATTTCGTGTTCGTGCCGTGCGTGCGAGGCGAAGCTGCGTGGGTGGGCGAGATATTACCCCTCCTCTGGCTGGGGCGCCGCCGGGCGATCAGCGCCCACCCGGGGTTGTCCAGCGATGGCCGGGCGGTGTCCTGCGGGTGTCCCCCGCCTGTGTCCCGTCGATGTCCAGTCGGATTTCTGTTGGTGTCCCGTAGTGAAATCGATAGTGAGATCGAGAGCGACACCGATAGTGAGATCGATAGTGGGATCAGTAGTGGCATCGACAGTGAGATCGAGAGTAAGGTCGATAGTGAGATCGATAATGAGATCGATAGTAAAGTCGATAGTGCGATCGATGGTGAGATCGATTGAGTGAGATGGTGGCCCCTCCCCTCCCGAACCTCCTTATCACCCCAAGGGTGGTCGCGAAGGTAGGTGTGTATATATATAGACATATGTACAGATGCATGTATCCATACGCATGCATTCAAACATATTCATAGGTAGGCGCATCTGCGTTCGAGGAAGAGGAGCCGGCACAAACATAAACACTCGGGGGTCCGCGCGGATTTCTTGGAGCGCGCCTCCGTGCATGCCTGGGCAGGGGGCCACGGCCGACAGCGCGGTGCGGAGCACAAAGTTGCCATCCGCCGAGGCCGGAGCCGAGCCAGCCGTCGCCTGGCTGGAGGCCGCGGCCTCCAGCTCCAGACGGCCTCATGTCGCGAAAAAGCCACGGCGGGAAGCGCTCGCCCGATCTTGCCCTCTTGGGGCCCTCGCGGGGCCCCGAGAGCGTCGCACGTCGCTGCAGGATGGAGAAGCAGCTCTGCGAGCAACCCACGGAAGCTTTGGGTCGTCCCCATGGCGCCCAATGGCGCGCGTCCAATAGCGCGCAAAACGGACGCAACGCGTCTCCCTCCCATGAGATGTTTGGGCACTGTGTGGAAACAAATCGGCACTATTTACCGCTATTCGGCGACATTGGGCGCGCTGCGCGCGGTCTTGGACGCTATTCGCCGATATGCATCCAGTGCAAGACAAGCGGAAACGTTTGTGGCTTACTATCTATTTCGACCTCCGGGGCCCTCTCTGGCCCCAAGAACGATTGGGACTGAACATGATCAACCCACGAACCCGGAAAGGAACTTAGAAATGTAAAGCATGGTAACCTTTTAACGACACCTCGAAAGGCACATGCAATGCTTAATGTGTCGATCCTGATCTGCCGTGCCGAAACCTATTCTGTGCTGCGCCGTGCTGAATTGCGATGCGCCATGCCGCGGTTGTGCTCTATAGCGTTGTGGATCGAGTCCTCCTTTAGCATCCGAGTCCTAACCGAACTGATCTGGATCTTAAGCCCCAGCTGCCTGAGCACATAGTAGCTGCCCCAAAGCTAGTTGACAAGGGGACATGCCAGGAGGACGCGCCGCGGAACGTTCCAAGGGACGCACCAGGCGACGTGCCAGGGTACGTGCCACGGGGACGCACCGCGGGACGTGCCAAGGGGACGCGCTACGGAACGTGCCAGTGAACGTGCCACGGGACGCGCCAGGGGACGCGCCGCGCGACGTGCCAGGGGGACTCGCCACGGGACGCGCAACGGAACGTGCAAGGGAACGTGCCAGATTACAATTCTGAATGTGTCGATCTTGATGTGCCGTGCCGAGACCTGTGCTGTGCTGCGCCGTGCTGAATTGCGATGTACCGTGCCGCGATTGTGCTTTATAGCGCTGTGGATCGAGTCGTCCGTTGTATCCGAGTCCTGACCGAACTGATCTGGATCTTAAGCCCCAGCTGCCTACGCACGTAGCAGCTGCCCCAGAGCTAGCTGACAGGGGGACATGCCAGGAGCACGCGCCGCGGAACGTCCCAAGCGACGCGCCAAGCAACGTGCCAAGGGACGTGCCATGGGGACGCACCGCGGAACGTGCCAAGGGGACGCGCTACGGAGCGTGCCAATGGACGTGCCGCGGGACGCGGCTGGGGACAAGCGGTTCGCTTGAGACATCCTGCCCAAATCCTCATGCTAGACATCCGCCTGGGCGACCTGGACACGTGAAACCAAGCGATTAGCTCAGCACATCCTAAACACATCCTCATGCTAGACATCCGCCTGGGCAAACTGGACACGTGAAAACAACTGGTTCGCACGAGAGATCCTCAACATATCGTTATGTTAGACATCTGCTTGAGCGACCTGGACGCGTGAAAACAAGCGTTGCTCTCAAGACATTCTCAACACCCCCTCGTGCTAGACATCCGCCTGGGCGACCTGGACACGTGCAAACAAGCGTCTCGCTCGAGACTTCCTCAACCCACCCTCATGCTAGACATCCGCCTGGGCGACCTGGACGCGTGAAAACAAGCGTCTCGCTCGAGACATCCTCACCAAATCCTCATGCTAGACACCTGCCTGGGCAACCTGGACGCTTGAAACCAAGCGTTTCGCTCGAGACATCCTCAAGACCCGTGCACGTGACAACAAGCATTTCACTTGAGAGATCCTGTGGCCCTCAGGAGAGGGCAACCTATAACATAAAACAGGCGTATCGCTCGAGAAATCCTCAACAATGTCTGCAACACAAGCGTTTCGCTCGGGACATCAATCTCACCAGCCCTTTGGGCGACAGGTGGTCTAAGGGTGATCTGTTTTTCTTCCACAGCCCCTCTTCCCTTCGGGGAGGGGAGCACTCCCCCCCCCCTCCCCCCCTTGTTTTTTTTTTGCGAGGGGCACCGATGTGTCAGAGGGTTATTTTTTCGGCCAGTGGGAGGACCAACTGTTGATACCCCTCACGAGGACCGTGGCCCCAGAGGGGGGGGCAGACATCGAAGACTCCCCCTCTTTTATACTCCTCGTCCTCGTCCTCGTCCCCCTCCTCGTCCTCATCCTCGTCGACCTCATCGTGCTTATCCTCGTGCTCCTCTTCCTCCTGTTTATCGTCTTCCTCCTCCTCATCATCATCATCATCAACCTCCTCGTCCTCTCGTTCTCGTCCATATCCTTCGTCCTCCTCACCGTTATCTTCCTCTTCCTCCTCCGCCTCCTCCTCATCCTCGTCCTCCTCCTCGTTCCCATCCTCCCCCTCGTCCTCTTCCTCCTCCTTCTTTTCCGCCTCCTCAATCTCTTAGTCCTCGTCCTCTTCATCCTCGTCCTCTTCCTCGTCTTGCTCTTCTTACCTCCTCCTCCTCCTTCTCCTCCTCTTCGACCCCTCCCACGCCCCCACGTGGGCCCAGCGGAGATGGCCCCAACACGCCGTCCAGGCCGGCCTCCCTCGCTGTTTGACTATGCGTGTCTCTTCCTCTCTCCCCCCGTCAGCTCTCATGGGCATCGTTTCTGGATGGGCTGGTGGGGATACGCGAAGGGTCAATCAGTTCTGCAAAATAAGCGTTTCGTTATAATTTCGCCGGCCCTACGCGACCTCGTTATCTACTGCAAGTAATTTCACCGGCCCCACGCAAGTCGAGGCCAGGGAATTAACCAACTGAAAGAGAACCCTGGGCCGACGCCCTTTCCGGGAACAAGCTGTCCCTGGGGAGGGGAGGAGGGGAGGCCTTCTGGGTTCAACGTTGCGACACAATCTCAGCGGGTAAGGCCTAAGAAGCGAGGCAAAGGGGGGAGGGAGGTCTTCCATCTGGGGGAGTCAACCTGGCCAGCTGGGCCGCGTCTGGGTCGAAAGGCCCACAAGTGGCCGAAATCACGGAACGGCAAACATGGCCACGGAGGCAGGGAGGGAGGGAAAATGGGAGCAAAGTGTGCCGCTATGTTGGCTCAAGGGCTGGGGCTGAAAATTCAGGCGCTGTACCCCCTAGGCGCCAGTCCCGTGTGGCTTTCTCTCCCTGGCGTAGTGTATAGAATCTCGTCCTGGAGTGCACCTGCCCCCCCCCTCCCTAACCCTTCTCAGGGGGGGGGTCGAAAACTGTACTTTCAATGCTGAACTTAGTGGTTCTACCTTGTTGCGCCCACCCGCTGGCCCCTGGTCAAGCAGCCCTTCGCTACAACTGACACTGCGCAGACTTCGTTCTGCTGTCGCAGAAGCTGCTCCTTGGGGGGGGAGGCCTTCCAGGGTCCAACGTTGCGACGCAATCTCAACGGGTAAGGCCTAAGAGCTGGGCTTCCATCTGAGAGAGGGGTCTTCCATCTGGGTCGCAAGGCCCACCAATGGCCGAAATCACGGGACGGCAACACGGGCATCTGCGATCAATGACAAACAACACCACTTGTGGGCACCGACAGGAAAGGTGTTGAAGAGATAATACCTGCCAGAATGATGGACGAGCGGCGCCATCAGATACATCTAGGGCAACGGCAAAGAGACGATGTGGATGATTCGTACTGAAGTAAATTACTGTGAACATGAAGCCAACAACAAAAGCCGTCCTGGACAGAGCCCGAGTGGAAAGGGCTCGCGCGGGAGTCCAGAGCCGATCCAAAAAATCGCGCGGGCCCCCGAAAGTTTGTGCGTATCCTTGTCAGGGGGTGCCCCGACAATAATGTTCGCAAGGTGCGCTGAACAGAGACACAAACTGGACGCACCCATGAGACGCCTTTCTCTTCTCGGCCGCCGTGTGCGAAACCTATGGAGCAACCAGCAGCAAGACGATGTCCCTCGGCGGCCGAGTGCGCAACTTGTGGCTCAACCAAGGAAAACGTTGATTCTGGTATCGGCCGCCGTGTGCGCAACTTGTGGCGCAGCCTGTTTTTACATATGCGCCACCGTGAGCGCAACCTGTGGCGAAACCATTCGCAAGCCTCTTTATGCTCGGCCACCTCGCGCGCAGCCTTTGGCGCAACCAATACCAGGCCGTTGCATGATGGGCTGCCGAGTGCCAAGCCCACGGCGCAACCAAAACCAGCCCTGCTCATGTTCGGCGGCGGTGTGCGCAATACATGGCGCTGCCTGTGGCGCACCCCGCGGATGGGGCAACCCTCGGAAGAACAACTGGCGCAACCCATTGCGCAACGGCACAAACTGCGAGTCGGGCAACCCATGGCACAACTCAACAACCATGGCGGATCCTGGCAATCCTCGCTCTGGGGGGCCATGGCGGATCTCATGGCTGGCCCCCAAATAAATCCATGAGAATGCCAAACTGTTCATTACCAGCCTCGTCCCGGGGGCCCATGGCGCACCCCACGGATGGCCAACAAGTGGCGCAACTCGTGGAAGCCGCAACCTGTGTCGAAACCAATGTATGGTGCATCTCGTGGCGCAACCCAAATGGCGCAACTCATGGATCGCGCAGTCCATGCCGCGCCACACAGATGGCACAAGCCCCTGGCAATTCTGCGGAGCTCCGCCAAATCTAGCCACGCCCTTTGGGCTGGCGCCGGGGCCCAATCGGCACACTGCCTTGTCACTGTTCCTTCAGCGTGGCCACCCCCTAAACGCTCTGGGCGATGACTTCCACCACCACCCTCGAGGAGGAGTAGGAGGCGGAAGAGGAGGGAGGACGTGGAGGACGTGTCTCAGGACTGGTCAATCTTGTTTGGCAATCGCTGGGGCCCGTGTACCCAAAGAAGCGTCGCATCCCAGCAGTTACAATCATGTTGCAGCAACACCACCATGCCTAAGCAATCCAATTTGCCTCGGAAAGGCTTTCTATCACGGCCGAAGATGACAATGATTCGTTCCCCTTGGCTCATCCGTGCCGGCGAGGAGTGGTGGGGGATCTATTGTCGCCCGCATATCTTATCTTGCTCGCAAACCACGCGTTGAAAGGGTTATGGTGTGCCCGCGCGATGCACGTGGATGTCGGCATCTTTGTAGCTTGGCCGCCGCAGCGGCCGACACGCACGTCGAAGAGCCCGCAGGTTGCGCGAGTGCAGCGGCCAGACGTCCGAGGTTTTGCCAGAGGGGGCCGAACGGTCATTCACTGTCCTTGGGTGCGTGGCTGCAGTGAAATTCCGCGGCGAGAATTATGCTTGTTGTTGTTGTTGAACATTATTTATTCTAAAGAATAATTATTGTTGGGCCCCCTGGTGCGCGCCCCCCCTGCGCCGCCTAGGCCGCAGCTACATTTTCATCATTTTCGTGAGGAAGCCTCAGAAAAGAGGGTGTGTACAGGATCCGGTTGTTTTGTTGTAATCCGCTTTCCCTTGCAAAAAACAATAGAAAATGACATTTCTTGTTCTAATATAATCAAATTTCAAGAATCCCTTGCAAAAAATAAGGTAAAGTGGACATTCGCGCGCGCAAGACGAAATCCTTCCAAAACCTTAGTGTTCGCAGCGATTTTAACATAAAAACATCAAAAAACCCCATGGTTTTTCAAAAAAAAAAAAAAACGTCAAAATTTCATCCCGCGCGCTCTTGCGGATTCGTAGGAAACCCAACACTTTTTAAACATTTCTGTCAAACGGGCTTTTGTGAGCTACTTTTTCGAACTTCTGCGACAACGGTTGCGCACCTGCCAGGGCCATCATCCCTGTCAAATAATACCATGCGGGACACATTCGTTTTTTCTTCGCGCGCGCACGCCGTCGTCGTCGGCCGCGGGGCCCTGAATAGTAGCCACGGTCGTCCGCATGCCACGAAGTGAAGTGTCCGAACGTCATAGGGCGGGAAGCTGGGTGTGGGTGGTGGCGAAGAGTCGTTTGGAAATTTGGTAGAGCTTGAACCGGCCCCCCCACAAAGTGGGGGTATTGCCCGCCTCCTATGAAAACCCTGGCACTGGTGAGAACGGAGTGTCCCCAGTCTTAAATGATTGTTGTTGTTGTTGTTGTTGTTGTTGTTGTTGTTGTTGTTGTTGTTGTTGTTGTTGTTGTTGTTGTTTTTGTCGTCTTCCCACACGCGACCCGCCAGGCGACCCACCTCGCGACTCGCCTCGCGATTCACCCGCGACCCATTCGCGACCCTCCCCGTGACCCGCCCCGCGACCAGCCCGCGACCCACCCGCGCCCGCCGCCTCACTCTTATCCGCAACTCTGGGGTGCTACATACTTATGCCGCGTCTTTGCATGCAACTCACAGAAGCTGTTGGTCGGCGCTGTGGCGCCCACTAATCGCGCCAAATCGTGCCCGATAGCGTGCAACGCGGACGCAACGCATCTCCCGCGCATGGCGCCAATTGAGCGCTACCTGGGCGCTGTTCGGCGCTATTGAGCGCGATTCGGCGAAAATCAGCGCGGTGCGAGCGCTGCTGAGCGCCAATCGGTGATATGCACTCAATGCAGAACGAGCGGAAACTTCCGGGACTTCCAGTCGAAACCACAGCGTCAGTTCAACAACAGGACGTCCGAGACGCGGTGCTTTTTGCCGCGTTTCGCTCTTCGACGCGTGGGCCAACAATTAGCGAGCAACGACAGAGCACAGAAGCTTTTGGCCGTCCCCATGGCGCCCACTAGCGCGTCCAACAGCGCCCACCAACGCGCAAAACGGACGCAACGCACCTTCCTCGAATGGTGCCATTGTGCGCCATGCGGGTACTAGTCGGCATTGACTGGCGCTACTGGGCGCTGTGCTAGTCGGCGTTGATCGGCGATACTGGTGACCGTTTCATACCATTGAACCCTTCTGGGACCAAATCGCCGATATACAGCGGCGGCAACAGAGAAGTGAACATGATCGACCCACGAACTCGGAAAGGAATATAGACATGTTAGGCATGGCAACGCTTCAGAGACACCTGATTGGGCGACGGGCAAATGCAATGCTGGATGTATTGGATTTGATGTACCGTGCCGAGTGCTGTGCTATGCTGCGCAGTGCTGAATTGCGATGTGCCATGTCACGATTGTGCTCTATAGCGTTGTGGATAGAGTCCTCCTTTGCATCCAAGCTCGAGCTGCCTGGGCACATAGTAACTCCCCCAGAGCTAATTCACAGGGGGACATGCCAGGAGGACGCGTCGTGGAACGACCCAAGGGACGCGCCAAGAGACGTGCCAGGGGACGTGCCATGGGGACGCACCGCGGGACGTGCCAAGGGGACGCGCTACGGAACGTGCCAATGGACGTGCAGCGGGACGTGCAAAGGGACTCGCCGCGCGACGTGCCAAGGGGACTCGCCACGGGACGCGCCACGGAACGTGCAAGAAAACGTGCCAAATTGCAATGCTAAATGCATCGATCTTGATGTACCGTGCCGAAGGCTGTGCTGTGCTGCAACGGGCTGAATTGCGATGTGCCATGCCGCGATTGTGCTCTATAGCGTTGTATCCCCCTGGGTGACCTGACAATGTTAAAACATATGGTTCCAACTCGGGACCACCATGTTAGATACCCCCTCTAGGTGGTCTGCACGCGAACATGATGGACCCACGAACCCGGAAAGGGATATAGACATGTGGAGCATGGACACGTTTTCATGATACCCAACTGGGCAACACCTCACGAAACATCCCACGAGACACCTCACGAAACAGCCCACGAGACACCTCACGAAACATTCCACGAGACACCTCACGAAACATTTCACGAGACACCCCGCGAAACATTCCACGAGACACCCCACGAAACATTCCACGACGACAGGCAACCACTCAACCAAGGCGGTGTGGTCGTGCTGGGGAGTGGTCGTGCTGGGGTGTGGTCGTGCTGGGGGGTGGTCGTGCTGGGGGGTGGTCGTGCTGGGGGGGTGGTCGTGCTGGGGGGTGGTCGTGCTGGGGCGTGGTCGTGCTGGGGCGTGGTCGTGCTGGGGCGTGGTCGTGCTGGGGCGTGGTCGTGCTGGGGCGTGGTCGTGCTGGGGTGTGGTCGTGCTGTGGTAAGGTCGTGCTGGGGTGTGGTCGTGCTGGGGTGTGGTCTTGCTGGGGTGGGGTCGTGCTGGGGTGTGGTCATGCTGGGGTGGGGTCGTGCTGGGGTGTGGTCGTGCTGGGGTGTGGTCGTGCTAGGGTGGGGTCGTGCTGGGGTGGGGTCGTGCTGGGGTGTGGTCGTGCTGGGGTGTGGTCGTGCTGGGGTGTGGTCGTGCTGGGGTGGGGTCGTGCTGGGGTGGGGTCGTGCTGGGTGTGGGGTCGTGCTGGGGTGGGTGGTCGTGCTGGGTGTGGTCGTGCTGGGGTGTGGTCGTGCTGGGGTGTGGTCGTGCTGGGGTGTGGTCGTGCTGGGGTGTGGTCGTGCTGGGGGGTGGTCGTGCTGGGGGGTGGTCGTGCTGGGGGTGTGGTCGTGCTGGGGGGTGGTCGTGCTGGGGCGTGGTCGTGCTGGGGCGTGGTCGTGTTGGGGCGTGGTCGTGCTGGGGTGTGGTCGTGCTGTGGTGAGGTCGTGCTGGGGTGTGGTCGTGCTGGGGTGTGGTCTTGCTGGGGTAGGGTCGTGCTGGGGTCGGGTCGTGCTGGGGTGTGGTCGTGCTGGGGTATGGTCGTGCTGGGGTGGGGTCGTGCTGGGGTGGGGTCGTGCTGGGGTCTGGTCGTGCTGGGGTGTGGTCGTGCTGGGGTATGGTCGTGCTAGGGTGGGGTCGTGCATTTCGCTCGAGACATCCTGCCAAAATTCCAGGAAATCGTACAAAAACAAACGAATTAGTCGAGACATCATCGAAATTCCTTCGCGCGGGGCGCTTTTCCGCGTCGCGGCCGGCTCTGCAAAACAAGCGTTTCGCTCGAGACATCCTCTGCAAACTCTGCGGAGCAAGCGTTTCGCTCGAGACATCCTCAACGCACGAAAAAGTGGCCCGCACCCTGTGATTTATCGATCGGGATTTCAAAAACAAGCGTTTCGCCTGAGACATCCTCAGCACCGGGAACCCTGGGCCTTTGCCCTTTCCGGGGGGGGAAAAAAAAAACACGTGGCCCAGCCCACCCAGAGGAGATATCTTACATGCGGTCGTCTGGGGCGCAGGAGGGCCCAGGAACGCCCAGAAGGGCCTGGAGGCTAAAAAATCAACGAATCGATACCAAATACAAATAACCTCTCGACGATCCGTTCCGAATCCCAGGAAGGATCCAGGACGCCCATGTTAGATACCCCCTGAGTGGCCTGAACACGTGAAAAACACGTGGTGCCAGCTTGGGACCACCATGTTAGGTACCCCCTGGGTGGCCTGGACACGTGCAACCACACGGTTCCAACGCAATGCCACAATTTTAGATACCCCCCTGGGTGGCGTGGACACGTAAAAACACATGGCTCCAGCTCGGGACCACCATGTTAGATACCCACCTGGGTGGCCTGCACACGTGAAAACACGGGGCTCCAGCGCGGGGCCACCATGTTAGATACCCCCTGGGTGGCCTGGACAAATGAAAACACGTGGTACCAGCTCGGGACCACCATGTTAGATACCCCCTGGGTGGCTTGGACATGTAAAAACACGTGGGTCCAGCTCAGGACCACCATGTTAGATACCCCCCTAGGTGGCGTGGACACGTGAAAACGCGGGGTTCCAGCGCTGGACCACCATGTTGGATACACCCTCTGGGCGACCTCGGCACGTGAAAACACGTGGTTCCAGTGCGGGACCCTCATCTTAGACACCCCGTGGGTGGCCTCGACAAGTGAAACACGTGGCTCCAGCACGGGACAACCATGTTAGATACCCACCTGGGTGGCCTGTACAACTGAAAACACGTGGCTCCAACGCGGGACCACCTTATTAGATACCCACCTGTGTGGCCTGGACACGGGAAAACGTGGTACCAGCTCGGGACCACCATGTTAGATGCCCACCTGGGTGCCCTGGACACGTGAAGCGACGTGGTTCCAGCTCGGGCAGAACGTGTTAGGTACCCCGCTGTGTGGCCAAGGAAATCCGTGAAAAAAACGAATTAGTCAAAAACAAACGAATTAGTCGAGACATCCTCGAAATTCCTTCGTGCGGGACGCGGCACGCGCGAGACATCCTCGGAATTCCTGCGCGCGGGACGCTTTTCCGCGTCGCGGTCGGGGCTCCAGACCTTGTTTTTGTTTGGGGAGGGACTCTGCTAAAAATATCCCGTGCCTTCTTTTTTATGGAGGAAAACTGTGGTCTGCGGACCTCGTTATTTATCGAAGATCCGGGACGGGGGCAAACTTTCCTTGAGCGGGCACGCGAAAAACGCACTTGGTCAACTGCAAATTCACACTTTACTATCGCAGAAAATTTCCGCCGGCCCTACAGCCGTCGAGTCCAGGAGTAAACCTCTAAAAGAGAATCCTGGGCCTATGCCCTTTCCAGGAGAAACTCACACGCGCGCGACCGCCCCGACGGGGGGCCACCACTGCGTGGCAAGGCAAAGCGAAAGTGCTTGTCGCGTGGTCATGCGCGCAGATTGTGGGCGCATTTGTTCGAGGCTAGTTGTTGAGAAGCGCTCCGTTACCACCCTGTTACCACCCGGGGATGGTGTATGGAAACGACAGTCTCCCCCCCTGCCAGAGGGCTGTACACCAGCCCGAATCCTAAGCGGGAATCTTGTTTTTCCTGCACGCCCCGAGCAATTGTCCTCCTCCAACCCCGTCTCTACCTTTCATCCTGTGATACTCATCATCATCACCATCTCCAACATCATCAACATCATTACCCTCCTCCTCGTCATCCATCATCATCATCATCATCATCATCATCATCATCATCATCATCATCATCATCATCATCATCAACATGATCAGCATCATCATCATCATCATCATCATCATCATCATCATCACCACCACAATCATCATCATAATCATCATCATCATCATCATCACTATCATCATTATCCTCAACATCGTCATCATCGTCATCATCATCATCATCATCATCATCACTGACAGCATCGTCACGGCCATCTCACCACCATCACATTCCATTCGCAAGCCTGACTGACTGAACTGGGAGGCACTTCGAAATGGGAGCCCCCTCCGTGTGGCCACCCACCGCTTCGTTTCTTTTGAGTCCGAGGGCGGCCATCGGCGCACCCGGTGTAAACATAAGATGTATGATTGCCGGACCCCCATAACTCCATTTTAGACACTGATTGCCAGTGCCAGGAGCCAACTGCAAGCCACTTCGGGGTCCTCCCAGAATTGCATCCCCAGCGCTGATTACGAGCGGTCGTGCTCCAAGACCCATATTCTAGAACCAACTGTAGGCCATTTCGGTCTCTTCGTGCTTCCATCACGCCACGCCTGAGACTGATTTTGAATATCTAGGGCCTTGTTAAAACCACTTCAGGCTATGCTGCACTTCTGGGACTGATTTTGAATTTCTGGAACCAGCTGTAAGCCGCTTCAGGTTTTCCGTGCTCCCAGAATTCAGCTCCCGGTATTGATTTTGCGTTCGCATCCTGGCATCCCTGGCATCATGGCATCATTGGCAACTCTGGTATCCCTGGCAGTTTTGGCACCCACAGGTCAGACAAATCCCACATGTTGCACAAGCCCCACGCGTCCCACAGGTCGGGGTCCCAACTGTTCAATAAGTCTACGTAAAAGGTCTCGCATATCACTTAGGCCGCACAGGTTGCACAGGCACCCTGGGATCTTGCGGTGCTGGCATCCTGGCATCCTGGACGCCTGGCATATTGGGATCCTGCCATGTTGTCATCCAGACATCCTGACCTCATGGCCGCCTGGCATCCTGGCATCGTGGTGTCCTGGTATCCTGGCATCCTGGTATTATGGTCTCCATCCTGGTCTCCTAATATCATCTCAACCGTGAGTCGCCGATACTCACGCACATGCGCATCAATGGTATCATCATCATGCGGGGTCCTACCGACGGAGTAATGTGTTGTTTTTGTGCGTAGAACCGCGCGCGCAAATGACGCTGCGCAGGCGATGTGCTGCCATCGCGTGGCTTGACACACTCTGCGGTCTGCGCCGAAACAATCACCCAATCTAGCCCCATGGAGAGAAAACGGACGCGGCAGTAGAATCTACCAGCGGGCCCCCGAGTCTGTGCTTCTGCCGCGTTTCGCTCCTCGCCGCGTGAGCCGCCCACCCACACTGGCGGCCTCCCACATAGGGGTCCGAGTAGATGGGGCCGGAGGACCGCACCGCAGCGCCGATGCATTGCCGCCGTCGGCGTGGAGCACATCGGGCTCCGCACGGCGCCGCACTGCCGATGCTGCGGGATGCGGTGCAATCCTCCGGCCCCCTCTTCGGAGGCGAGCGAGGTGGAAACGAGAAGGAGAAGGCCTCCTCAGAAGGCGGCGGGTCTTCTCGGAAACCCTCGCGCCTTCTGACACGTTGTCAGTCTTCAGCGCATCCTCGGGGAGGGCTGGGAACACTCCTCGGAAGGTCGGAGGACTTCCGAGCCTTCCGAGAAGGCCGCCCCTTCTCTAGAGGAAGACAAAACGGCGCCGCCAAGGGGGCCCAGCGCGGATCCACGAAATCCGCGCGGAGCGCCAAAGGTTATGTTTACGACAGGTTGTCCTCTTCGATTCTCGCTTCCCCACTCCTCCTCCTCCTCCTCCTCCTCCTCCTCCTCCTCCTCCTCCTCCTCCCTCCTCCCTCCTCCCTCCTCCCTCCTCCCTCCTCCCTCCTCCTCCCTCCTCCCCCTCCTCCTCCCTCCTCCCTCCTCCCTCCTCCCCCTCCCTCCTCCCCCTCCCCCCTCCCCCCTCCTCCCTCCTCCACTCCCCCCCCCCCTCCATCCTCCTCCTCCTCCCTCCTCCCTCCTCCTCCTCCCTCCTCCCTCCCCTCTCTTCCCCTCCCCCCCCGACCCCTCCTCCCCTCCTTCCTCCTCCTCCTCCCCTCCTCCTCCTCCTGGTCCTCCTCCTCCTCCTCCTCCTCGCTACTCCTCCTCCTCGCTCGCTCCTCCTCCTCCTCCCCCTCCTCCTCCTCCTCCCGGCCTCTCCTCCTGCTCCTCCTCCTCCTGTCCTCCTGTTCCTCCTGTTCCCCCTCCTCCTGTTCTCCTCCTCCTCCTCCTCCTCCTGTTCCTCCTCCTCCTCCTCCTCCTCCTCCTCCTCCTCCCACCCCTCCTCCTCCACCCCCTCCCCATCCCCCTCCCCCTCCCCCTCCTGTCCTCCCCCTCTCGCTCGCCGCCGACACCTGCTTGGACCCCGCAGCCAGGGAGCCCCAGCTCCACGCGGGCAAGGAGCGGCGGCGGCCACAAGCGCCGGGTGGCCTTAAGCGCCCTGTCTAATGCAGCAGCTCCCACAGGCCGCCTCCTGCGCGGAGGTGGGCGAGGGCTGATAGGGGCCGAAGCGGGAGGAGGAGGAGGAGGAGGAGGAGGAGGAGGAGGAGGAGGAGGAGGGGGATGAGCGAGGAGGGGGAGGAGCAGGAGGAAGAGCAGAGGGAGGAGGAGGAGGAGGAGGAGGAGGAGAAGGAGGAGGAGGAGGAGGAGGACGAAGAAGAAGAAGAGGAGGAAAACCTGCCCCGTGCTACCCGTGGTTGCTGTGGAGGAACATTAGCCCATCAAGGATCGCGCTGGGCGGAAGGGCCGCCGGGCTGCTTCTGGCGCCCCCCTCAGAACTGCGAAATTGCGGGGCCGTGGCCATGGGCGGCTGCGGCCCTCGAGGCCCTCCCGCCCGGAAGCACTGAAGAGATGGGAGACCGAACAGGGGAAGAGATGCAACAAGGACCAAGAGGTGAAGAGGTGAAGAGGACCAAGAGGTGAAGCGGAGCAAGGGGTGAGGGGAGACCGAAGAGGTGAAGAGGACCAAGAGGTCAAGGACCGAGGGATGCACAGATGCAACAAGGACCAAAAGGAATGACCGAACGTCGGACACGGCTCCAATGAGAGAGTGAGGAGGGGAGGGGCGGGGTTCTGTGGTGGCAGGCGTGCGCGTGCAGAAGGGGCCCGAACGTGATCCCCAGCCTCCCTGGCGGGAGGCCGTGGTGGCTCGTGGAAGAGCTCTGCCAAACCGGCCGTCTCGGCGCGATCTCACGCCCTGCCAGAGCAAGAACGAGCAGCGGGTGAGCCAACTATTACATTGCAGTCTCATCCACACCCTTGAGCAGGGCAACTCGTCTGGGCATCGTTGCTGGATGGGGTGGTGGGGTTACGCGAAGCGTCCACAACACAATCGCATTCCCCCTGCGATTCAATGAAACTTAGAACCACGTCGCGGTTGCAGAGCGCTCGCAGGTGCTTCACACCAAACTGCGGCACGTTCGGTAACGCAAGCATCCACACGTCCAGGCACCATAACAAATATTCATTGCTTGGCCCTGAGGGTCTCTGGTGGTCTCGCAACAATGGAGGTCCAGACCGGTTGACTTCTCATCAAGGCAACTTAAAACATCTACCACACCCATCGGTCGGAAATGGGTAGAAGCGTTACATAGGATGGCGTTGGAAGTAGCTCGGACTTCCGCCCGCCCACAGAAGAGGATGGAAGAGGGACAACCGCTCGACTCTTGAGGAAGGAAGGCGCCTAACATAGATTGGAGTCTGGGAACCCCTGAAGATGTGCTTTCGGTCGATGGGTAATTGTAATCTAGAGGTCCTGGTGCTCTACAGCAGCCCTGGAAGGGCAGGGCCCCTCCCCTCCTTCCCGCCGCTGGTCCTCCTCGCCCTCGGGCCCTGTGGCGGCGCCGGCGCCATCGGGATGGGCGGAGCCCCGCGCTCTCCGGGCTTCGGGGGTGCTTCCTCGAGCCCGATGCGGCGGGGAGGGAGGTGCTCATGCCAAACGCAGCTTCGCGGTGTGCGCGCGCGCCCACTCGAGTGCGGCTGAGCCTGGGCGGGCGGTGCAACGAGTCTGAAACTCGCCACCAACGCCGCCCACCAGGCTCAGGCCCCGAAGCCACAAATTCTCAAGGGGGAAACAGACTCGCTCCCTGGGGGAGGGACACGGGATGGAAGTCAGGGAACAATGCCTGAGATCGCCTCGTGGGAACGGTTGATAACTGCCAAGACCGATTCACGGGCCGTTGCACAAGATTGAGCCGGGCCCAATATTAAAAACCGAACAAGCCAGACTACACGGGACTAAGTCGGATTCGGTTGGACCCAGCTGGATCACACCCACGAACATACCAGCGCCGATGGTGAATTCCACCTCCCAGGACTTGCAACCCGTAAGGAGGAGGGCGGAGGAAGGCAGGAAGGGGGTAGGATCGTCGCCGTCGACCGTGCGCGGAGGCTCTGGAAGTTTTTGGAGCCTCCCGCGGACCTCTGAGAAGCCTCAGGGCGCCTCCACCTCTGGGCAAAGAGGGGACAGGACGACACACACTTCCGACGCCGCTGGTTTCTACAGTGTCAATGGCGACGTTTCAAAGACACCTGATTGGGCGACGGGCAAATGCAATGCTGAATGTAGCGACCTTGATGTACTGTGCCGAAGGCTGTGCTGTGCCGCGCCGTGCTGAATGGCGATGTGCCATGCCGCGATTGTGCTCTACATAGCGTTGTGGATCGAGTCCTCCTTTGCATCCGAGTCCTGACCGAACTGATCTGGATCTTCAGCTCGAGCTGCCTGAGCAAAGGGACGTGCCAAGGAGACGCGCTACGGAACGTGCCGATGGACGTGCCACGGGACGTGCCAGGGGACGCACTGCGCGACGTGCCAGGGGGACTCGCCACGGGACACTCCGCGGAACGGGCCAGGCAACATGCCAGGCTGCAATGCTAAGGGTATCGATCTTGACGTACTGTGCCGAGGGCTGTGCTGTGCCTGTGCGACCAGGACACGTGAAAACAAGCGCATCTCTCGAGACATTCTCAACACATCCTCATGCTAAGCATCCGCCTGAGCACCCTGGACACGTGCAAACAAGCATCCCGAACGAGACTTCCTCAACACATCCTCATGCTAGATATCCGCCTGGGCGACGAGGACGCGTGAAACCAAGCGTCTCGCTCGAGACATCCTCGACAAATCCTTGCGCTAGACCTGTGCCTGGGCAACCTGGAGGCGTGAAACCAAGCGTCTCGCTTAAGACATCCTCAAGACCTGGGCACGTGAATATAAGCATGTCATTTGAGAGATCCTCTGCATTCCGGTCCCCAGAAGACGACAATGTATAACACAAAACAAGCGTTTCGCTCGAGACATCCTCAAACAATTCTGAAAACAAACGTTTCGCTCGAGACATCCTCAAACATAATCCCGCTGGCCCTAGGCGACCTCGGTACTTATCGCAAACAATTCCGCCGGCCCTACAGCTTTCGAAACCGGGGGTAAACCAACTAAAAGAGAACCCTGGGCCCACGCCCTTTCCTGAAAAAACATGATCGACCCACGAACCCGGAAAGGAATATAGAAATGTAAGGCATTGCAACATTTCAAAGACACCTGATTGGGCGACGGGCACATGCAATGCTGAATGTATCGATGATGATGTACTGTGCCGAGGGCTGTGCTGTGCTACGCCGTGCTGAACTGCGATGTGCCATGCCGCGATTGTGCTCTATATAGCGTTGGGGATCGAGTCCTCCCTGGCATCGGAGTCCTCACCAAACTGATCTGGAGCGTAAGCTCGAGCTGCCTGAGCAGATGGTAGCTGCCCCAGAACTAATCGACAGAGGGAACATGCCAGGAGGACGCGCCGAGGAACGTCCCAAGGGACGCGCCAGGCGACGTGCCAAGGGACGTGCCATGGGCACGCACCGCGGGACGTGCCAAGGGGACGCGCTACGGAACGTGCCAGTGGACGTGCCGAGGGACGTGCCAGGGGACGCTCCGCGCGACGTGCCAGGTGGACTCGCCAAGGAACGCGCCAAGGAACGTGCCAAGGTGCATAGTTGAGTGTATCGATCTTGATGTACCGTGCCGACGGCTGTGCTGTGCTGGGCCGTGCTGAACTGCGATGTGCCATGCCGCGATTGTGCTCTGTATAGCGTTGTGGATCGAGTCCTCCCTGGCATCCGAGTCCTCACCGAACTGATCTGGATCGTAAGCTCGAGCTGCCTGAGCAGATGGTAGCTGCCCCAGAACTAATCGACAGAGGGAACATGCCAAGAGGACGCGCCGCGGAACGTCCCAAGGGACGCGCCAGGCGACGTGCCAGGGGACGTGCCATGGGCACGCACCGCGGGACGTGCCAAGGGGACGCGCTACGGAACGTGCCAATGGACGTGCACCGCGCGACGTGCCAGGGGGACTCGCCACGGGACGCTCCGCGGAACGTGCCAGGCAACATGCCAGGCTGCAATGCTCAGGGTATCGATATTGATGTACCGTGCCGAGGGCTGTGCTGTGCCTGGGCGACCTGGACACGTGAAAACACGCGTTTCGCTCAAGACGTTGTCAGCATATCCTCATGCTAGACACAACCTGGACACGTGCAAACAATCGAGACATCCTCAACAAATCCTCATGCTAGACATCCGCCTGGGCGCCTGGCGACCTGGACACGTGAAAACAAGCCTCTGGTTCGAGACATCCTCAACAAATCCTCATGCTAGACATCTGTCTGGGCCACCTGGAGGCGTGAAACCAGGCGTCTCGCTCGAGACATCCTCAAGACCTGGGCACGTGAAAACAAGCAATCCACTTGAGAAATCCTCAGAATTCAGGTCCCCAGGAGAGGACACTCTATAGCACAAAACAAGCGTTTCGCTTGAGACATCCTCAACAAATTCTAAAAAACAAGCGTTTCGCTAGGGACATCCTCAATGTTTAATTCACCGGCCCTACGCGACCTCGTTATTTATCGCAAAAGAAATTCGCTGGCCCTACAGCCGTCAAAACCGGGGGGAAACCAACTAAAAGAGAACCCTGGGCTCAGGCCCTTTCCGGGAAAAACTGCACAGGGCGATCTCCAGCGGCCTGAATAAGGAAAAACGTGGACGGGGGCCCGCTGCAGGAGCCTCTCTTCGAGCCCTGCTGTTCGCAGCTCGAGGGGGGAGCACCCCCGGCCTCCCCCGGGGGCGAAGAGGACCCGCCCCAATCGAAGCGTGAGAAGACGACGAAACGGCCACTCTCGACGACACGACAGGGGGAAGGAGAGGAGGAGGAGGAAGAGGAGGAGGAGGAGGAGGAAGAGGCGGAGGAGGAGGAGGAGGAGGAGGAGGAGGGCAAGGAGGAAGGCAAGGAGGAGGGCAAGGAGGAGGAGGATGCAATCGGGTTCTATGGGCCAGAACGGATCGCGACGGCCTATGCTTTCGCGCCGTGGGAGATTCGGGCCCCCTCGGGACGACCCCGAGCCGAGCCAAAACCTCCAGGGAGCCCCTAAAGGGGCTGGTTGGTGGTGGGGTGTAACCCATTCTATTATCGATTCAGCCTACCCCCGTTCACCCGTTGGGCCCCAGGGCGACATGGGGCGAAAAGGCCCGTCCACTTCTCTCCAGTGGCGTACCTGGCACACCTGCGGCAGAAAATGTGGGTCTGGCGGTTCACGAGTTTGTGTCCCGCCTTCTGTGCTCTATCGACCCTGACTCCCCCCCAGTCCAGAGCGGCCCGAGACGGGAGAGTGGCAGCCAGGGGCGAGGCAGGGGGATCGGGGGCCTCCACGGCCCCCCCCCCTTCGCTCACGACCGCCCCTGGGTCCCTGGAAGTGCCCAGAGGGTTCGAAGGGGGGTCGGGGGGGGGGGGGGGTCGGGAGGGGGGGGGTCGAACCCGTCGGACTCGATCCCAGCTCAGTGTCGATAGTATCTCTGCCTAGGACTCCTATACGAGCTCCGAATTCCAGGATATCACGAACTAACTGATAGTTCTGTGCGTATGTTTCACGGTACCAGGCGGGGTGGGTATGATACAAGGCCCCCTGCTTTGCATATATGTCAGCTAACTTGTTTCCTTCCCACCTCGCTCGCCCGACCGCATCGCGCTCTGACCGCGACGCGTGGGCTCTCACTTTGCACGCCAGGAGCGCGCACTGGCTCAGGCCGCCGTTCTCGGCGATGGCCTGGAAGATCCGTTCCCAGATGTCCAGGTGCGGGCGGCTCCTCTTGTTGAGCCACGGCGGTCCAGCCTGCATTCCGTCCGCGACGTTCTGGCAGTCTGTGTGAATTCTCATTGGCGGTACGCCCACCGCCAGCGCCTGCAGCACTGCGTAGAGCTCCGCCCGCAGGATACTCCGTGCCCACTGCGCTCCTGGAAGCGGCCCGTAGCACACAGACTCCATCACGTGCTCGTCGTTGTCTTTGAGCTTGGTGAAGCTCCATCCCCCTCGTCGCAGCGCTGGGTAGTCCCCGTACTACAACGAGCCGTCTACGTAGATGTCCCCCGTCGCCCGGCCGTCCCAGTTGCCCTCGGTGAGCCGGTCGTCGCACGACACCAGGTCCCAAAGCCTGAGCTCGACGGCGGGGTCCGCCATGATGCCTCGCCCCCATAGCCATTCCGCTCCTGGGCCTGGCCATGGGTAAGCACCTCGCTGCGGTATGTGTAGGCCTCCGATCACACTGCGGTGCTGCTGGCGCGCAAGGCACACGAACGTGCGATGTCGGTCAGTGCCGTGCCCCCGCCCGCGCGCTCTGCATGCGCTGTCTGGCGTCACTCCCTTAGCGTGCAGCCTCGCCTGCGGCCATGTGCCCCCGCAGAAGAGGCCTCGGACCCGCGCGCGATGTGCCCGCGTCAATCGCCCCTTGAGGGGCCTTCGTAGTAGTGCCTGCGCTGGCTCGACGAAGATGGAGGTGATGCCGTACTGTTGGCCGTACTGCTCCACCCACCCGTCCTTCAGCTGCTGCCCCCTTGTGGAGATGACGTGGTGCTGGATCTCCTGCAGCATGGTGAAGCGCAGGTCGAACACTGTGCCGTCGATTGTGACTGAGTGCGCGGCCTGCGTCATCCAGCCGAGTCGCTTCGCCGTCGCCACGAACGCTCCCGATGGTCCCCGAACTGTGGGCCAGGGGGCCTTGCACTTGTAGATCTTCAACACCCAGGTGCGCCATGCGCTGTGGAGCCGCTCGGCCAGCTCCGCGTCGTCTAGCGCTTCCTGCCACGCCGTGGCCCAGGCAATGATGGGGCCGCTGTTGACCAGGTTGCCTGGGTCGGTCTTGTCGTTGAGGAGGGTGAGTGCAGTGGACCTGCCCTTGGTGCTGCCCTCCATCGCGTCGCCACGTTCTTCTTAACTCATTGAGCTTGGAGTCCGCCATGCCGACGATGCTTGAGCCGTAGAGGAGCGCTGGCACCTTGGCTTGCCTGATCAGCTTGTGTGCCGCCCCATCCTGCTCTCCGCACGGCTGCCACCCGTGCCTTCCTCGCTGCACACTTGAGCGCCCGCTTGTTGATCGCGGCCACTCTCCTGCCTCTGCATGCCGTGCCTGTGACTCCCAGGTGCTTCCCGTGCTTCGCTACCCTCGCGCCGAGATGCCTGGTGTACGCGCTGATGTGCTTGCCCAGCGCGGTGGAGGATGCCAGGGTGACCGTCTTCCCCTTCCGCGCCCCTCGAGACTGCCATATCTAGCTTCACCTCGAACATGTGTACCGCGGCCGCCACGAGCTGCGGGTGGAAGTGGTGGACGAACTCGCTGATGCCGTGCGTGGCCATGGCGAGGTCGTCGAAGAACAAACACGTGTCCGCCTACGGGAACTGGTACACGAGCTCGTCAAGCTCCAGGATGATCACCATCTTGAAGCAAAAGGGCGCATACCTGCTGCCCGCGACGATGCCGCGCTGCCACGCCCTGTCTTCGGTGTAGCACCCGTCCAGGACGATGCACCGCACCATGCCGTATATCTTGAGTAGAGTGCGCATGATGACTGGGTTGAACCCCCAGCGCTGCGACGCCTCCGATACCTTGTGATGTGTGACCCACTCGAAGCACTTGACTAGGTCGAAGTAGGTCACAGCATACTCGTGTCCTTCGGCGCGCGCCGCCTCCCCGTAGAGGGCCTGCAGCCACGCCGCGCGCTCCGATGATCTCCCGCCCCGAGCCCAGTCGTAGGCTCTCTGGTTGGCCGCCTCCCAGCGCCTGGCGTACGGCATGCGGATGGTCTCCCACTCGCGCGCCAGCTCGGGAATGAGGCCCAGGTTGCGGAAGCCTCCTGCTGCCTTCGGGGTCAGGTAGAAGAGGATGGTGGCCGGTGTGGTAGGCCACGGCGCCCCCCGCTCCACCGCGCTAAGCACGCCTGCCACGCGCGCCGCTTCCTGGAACCCACCATGGCGCCAGAGGCGCGGGTGCCAGTCCGCTTCTCCAAGGCCAGTCTTGGTGCGGAAGCGCCCGCGCGCCTCGATGACGTCCCGCGGTGTGATTCGTGGGTCTGCGTGCTCTCTCCATTCGTCGTCGCTGGGGGGCTGGCGCCACGGTTCGCTGTCGTCGTAGCTATCCGCCCATACCGTCTCCCAGCCCTCCAGCGCTGCGTCTGCTGCCACGCGCGGGTGCGTGGCGCGAGCTCCTGCTGGCTGTAGATCTCGGTCGGCTTGATGGGCTCCCATGGCACTGGCGGCATGGTCCACTCGTGTATCGCACCAGCCCCCGCCTGGCTGTGCTTGGCCACCCATCGCCTCCAACCTCTTGCTGCTTTGCGTCGCGCTCGCCTCCACGTGTGCTGGCTTGCGACCGTCATGAGCTTGGCCGCGCACTCCACGTATAGCAAGCCCCGCTCGGATGTTCGTCGCGTCGATCCAGGCGATGGCGTTGGCAAACTTGCCCCAATCGATTTCCGTCCAGTGCCCCCGCCCCGTCGGTAGGCGGCGCTCTCCTGCCGGCTCCGCCCCGACCAACGGGCAGTCCTGCAAGGCCCCAGGGCCGAGGACAGCGGGGTGCCGAGGAGTAAGCTCTGGGAGACTCAGCCAGTCCTCCTCGACTCGGCGCGCTGCTTCGTTGATCTCGCCCAGGTCGTCGGCATTGTCCTCGGTGCCGACGCTGTAGTGCTCGCCCTCCGTGTCGGTGTCGACGTCGCCGTATATGCTGCCCCTCCGCGGCGCCCTCCTGGTCGGCCTCGCCGCTCCATGCTGGGTGGCGCCGCTCGAGAAGCGGCTCGATGATGTCCCTCTCGAGGATGCCCTTGGCGTTGCATTGCGCCCAGCTCGGCGTCTCCTGCTTGCCGTTGCGCCTCCATGCTCTCACCGCGGTGCAGATGAGCTCGAGTCTGCGCCCTAGCCATTCTGCTGCCTACGCGCACTGCTGCTCTCGCGCTGCCTCATGCATTGTAGGTGGCTTCATCTGCCCCCATGCGTAGGCGGGGCCTGCATGTGCCCCTTGCGCTCATGCCACTTCAGGCCGTCGTCGTTGAAGTACCTGTCGAGATGCTCCTCGTACGTGTTGGCCAGGTCGCTCCAGTATATGTCCACCTCCTCCTGGCTGTGCCTCTCGCGCCCCAGGAGACGTGGCCACGCCGTCGGCCCTGCTGCACAGCCCGTGGGCAGCTGAAGAGGCCAACGTCGTCGATGCCGCAATGCCCGTACCCGCCGTCGTTGTTCCCGAATGCACGGTAAACGTAGTAGCAAAGGGGAGTGCGGCGCTGTGTTGAACTGGTCCTGCACGGCTACCGGCAGCGTGGCGTCCAGGAGCGTCTTCGAGATGATGAAATAGTCGCGGTGCCTCGCCTCGCCCGATGAGACGCACGATCCGCGTGAAGTGTCGAGCACGGTGGTCCCTTCCATCCTGTTGATCACTCCTGTCTGCTGCAGCTCGGCTGGGTCCATGTTGAAGTCTCCGCCCAGGATCCAGTGCTTCCCCGCCGCCATAGCGGCCGTGTTGAAGCTCCGCAGGATGGCCCTGTTGCGGTCTGTCATGCCCTCACTGACCCTTAGGTAGGCGGTGCCGATGGTGATGCCCTGCTTGCCGAGTGCGTCGACCCAGCCGATGGCGAGGCGCTCTTTGGACTCGCGGGGGGAGATGTCCCACGTGTCGAGGCCCCTGGCGTAGCTCATGTTGTTCGGACGGACGGTCGCCAGGAGCGCCCCCGCGCTCCAGCCCCCGCTCGCCGTGCGGACGCTAGGCGCAATGCCCAGCCTCCACCCTTCTTTCTGCATGCGTTGTTTGAAGCAGGAGATGCTGTGCTCGTAGGCCTGCAGCTCCTGCGCCATGATGGTAGGGAACTTGTTGGTGTACCTGATCGAGCGCATGGTGCGCTTCAGCGTGCCGGTGGAGTTCGCATTGACGGTGATGAACCCCTGCCCGCCTTCCTCGTCAGGAAGACGCTGGTGGGGCTGTCCATGTGCTCTTGCAGATGTTGAGCGTGGTGCTCAGCTGCATGCCAGCAAGCAGAGGAATGAGATGAGCCGCGTGGCGCTCAATCTGCTCCCCCGTGCAGCCTGCGTCCTGCATGATCTTTGCGACGAGCTTCTCATCCGCCCCCTGGGGGAAGGATGCCAGCTCCTGCATGACTTCTTCTTCAGCTTGGCGTTTGGCTCTCTGCTTCTCTTTGGCGGCTTCTCGTGTAACTGCTGCCTCCTTCTTCTTTGCTGCTTCCGCGGCTGCGGCAGCTGCTCGCTCTTCCTCGGCGGCCTGCTACTGCTTTGCGTGGCGGAGGGCCTCGCTGAGCTTGGGGTCGGCCTCCTTGTCGCGCAAGCACTTGCTGGCCTGCTCCAGGAAGGCGACCGCTGCGCTCCAGCCTTGCCCTGGCTTTGGCACGCTGAACTCCTCGATGCGGGTGCTCTGCTTCTGTAGCTTCTCTTCTTGTCTGGCCAGGAGAGCACTGTCTTTGTCCAACTTCTCCTGGGCCTGCATGATCTCCAGCTCCTGCTTCTCCACTCGCTCCTTGGTGCGATCGCGCTGCCCTTGAGTCTTGTTCCTCTCCCGTACAAGCTTGCACTCTGAGAAACGACATGGTACATCGCTGCCTGTTTCGACAGCTGCCTGCAATTCATCAACCTCCTTGTGTAGTATCGAGATGATGCCTTGGACGTGGGGCGCCAAGTCAGGGTCCGCTGCTTGTCGGCGAAGGTCAGCCAGGTGCCCCCGCTGCTTCTTGAGCCTAGCTTTGGTGGCATCGTCGGCGTCCGTGTCGTCCTGGGTATTGGTCGTGCCGTGGTGCGTGGACTTCGCGCAGTCGTGCCCCTTCCAACACTTCCAACAGAAATCGTAGCCGTCCCCGTTCTGAGCTTTGCATCCCGTGCATGCCCAGCCTCCATTGCGCGAACTGGAGCGTGGGGCCAGAAATCGACTCGGGAGCGCAGTGCCACTCTGAAGTTGGCGCTCCTCACCACCGCCCTGCCTCTCTGCAGGCACAAAGGCAAAGGAGGAGGAGGAGGAGGAGGAGGGCAAGGAGGACAAGAGGGAAGGAGGGGAGACACGAGGAGGGACCGACGGAGGCAGGGGAGACACGAGGAGGGACCGACGGAGGCAGGGAGGGAGAGGCGGGGGCGGCCCGCGGCTCGGCGGCGGCGCGTCGAGCGAAGGCCCGGAACACCCAGAGGGGGGCCTCCTCCTCCTCCTCCACCTGCTCCTCCTCCTCCTCCTCCTCCTCCTCCTCCTCCTCCTCCTCCTCCCCCTCCACCTGCGCCTCCTCCTCCACCTGCTCCTCCTCCTCCTCCTCCTCCTCCTCCTCCTCCTCCTACTCCTCCTCCTCCTCCTCGTCCTGGGTGGGGGGGTGGGAGGGCCGAAGCAGCGCCCGAGCGAGGGGCTGGCACAAGGGGGGGACCATCGACCCACCAGCAGCGATGCACCGCCGACGGGTCGGCGAGAGGCCCCCGAGAGCGGAGCCGCACGTCCCTGGGCGGGGGTGGGCTCCTGGGCCCCCGTGGCTAGGTCGGGCGCGCCCTCCTACAGGCGGATCTTGCAAGAACCGAAGGAAGCAGAGCCAAACCAGATGCAACAAAAAAATCGAGAGAAAATCATCAAAACATGATCGACCCACGAACCCGGAAAGGAATCTAGAAACCTACGGCATGGCAACGTTTCAAAGACACCTGATTGAACGACGGGCAAGTGCAATGCTGAATGTATCGGTCTTGATGTACCGTGCCGAGGGCTGTGCTGTGCTGCGCCGTGTTGACTTGCGATGTGCCGTGCCGCGGTTGTGCTCTATAGTATTGTGGATCGGGTCCTCCTTTGCATCCGAGTCCTGACCGAACTGATCTGGATCTGAAGCTCGAGCTACCTGAGCACATAGTAGCTGCCCCACAGCTAATTGACAAGGGAACATGCCAGGAGGACGCGCCGCGGAACGTTCCAAGGGACGCGCCAGGCGACGTGCCAGGGGACGTGCCAGGGGGACGCACCGCGGGACGTGCCAAGGGGACGCGCTACGGAACGTGCCAATGGACGTGCCACCTCATGCTAGACATCCGTCTGGGCGAACTGGACACGTGGAAACAAGTGGTCCCCTCGAGACATCCTCAACACATCTTCATGCTAGACGTCCGTTCCAGGCCCCCAGGACGGCCCCAAGATGCCCGTGTTAGATACCCCCTAGGTGGCCTGGACACGTTAAAGCACCTGGTTCCTCCATGTTAAATACTCCCCTGGACGGCCTGGCCTGGACACGTAAAAACGTGGGTGCCAGCTCGGGGCAACAATGTTAGATACACCCCTGGGTGGCCTGGACACGTTAAAACACGTGTTTCAAGCTCGGGACAATCATGTTAGATACCCCCTGGGTGGCCTGAACATGTAAAAACACTTGTTTCAAGCTCGGGACAACTATAGTAGATATCTCCCTGGGTGGCCTGGACATGTAAAAACACGTGTTTCAAGCTCGGGACAACTATAGTAGATATCTCCCTGGGTGGCCTGGACAAATGAAAACACGCGGTACCAATTCGGGACAACGACGTTCGATACCACATGGGTGGCTTGGACACGTAAGACCACGTGGTTCCAGCTCGCGACAACCATGTTAGATACCCCCCTTGGGCGGCCTGAACATGTAAAAACACGTGGATCCAACTCTGGGCAACCATGTTAGATACACACCTGGGTGGCCTGGACACGCTATAAAACGTGGTCCTTGCTCGAAGCAAACATGTTAGCTACCCCCCCTGGGTGGCCTGGACACGTAAAAACGTGGGTGCCAGCTCGGGACAACCATGTTTGATGCACCCCTGAGCGGCCTGGACACGTAAAAACACGTGGTCTGTTTTTCGGGACCACCATGTTAGATACCCCCCTGGGTGGCCTGGACACGTTGCCAGCTGGGGACATCTATGTTAGATGCCCCCCTGGGTGGCCTGGACAGGTAAAAACACGTGGTTCCAGCTCGGGACGACCATGTTAGATATCCCCCTGGGTGGCCTGGACACGTTAAAACACATGGTTCCAGCTCGGGACAACCATGTTAGATACCCCCTGCGTGGCCTGGATACGCTGAATTCGCGCTCCCGCTCGAAACATCCTCGCAATGTCTTCCCTGGAGAGGCCCCCAAAGCGCCACCCCCTGTTCAGAGCAAGAAAACATTATTTTTCTGTATTAGGGTATGTGTTCAGTTGGCCCTGTTCGGCCCCCCGTGCGTTTCCTAATAATTCGGCGTTGGGCCCGACACCATGTTGGATATCCCCCTTGAGCGGCCTGGACACGTAAAAACACGTGGTTCCAGTTCGGGACAATCATGTCAGATACCCCCCTGGGTGGCCTGGACATGTAAAAACTCACGGCTCCAGCACAGGACCACCATGTTAGATACTCCCTGGGTGGCCTGGACAAATGGAAAAACAAAAAAAAAAACACGGCTCCAGCGCAGGATCACAATGTTAGATACCGCCTGGGTGGCCTGAACATGTGAAAACACGTGATTCCAGCTCGTGACCACCATGTTAGATACCCCCCTGGGTGGGCTGGACGTGAAAACACGTGATTCCAGCTCGGGACCACCATGTTAGATATCCTAGCTCGGGACCACCATGTTAGATACCTCCTGGGTGGCCTTTTTTGTTCAGTGGTCGGGTGCATTTCACTTGAGAGATCCTCTGAATTCTGGTCCCCAGGAGAGGACAATCGAGAACGAAAAACAAGCGTTTCGCTCGAGACATCCTCAACACAGTCTGGAAACACACAAGCGTTTCGCTCGAGACATCCTCAACATTTAATTCGCCGGCCCACCTCGACCTCGATATTTCTCGCATAAGAAATTCGCCAGCCCACCTCAAGTCAAAACCCGGAGTAAACAAAATAAAAGAGAACTCTGGGCCTATGCCCTTTCCGGGAAAAACAGGGGCACGATGCCCAACAGCAAATGTCCTCCAGAGTCGACACCGGCCGCTGCTGGGCAAGTTGCCTTCTGCGTAACTGCCGAGCCGCTGGGCCCCAGTGGCGCGGCTCGCCGCCGCCCGTTGCCATCCGCCTGGACCCTGCGCCGTCTCACCGATCCAACCCGGGCCCCGTGTGGACCCCCCCCGAGAGGCCATCGGCCGCCGTCCCGCAACACCGCCTCTCGACCTCGACCTCTGCAACCCCGCAGCGCCTCGCCCGGCCCGAGCGGCCCCTCGCGAGGCCAAGAGAGGGCCCATAGAGGCTCCAGAATGTGGACAGCGAAGAGCTGGGGGCACCTTGGGCCAGGGACACCTCCTGCAACCTCCGACCTATTCCTATCTCGCCATGACGCAGAAGAGGGTTCCCAGCGGAGAGAGGGTCCTAGACTTGTGGATGCCATGACAGTGGACACTCTAACAATCATATGATTTCATTGAACGAAAGATGCATTTAACATGTTTTAAACATGTTATGAGCATTGTTGAACATGTTCTTTACATGTGTAAGACATGTTTGAAACATGTTTCATTTGGCAGCATGCGTCCTCTCCATTGCTCGACTTCCGCAATCCTAAACACTGGGGCGATCCCTCTGGACCAGTACTCCACCCCGAGTCGCTTTACCGAGCCCTGGGGCCCGTGGACAACCCCCCCCCGAAGCCCGGCAGTGGGGAACCACCTCAAGGATCCCTACACCCCTGCTGCCTGGAGTTGAGAAAACTTCAAGCTACGAAAACGGGACTGCACCCCACACGTTTTCGTGCACACAGCAGCCCGGGTCCAGGTGCACGACAGTTCTACGGCAAAGTGAAGCCCCGAGAAACCGCCCAGGTCCCAGCTCAGCTTCTGGGCTTTCTTAAACGAAACCTGGAGTCCACGAAAATTAACGCGCTCTCTCAAAATCTCTGACGGGTGTGTCCTCCCAGGACCCGGCGTGCCAGAGGCCTCCCAAATTGGGTCCGAGCAGATGGGGTCGGAGGATCGCGCCGCATCGCCGATGCATCGGCGACGCCGGCGCGGAGAGCATCGGGCTCCACACCGAGCCTGCATCGGCGATGCGGCGCCATCCTCCGAGCCCAACTGGTTCGACCCGATCCAGGAGGACTCCGGTCGGGAACTGCTGCTTCGCGTGTCGCCACGGCGGCCCCGGCGGCACGCTGTGCCATGCGTGGAGGGCAAGCAATCCACCCCCGTAATCCCGACAAGAGAGGACGTTTAGTGAACGCACCCAACAAAAAGAATCGAACAGGGCATGGCTGTTTGGTAAACGCCCAAGGCCGTTTGGTAAACGCCGATTAACGGGTCCGGGTGGTTTTTCCCCCAGTGACTGCGAGCAGATGGCGCGTCGCTCAGCCCCGCGGGGCGGGAGGTCGGGACAAGCTCAACGCGTTGACGCCCGAGGGCCGGGAAGTGGGTAGCGTGCCGCACCGGAGCGCGGAGGGGCCAGGGCGGGCGTCGCGGCGTGCCAGCCAAAAGCGAGTTCCGGACTGCAGGCTTCCTTCGGGCTGATCGCCTCCTTCGGTGGCGATCCACGGGAGCCTCCCCTTTTTCCTCTCGTTTGCCGACGGTAATCGACGGCAATCGGCGCTACTCGACAGTGATCGACGCTAAATGGCTGCACCGACGCCATTCGACTCCACATCGGAGCTATCCCACTGATGAAGACGGAATCGAGACGGTATACAATCGGGGAGACGTGAGACTCGGGTACGGGGGACTCGGGTTGGCCTGACGGGGCTATGTTAAACATGATGGACCCACGAACCCGGAAAGGGATATAGACATGTGCAGCATGGTCACGTTTTCACGATATCCAACTGGGCGACACCTCACGAAACATCCCACGAGACACCCCGCGAAACATCCCAGGAGACACCTCACGAAACAACCCACGAGACACCTCACGAAACATTCCACGAGACACCCCGTGAAACATTCCACGAGACACCCCACGAACAGGCAACCACTCAACCAGACACCCCACGAAACATTCCACGGGGGTGCGACTGGGTGTGGTCGTGCTGGGGTGTGTCGTGCTGGAGTATGGTCGTGTTGGGGTGTGGTCGTGCTGGGGTGTGGTCGTGCTGGGGGGTGGTCGTGCTGGGGGGTGGTCGTGCTAGGGGGGTGGTCGTGCTGGGGGGTGGTCGTGCTGGGGCGTGGTCGTGCTGGGGCGTGGTCGTGCTGGGGCGTGGTCGTGCTGGGGTGTGGTCGTGCTGTGGTGAGGTCGTGCTGGGGTGTGGTCGTGCTGGGGTGTGGTCTTGCTGGGGTGGGGTCGTGCTGGGGTGTGGTCGTGCTGGGGTGTGGTCGTGCTGGGGGGTGGTCGTGCTGTGGTGGGGTCGTGCTGGGGTGGGGTCGTGCTGGGGTGTGGTCGTGCTGGGGTGTGGTCGTACTGGGGTGTGGTCGTGCTAGGGTGGGGTCGTGCTGGGGTGGGGTCGTGCTGGGGTGTGGTCGTGCTGGGGTGTGGTCGTGCTGGGGTGTGGTCGTGCTGGGGCGTGGTCGTGCTGGGGTGGGGTCGTGCTGGGGTGGGGTCGTGCTGGGGTGTGGTCGTGCTGGGGTGGTCCGCACCCTGTGATTTATCGATCGGGTCGTGCTGGGTGTGGTCGTGCTGGGGTGTGGTCGTGCTGGGGTGTGGTCGTGCTGGGGTGTGGTCGTGCTGGGGCGTGGTCGTGCTGGGGCGTGGTCGTGCTGGGGTGTGGTCGTGCTGGGTGTGGTCGTGCTGAGGTGGCCCGCACCCTGTGATTTATCGATCGGGATTTCAAAAACAAGCGTTTCGCCTGAGACATCCTCAAATTTTAATCCGCCGGCCTCCTTCGACCTCGATATTTATCAGGGAAAGAATCCGCCGGCCTCCTTCAAGTTGGGCACGGGGGGACTATGTTTACATACTAAAAGAGAACCCTGGGCCTACGCCCTTTCCGGGAAAATGACGAGACCCAATATGAAACTTGACGCGAGCTCCCGCTGTGGACATCCCACGAAAACTGGACCGTCAAATCCAGGACGCGCTCGTCAACATGATGGACCCACGAACCCGGAAAGGGATATAGACATGTGGAGCATGGACACGTTTTCATGATACCCAACTGGGCAACACCTCACGAAACATCCCACGAGACACCTCACGAAACAGCCCACGAGACACCTCACGAAACATTCCACGAGACACCTCACGAAACATTTCACGAGACACCCCGCGAAACATTCCACGAGACACCCCACGAAACATTCCACGACGACAGGCAACCACTCAACCAAGGCGGTGTGGTCGTGCTGGGGAGTGGTCGTGCTGGGGTGTGGTCGTGCTGGGGGGTGGTCGTGCTGGGGGGGTGGTCGTGCTGGGGGGTGGTCGTGCTGGGGCGTGGTCGTGCTGGGGCGTGGTCGTGCTGGGGCGTGGTCGTGCTGGGGCGTGGTCGTGCTGGGGTGTGGTCGTGCTGTGGTAAGGTCGTGCTGGGGTGCGGTCGTGCTGGGGTGTGGTCTTGCTGGGGTGGGGTCGTGCTGGGGTGTGATCGTGCTGGGGTGGGGTCGTGCTGGGGTGTGGTCGTGCTGGGGTGTGGTCGTGCTAGGGTGGGGTCGTGCTGGGGTGGGGTCGTGCTGGGGAGTGGTCGTGCTGGGGGGTGGTCGTGCTGGGGTGTGGTCATGCTGGGGCGTGGTCGTGCTGGGGTGGGGTCGTGCTGGGGTGGGGTCGTGCTGGGGTGGGTTCGTGCTGGGGTGCTCCGCACCCTGTGATTTATCGATCGGGTCGTGCTGGGGTGTGGTCGTGCTGGGGTGTGGTCGTGCTGGGGTGTGGTCGTGCTGGGGGGTGGTCGTGCTGGGGGGTGGTCGTGCTGGGGGGGTGGTCGTGCTGGGGGGTGGTCGTGCTGGGGCGTGGTCGTGCTGGGGCGTGGTCGTGCTGGGGCGTGGTCGTGCTGGGGTGTGGTCGTGCTGTGGTGAGGTCGTGCTGGGGTGTGGTCGTGCTGGGGTGTGGTCTTGCTGGGGTAGGGTCGTGCTGGGGTCGGGTCGTGCTGGGGTGTGGTCGTGCTGGGGTATGGTCGTGCTGGGGTGGGGTCGTGCTGGGGTGGGGTCGTGCTGGGGTCTGGTCGTGCTGGGGTGTGGTCGTGCTGGGGTATGGTCGTGCTAGGGTGGGGTCGTGCATTTCGCTCGAGACATCCTGCCAAAATTCCAGGAAATCGTACAAAAACAAAGGAATTAGTCGAGACATCATCGAAATTCCTTCGCGCGGGGCGCTTTTCCGCGTCGCGGTCGGCTCTGCAAAACAAGCGTTTCGCTCGAGACATCCTCGGCAAACTCTGCGGAGCAAGCGTTTCGCTCGAGACATCCTCAACACACGAAAAAGTGGCCCGCACCCTGTGATTTATCGATCGGGATTTCAAAAACAAGCGTTTCGCTCGAGACATCCTCAAATTTTAATTCGCCGGCCTCCTTCGACCTCGTTATTTATCAGGGAAAAAATTCGCCGGCCTCCCTCAAGTTGGCACCGGGGGACAGGTTTACCTACTAAAAGAGAACCCTGGGCCCCCGCCCTTTCCGGGAAAAAATGTCGGCACACCCGAGTTCCGGCTCACTCGAGTCTTACGTTTGCCCGATACAAGGCTACCACAATCTGCCACTGAAGCCTCGTGCCTCCCCCCCCGCCCCTCGCCGGGCAGCCCTCCCCCCCGCCGCCGCACCCTGCCGGAAGGGGGGCGCGCCTCGGTTCGGGGGGAGCCTGTGCGGCGCGGGCTCCTCGGCGGGAAGGGAGGCATACAGCCGGCCCGCAATTATCATAAGGATGCGCCATGATGATGCCAGGGCCTCGGACGCACGTTTCCAAGCTTCTCGAGCGGGTCGCGGCCAACGAAAGTGGCCACGGATATGGGTTCCGAGGACCGATGGATGCAAGGGTACCCGTGGGAAGGTTGCCCATCGTTACCATGCGGGTTGACTGCTGTAGCGGAGCGACTCGGCAAGAGGCAGCGCCATGCCCCGCAACGCCGTCTGAGCCCCCGCCCCCCCCTTCGCGGGGGGGCCACCGCCCAGACCCCCAACGTCGTTGTGCTCTTCAACCACGTCGACCCCCAAAGGTCTGGACCCCGCCCCCGGGACCGGCTCTTCGTCCCGAGTCGTTTTTCTGGACGACCCCGGGGCCCGGCGAGGAGGAGGAGGGGGAGGAGGAGGAGGAGGAGGAGGGGGAGGAGGAGAGGAACGGGAGGAGGGGGAGGAGGAGGAGGAGGAGAAGGAGGAGGAGGAGGAGGAGGAGGAGGAGGAGGAGGAGGCGGAGGAGGAGGAGGAGGAGGAGGAGGGGGAGGGGGGGCCGCCGGAGGCCGAAAACAGTGGAACACCTCCTGCCGCGATGTCGCTCCACAGAGCGAGATCGGTCGGGGACCCCAGAGCCCCTCGGGTCGTGAACAGGACACGACCGGGAGGCGTTTCGCTGGCCTCGGCCTCCAGCAACGGGGCCCTTGCCGGGCCTCGCGGCCGTCAAAGAACTCAGCGCCCCTCAAACGGGGACTCCACTGACGGGTACTTTGGCCAGTGACCCAGCGAACCCAACCCTTCCCGAGGCGGGCAACGCTGCATTGCCAGGAAGAGGCCCTAAAATGGCAACTTTCGGCAACATTGCAAAGTACCCGTTACGGTGCCGTTGACCTCCAGCAACGGGGCCCTTGCCGGGCCTCGCGGCCGTCAAAGAACGATTCGGGAGAAGAGGCCGTTCCCCAGGAACGAGTCGAGGCCTCGGGGTGTCGACGCGGTGACAAAACTCATGACGTCGGGGGTCTGGGCTGAGGGGGACCACAGGTGTGGAACCTCGAGCTCAACATGCTGGACCCACGAACCCAGAAAGGGATATAGACATGTGAAGCATGGAAACGTTTCGAGACACCTGCATTGGGCGATGGGCAAGAGCAATGATGAATATATCGATGGTGCTGGCACCGTGCCAAAAACTGCGCTGCGCTGTGCCGTGCTGCGAAATGCTGGACGAATTGAACCGCGAAACAGCCCACGAAACGCCCTACGAAGCACCCCGCGACACACCCCAATAAACACTCAACGAAGCACGCTAGGAAGCACTTGACGAAACACCCAACGAACAGCCACGAAACACTCCACGAATCACCAAACGAAACACCCCACGAAACACCCCACGAAAAACTCCACTAAACGCTCCACGAAACATCCCACGAACCACCCCACGAAATAGACGTGCAGCAAATGCGCGCTGTCCTGCGCAGCGTTGTGCCGTGCTGCCGAGCTCAAGTTCCGACTCAGTTATGAAGCGGGACGAACCGAGAGGGGGCGAATCCAAAGAAAGACGGAACGCACCGAGCAAGGACGGACCGAAACGCGGCAAACCGAGACACGACGAACTGAGACAGGACGAACCGAAGCAGTACCAACCGAGACGAGGTCCAAAGTCACGCTGCGCCCCCGCTCCAGCTGTCACGACCCCTCATAAATTACGTTGCGTCCGCATTCCTGGGGCCACGAACCTTAACAATTCACACTGCGCCCGCGCTCCAAGGGCCCCGATCCTTCGTAGATTACACTGGGGTCGCGCTCCCAAGGCCAAGGCCCCGACCCCTCGAAAATTACGCTGCGCCCGCACTCCGAGGGCCCCGATCCTAAGTAATTTACGCTGCGTCCGTGCTCGCACGTCCACGATCCTCTGCAAATTACGCAGGGTCCCGCGCTCCCACTGCCACGATCCTTGTAAATTACGCTGCGTCCGCGCTCCCAGGGCCACGATCCTTGTAAATTACGCTGCGTCTGCCCTCCCAGGGCCACGACCCCTTGTAAATTACATTGGGGTGGCTCTCCCAGGGCCCCCACCCCTTGTAAATTACGCTGCGTTCGCGCTCCCAGGGCCACGATCCCTTATAAATTACATTGCGTCCGAGCTCCCAAGGCCCCGACCCCTTCGTAAATTACGCTGCGCCCGCGCTCCGAGGGCCACGATCCCTCGCAACCTACGCGTGGTCCGCGCTCCAAGTGCCACGATCCCTCGTAGATTACGCCGCGTCCGCGCTCCCAGGGCCTCCTGGGGCATACTGGTGCGCCCAGGTCCCTCAAGTTTTGCAAAACAAGCGTTTCGCTCGAGACATCCTCGATGTTTTGCGCGGGGGGCGCACCATCCTCGAGCGGGCACGCAAAAACTCAACATTTTCACGCTTTCCGCGCCGCGTTGGACTTCACTTCGTTTTTTATCCAGGGAAACGGTGGCGGACCGCGTTATTCATCGAAGATCCGAAATGGGGGGTCGAGTTTTTCTTGAGCGGGCACGCGCGAAACGCACTTTCCGTGCCGAATTCGACTTCACCTCGCTTTTTATAAATGAAAACGGGGGTCCGCGGACGCCGTTATTTATTGAGGATCCGAGGTGAGGGGTCGACTTTCCTCGAGCGGGCGCGCGCGAAACGCATTTTTTTCACGCCGAATTGGACTTTACCTTGTTTTTTTTGAATCAAGCGGAAATACCGCCGGCACCGGGGGGAATTACCGAGTAACATGATGGACCCACGAACCCGGAAAGGGATATAGACATGTGGAGCATGGACACGTTTTCATGATACCCAACTGGGCAACACCTCACGAAACATCCCACGAGACACCTCACGAAACAGCCCACGAGACACCTCACGAAACATTCCACGAGACACCTCACGAAACATTTCACGAGACACCCCGCGAAACATTCCACGAGACACCCCACGAAACATTCCACGACGACAGGCAACCACTCAACCAAGGCGGTGTGGTCGTGCTGGGGAGTGGTCGTGCTGGGGTGTGGTCGTGCGTCGTGCTGTGGTCGTGCGTGGTCGTGCTGGGGCGTGGTCGTGCTGGGGCGTGGTCGTGCTGGGGCGTGGTCGTGCTGGGGCGTGGTCGTGCTGGGGCGTGGTCGTGCTGGGGTGTGGTCGTGCTGTGGTGGGGCGTGGTCGTGCTGGGGCGTGGTCGTGCGTGGGGCTGGTCGTGCGTGGTCGTGCTGGGGCGTGGTCGTGCTGGGGCGTGGTCGTGCTGGGGTGTGGTCGTGCTGTGGTAAGGTCGTGCTGGGGTGCGGTCGTGCTGGGGTGTGGTCTTGCTGGGGTGGGGTCGTGCTGGGGTGTGTCGTGCTGGGGTGGGGTCGTGCTGGGGTGTGGTCGTGCTGGGGTGTGGTCGTGCTGGGGTGTGGTCGTGCTGGGGTGGTCGTGCTGGGGGTGGTCGTGCGTGGTCGTGCTGGGGTGGGGTCGTGCTGGGGTGGGGTCGTGCTGGGGTGGGTTCGTGCTGGGGTGCTCCGCACCCTGTGATTATCGATCGGGTCGTGCTGGGGTGTGGTCGTGCTGGGGTGTGGTCGTGCTGGGGTGTGGTCGTGCTGGGGAGTGGTCGTGCTGGGGTGTGGTCGTGCTGGGGGTGGTCGTGCTGGGGGGTGGTCGTGCTGGGGGGGTGGTCGTGCTGGGGGGTGGTCGTGCTGGGGCGTGGTCGTGCTGGGGCGTGGTCGTGCTGGGGCGTGGTCGTGCTGGGGTGTGGTCGTGCTGTGGTGAGGTCGTGCTGGGGTGTGGTCGTGCTGGGGTGTGGTCTTGCTGGGGTAGGGTCGTGCTGGGGTCGGGTCGTGCTGGGGTGTGGTCGTGCTGGGGTATGGTCGTGCTGGGGTGGGGTCGTGCTGGGGTGGGGTCGTGCTGGGGTCTGGTCGTGCTGGGGTGTGGTCGTGCTGGGGTATGGTCGTGCTAGGGTGGGGTCGTGCATTTCGCTCGAGACATCCTGCCAAAATTCCAGGAAATCGTACAAAAACAAAGGAATTAGTCGAGACATCATCGAAATTCCTTCGCGCGGGGCGCTTTTCCGCGTCGCGGTCGGCTCTGCAAAACAAGCGTTTCGCTCGAGACATCCTCGGCAAACTCTGCGGAGCAAGCGTTTCGCTCGAGACATCCTCAACACACGAAAAAGTGGCCCGCACCCTGTGATTTATCGATCGGGATTTCAAAAACAAGCGTTTCGCTCGAGACATCCTCAAATTTTAATTCGCCGGCCTCCTTCGACCTCGTTATTTATCAGGGAAAAAATTCGCCGGCCTCCCTCAAGCAGGCACCGGGGGACAGGTTTACCTACTAAAAGAGAACCCTGGGCCGATGCCCTTTCCGGGAAAAAGAAAGAACCCTGGGCCTGTGCCCGTTCCGGGAAAAATCAACCATGCCCGGCGATCAGAAGCCAGCCAGGCCCCAACCTGCCTCCCTGACCGGAGGCTCGCGCCCTTGAGAGTTAGCGAAGCAATTCCCCTCCACCAAGTGCCACTCCAATCCCTCATTGTCCGGGAAGGGGGAAGGGAGGAGGGGGGCAGCAGGGAGGAGGAAACCCTGAACTCTATGAGCTGGTACGTACAAGAGCAACAAGAGCATCTGTGCGCGGTCAGGACTTCTCGACGTCGGCATCGTCCGCAAGAGGCGAGAGCGGTGAAGGCGAGGGTTCGGGGACCCTGCGGTGCCCCAGATCTGGCCGAAACCTACGCGTTCCCCCGAAGCGCCGTCGGCAGCATGTCAGTGTGACCCGAGTCGACCTAGATTTTGGCAAACGCCCACCTGTAGCGTACAACTCAGCATTGGTGGGAAAGCGTATTGCGCCTCCCCTGTAGCTGGCCGCGCGTAGGGTGCCCAGACCTTGAAAGCTGGAGGAGCCCATGGCGCCCCTCCGTGCAAAGCCCGTCTGGCAGGCAACACGCGAGATTCGCCTCTCCTCTCTGTGTGGTACAAGAGGCTGGGAGCGCGTGCCTCTCCCTGAAACCGCACCTGCTGCCTACCGCGCCAAGGATTTGGTTTTCTTTGTTGCGCCCAGGTAGGGGGGCAGAGGGGGTGGGGCCTTCCCAGATGCTCGGGAGGCATCCAGCCTTCCGAGAAATTGCCTGGGCCTTCTCCGAAAACGCAGGCGGCTTCCCGGCAGGCGCGAAGGCTTCTGAGCAGCCCCCTTCGCCCTCTGAGGTTCCTCCTCCTTTTCCCTTTCCCCGTGGGCACGGCGTCGATGTTAGGAGAGGTGATCCATCCCTGCTTCCCCTCCTACGCAGCTCCAAATTACAACGCCCTTCGGGATGTTTCTGGCACTCGTGTTTCCCGGAGAGCTCGCTGAGAGCTAAAGGGTTTAAGATTAGAAGCCGGACGGTGGTGGTGGCCGCCAGGAGCTCCTCCACGGCGGTCCACAGGCCTCACAGGGGTTCGTTTGAGCCGGCAGCTGGTCCGGGAGAGCTTCCGGCAAGCTTCCACGCGTGCCTGCAAGCGTGCAGGCACGCATGGAAGCGTTTCTGGTAGCGCTTCAGCAGCGCTGCAGGGGAGCTTCCCAGTTCCTTAGGCTCCCTTCGCTCTCCGGGTTTTGGACGCTACCAAGTACACTAGCTGCTAGTCCCAGTCGTGCTTGCAGCACTCGTGGTGCCACTTGCTCGAGGAAGAGGAAGGAGGAGGAGGAAGAGAAGGAGGAGGAGGACCAGTGCAAACCCAAGACGCATCAACGATGATGCAACAAACCCTCCCCCCCAAGTTCCCTCTTCATGGGTCCCCAGAAAAGCTGATTTTCATTTCGGAGTGTGTTCCATTGAAAACCGTCTGAGAGCCTCAATCGTGACACCACACCGTTCCTTGGGATTCAACTCCACGAATCAACTTTACCGTTGAGTCCTGACGACCTTTGATCGTGCCAGAACACCTTTCCAGCGACTCCAAAGCCGCGAAACAACGTGACTGTTGCGCCCTGACAACCCCCCGATCGTGCCAGAACACCACTCCTGGGACGGTCTAACATAAGCATCCGCCAAGCTCTTCCGAACCTTTCGAACACGTGTGCGTGGCGCTCAGGCGAGGGCCAACATCTGAAAAATAGCAGGAGGGCTTCCATGTGTGAGACTGCTGCCAACTTTTGCCACGACTGTGCGCGGCGCTGGGGCGAGAACCACATTCCGAAAACCACCCGTCCTCCAGTCGGGCCGGGCGAAAGGGGGGGATAGCAAAGGGGGGGTTTGAGAATCAGCTCACGTAGCTGATTTTCCTGGCGCCTCCGGGACCGAAACCAGCTGCATGCAGCAGATTTCGTACCCCCCCCCCCTTCCCCTATCCCCCCCCTTTCGTTCGGCCCGATCCAGGCGCGGAGCTCACGCCAGCTTCTGCGACGGACGTGCGCGGCGCCAACGGGCGAGAACCGCGGCGTGGAAGGCGGGACCCTTTCCGCCCGTAAGCTCGTGCACGTCTTCGGGGGCGGGCGTGCGCGCGGCCAGGGCGAGGACGACGCTGGAACAAAAAAAGCGCCCGCCCTCCCAGAATCCTGCAGGAGGAGGAGGAGGAGGAGGAGGAGGAGGAGGAGGAGGGGGAGGAGGAGGAGGAGGAGGAGTAGGAGGAGGAGAACGAGGAGGAGGAGGAGGAGGGGGAGGAGGAGGAGGACGAGGAGAAGGAGGAGGCTGCAACGCTCTCCCAGAATGTTAGAACGAATGTGCGCGGCGCTCGGACGAGAACAGCATTTGAAAAACAGCAGCCGCCCTCCATCCGTGAAGTGAAGCCCTTGCTATCTTTTGCAACGAGTGTGCGCGGAGCTCAAACAAGAACCACATGTTCACAAGGAGCCACCTTGCGTCCGTGAAGCTCCCGCCAACTTTTAAAACAAATGTGCGCGGCGCTAGGGCGGGAAACACATGTTGAAAACCACCCGCCCTTCACCCGTGAAACCTGGAAAAAAATTTGTTGAAAACGAATGTGCGCAACGAACGCGGGCGGCGCTAAAGCTAAAACATCCTTTAAAAACACGTACCGCTCACCATCCATGACACTCTTGCAACATTGAAGACGATTGTGCACGGCGCCGTAACGAGAACCACAGTTTGAAGACCACCCGGCCCTACATCGGTGAAGCTCTCGCAGACTGTTAAAGCGAATGTGCGCGGCGCTGTGCCGAGAACCGCATGTCGGAAACCACTCGCCCTCCATCCGTGAAACCGTTGCGATCTCTTAGCCTCCAGATCATACGTCGCCAAGAAACATCAAGCGAAACGCCCAGGCCCGCCATACCCACACGCCTCGGGTTGCGCCAGGGAGGAACTACGAATAAGAGAAAGGCGTGGGAGAGGGGGGGGCAGGAACGGGATGCGGCCGGGGGGGAGACAAGGAGGCGGAGCAGAAGCAGCATCGGCGGGAGGGGGAAGAGGCGAGGGGAAGGAGAAGCGGGCTCGGAGAGGGGGACGGGGAAACGAGGAGAGGGGTGAAGTCCCGGGGGAAGGGGTGAGGGGAGGCATGAGCACGAGAGGGAGGAATGAAGCAAGATGACGAGGACGGCACGAACTGAGTTCTGTCTCAAGGGATTGCTGCGAATGCTTCATCCCCCTAGGCACACATGCCCCCTAATGGTGTCGGGTTGGCGTTCGCGCAGCTTGCCAGGCGAAGGCACCTCGTCGAACCCTGCAGGCGGCTGCCACTGCTGTCGCAGCGTGCTCGTCCGCCCGAGGCTGTAGTTCAACCTTGGGCCGAGATGGCCCAAGGTTGCCTCTAACATGGCCTCCAAGAGGGCACTACATAGTCCAAGGTTGAGCAGGACGGATCCAATATGCTTCCAAGATGCCCCGAGATCGCCTCGATACTGCTCGAGGCGGCCACGGAGCCTCCCTAGAACACTCTCCACATACCAAATACAAAAAGCGGTGTCTGGTCACCGTGTTTTGCTTTCTCGCCTTTTCGCTTCGGGCTCCGAAGGGGCATGGCCGATTGACGCCGTCCCTTCTTTGCTCGATGTCGTAGGGAAGAGACCACCAAAGGCTGGGGCCTCCAAACCTTGCCCAAGGACAGCCACAACAAGTATCCAAAAGGCTCTCGCATCGAAAGCTCCGCTCAGGATGATCACGAACTTCGGATTGACGGCTGCCTCCACATTTGTTCCACTGCATGCTCATACATTTCCCTGGTCAAGGCAACTAACCTGCGAACCGGTTCTGGATGGGCCGGAGGGGACACTCACCGCGTCAACGACCAGAAGGATGAATGGGCCGAACGGCCGTGCACTGTCTCTGGGTGCGTGGCTGATGTTGAGCTCCACGGTTCGAATTCTCGTTATTCTTGTCGTCGTCGTTGCCCCATCCCGTGACCCATCCGCGACCCGCCTCGCGACGCCATCCACCCGAGACCAACGCCTGTCATCCACACAAGCGAACCACTCGCGAACCACGCCCATTTCTTGCAACAAATCGCCGCCTGCAGCAGGCTTCTTTGCATTCGTTTTCGAGCCGTGCGACATGCCAATACTTCGCCCCGCGAAACACACATATTGCTTTGCGAAACATTGAAGCATGCAGTGTGACTGTTTGGATAACTCGGCACCTGCGGCGAGTTTGTCACATCGGCGCCCGAGCTCCGCATCCACAACAACGCAGCCCGCTCACCATCCGCAATGACGGGGCTTAGGTTCAATGATTCCACCAGCCCTCTGGGCCTAGAGCACCACAAGCTCCCACAAGGGCCCCCGGAAGGCCCCCAGAGACCTCAAAGAGGCCCCCAGGTCAAGATTTGCGATTTGAAAACAAATGGAGCTGATTCCTTCGTTGGTTTGACGGGGGTCCCCTCTCTATGTTTCGCCACTTCCCTGCTGAACCTCCTAGCACTCTGTTCTGGGTGGGCGAGTGGGGATACCATCGCGAAGCGTCAGGCACGCAACCGAGCACGCTCGGGGACGTGCTCCCTGGGCCCAAGGTGCACAAGAATACCACGTGACCCTTCCCCCGATTCCTCAGTTCAGGGACCCGTGCCACCGGTGAACTCGCCAAGCCTTTCAGTCTCGCTGACTGGAGCCCAAGCGCAGAAACAAAAGCAAACCTCCCCAACACTGAAGGGCATGCGCGCTGGCCTGGGAGTTGCCGGTCCCGTTGCTCTTCCTTGCGGCGTAACATGCAGCGGTCGAGAAAAAATGCGAACAACGGACTGGAATTCACACGTTGACCAGGTGCACTAGGGGGCGTGTGCACAAAATGCTTTGTCACTGTCCCTCTCTCCCTCGGTCCTTTTTCCCCATATAGTAATGGCACCTGAGAGCTCCTGCTTCTTTTCTGGGGAACTGGGCCTGCGGGTCGGGGCTGTCGGCTGTTGTGGCCGTCGCCGCCCCGTCGTCGCCCGTCGTCGGGGCATGCGGGCGGAGGTGGCGGCTATGTTGTCGCAGTCGCCGCCCCGTCGCCGACCCGTCGTCGACTCGTCGCTGCCCGTCGTCTGGGCTTGCACAGCTTCGCATTTCATCGCATTGCTGTGCCGTGTTTTGCTTTGCATTGAATTGTTCCGCATTGGTTTGCATTGCGTTGTCTTTCTTTGCAGTGCTTTGCGTTGATTTGCATTGCTCTGCCTTGATTTGAAGTGCTGTGCATTGCTTCGCTTTGCTTCGCATGTCTTTGCATTCCCCTGCATTGTTCAACACTGCATTGCGTTCATGTGCATTGCGTTGCGCTACTTTGCATTGAATTGCATTGATATGTCTGTATTGCTTTGCTTGCGTTACTTTGCGCTGCTTTACCGGTTGCGCTACATGGACGGCACGGCGTAGTTTGCAGCACGTAGATTGCACCGCATAGACTGCACCGCATAGCACACCACATATTGCGCAACATAGATTGCAACACGGAGATGGCACAACCTAGATCGCACAATATCAATTACACAACAAAGATTGCTCAGCACAGATCGCACACCACATATATGGCACCACAGAGGTTGTATCGCAGATAGTGCAGCACATAGGTAGTACCTTCTGCTGAATACATATATATATATAAGATGTAGTGTCTCCCATCGACGACCCAGCATAGATAGCTGTGTGGTGTCCACGCTGGCCAGCATCTACCTATATACCCTCTGAGCTCTCACGTCCTACACTTGCGTTCCACCAGTCCGCCACATGTGCCCAACCTTTCTGCGTGGGGGTAGCGGCATGGACCACAACCATGGAATGGCTGCGCAGCCAGTGCGTTTCGATGTTTTCCGATCAGGTCAGTACCATTTCTCATGACGTAGCAGTGCAATCCAAAGCAAGGATCCACGCCGCTGGGAGCACTGGACCTGGGTGGGGAGACAAGGACACGGGATAACCAGAGAAGATGCGCGTGCTGCTCAGAAGCTCAAGGAAACGTGCGCATGGAACGATCCGTCGGACGCAGATGCGCCGCAGTGGCAGCCGTGGGAGCCCACAGGCCTCATCGGGGGCACGGCGCAGTGCATATCCGCAGGCTGTCCTGACGCTGCTCTTCGCCTCGACCGCGCCGAACGGGGTCTCGCCTGGGCGCGGCGCGGCTCCCGAGGAAGGCAGCGAGCGCACCGAGACCGACCTCTCGCAGACACGTCCTGGGCCCAGGACCCGGCGTGCGGACTCCGCGGCCCGGGCCGGGCGCCTCCCTCCCCCGCAGGCCCGCCACGGGCAGCACGCCTGGAACCAAATCGGTCGGCGAGGCTCGCTGGGCACGGAGGTGCTGTGGCCGAAGGCGACGCCGACGAGTGGCCCCAGGAAGTCCGAAGGCCCGGGCAGGAGGTGCGGCGGGAACGAGAGAAGGGAGCAGCGCCGGGGCGAAGCGACACGAGCCCCCTGCCCAGGCCAGGAGGCAAGCGCACGAGCACGAGGCCGAAGACCGCCCCAATCAAGCGCAGCGCTGGCAGAAGTAGGGAAACGAGCTCTATACACCGACGCTTTTTTCCGACCCTGCGCTGAAATTCGCATCAGGAACGCGGATCCTGGTGTATACGGGATCCTGGTGTATACATTTTTCCTTGTTTCCCTTGGGAACGGGGGGAGAAATATACACCACACCACCCCCACGTCGTCCCCGACCCTCAAAAAAGTCCTGGGATTGAAACAAAACCAGCGACTGGCAATGTATATGTTCCAATTTCCGAAGAAGAGCGCGCGGGGTGGGACCCGCGGCGTGACGGGCCGACACCGCGACGGAGCTGCAGCGGGAGTCCCAAGGCCTGCGGAGCAGCCTCGGCGATCCAGCGAGCGATGGAATCGAGGATGTCTGACCGTGCGCAGCACCACGCGAGACTCGGGCGTGCAGAAATGCTGAAGGAAGGGGGGCGTCGGCATCGATATCTCCCCATACCATGGTCACCTGCTGCAGAGGCAGACCCCTGCAGACACGCTGGAGGGCTTTGAGCTGCTCGGGAGAGGTGGCGTGGGGACCCTCAGGGACAGAGGGCAACCAGCTAACGAGGATTAGGAAAGAAGGGAGGGAGTTACGATGAAGGAGAAAGTAGGGGAGGGACTGATAGACTGAGGAAGGAAAGATGAGGGAGGGAGGGAGACGATGGGGGAGAGGAGGCTCAGGAAGTTTTGCTTAGCGTCTCGCGGCAGCGGCCCCAGGGACACGCTATGCTCTACGAGTGGATAGCCTGTCGCGCCGCTCCGCGGGGTGGGAGGCTCGGCAAGGATCGGGACGTTGACGCCTGGGGACTGGTAAATATGAATATATGACTGTTTCGGGGCTGGGGTCAGCGGGGTAAATGGCTACAGTGTTAGCCGACCGTGTTCCCGCTGCTGCCTGTGCTACTTGCCCGCCTCCCTTACCCAGAGCCCGCCGAGCCATTTACCCCGCTCACACTTGCCCCCGAGCAAAATTACTCGAGAAGTGGACCGGGAGGAGGGAGGAAAGAGGATGGAAGAGGGAGGAGGGAAGAGGAGGAGGGGGAGGAGGAGGAGGAGGAGGAGGTGGAGGAGGAGGAGGAGGAGGAGGAGGAGGAGGGCGGAGGAGGAGGAGGAGGAGAAGGAGGAGAAGGAGGATGAGAAGGAGGAGGAGGGGGAGGAGGGCGGAGGAGGAGGAGAAGGAGGACGAGGAGGAGCTTTGTCGCGCCGAATCGTGGTGGGCCCAAGCCGGTGGAGCGGCACTGGTATCCACAAGAGTTTCCGGTCGTGAGCTGGGCAGGCGGCGTGTGCCCCAGGACGTCGGCCGCGCGGCGACGCTCAACACCACAAAAACGTCAGCAAGACACCCAACCCTGAGACCCCAGGACGTCGACTGATCTTTGGTGTGGGAGCGTCACGCTTTCAACGGCAAAACCATCCAAACCCGAGAAACCCAGGGCACCCTGGAGGCGAGCAGGGAGCTTCTTGGCAGGGGCTTCCACTGTCAGAGTGACCGTCGGTGCGCGGCTTCTTGGGCGCCGCGGGGGGCCCAACTCGCAGGCGCGCGGGACGCCACTGCCGCCTCGCGTTCGGTGATCGGGGGGATACTCAACAAATCATTGATACATCGTCCCCAGACTATTTTTAACTGTGTTTGAACATTCCCCCTGTAGAGGGACAGGCCCGGTTTAATCTCACGCGCAGCCGACCGACAGCCTGCCTCCAGAATTGACAGGGAGCCTGGTAGCCAGCCCAGGCCCTGCACCGCGGATCCCGCTGGCCCTCCTGGCCGGGCCCCCCGCCCCGCGTCGCCCCCGCCCCCACCCCCTCCCACCCCCGCAACTTTCTCGGCGGCGAGCGAGCGGAGGAAGAGGGGTCGGAGGACCGCGCCGCAACGCTGATGCATCGCCGCAGTCGGCGTGGAGTTCATCGGGCTCCGCATGGAGCCGCCTCGCCGATGCTTCGGGATGCGGCGCAACCCTCCCCTCCCCCCACACACACACACACACACACACACATACACACACACACACACACACACACACACACACCTTTCTCGGCGGCGAAACCGAGGGGGGGAAGTGAGAAGGAGAAGGCTCTCTCAGAAGGCGGCGGGGCTTCTCAGAAGCTCTTGCGCCTTCTGAAAAGTTTGTGGGGTCTTTGGGGAAGGCTTATAGAGGCATCCTAGATGGGGTCGGAGAAGATGGGGTCGGAGGATCGCGCCGCATCGCCGATACATCGGCGATGCATCGACGATGTATCGGCGATGCACCGGCGATGCATCGTCGACGTGGGCGATGCATCGGCGGCGTCCACGTGAAGCAAATCGGGCTCCACATCGAAACACATCGGCGATGCATCGGCGAGACGGCGCGATCCTCCGACCCCACCTGCTCCGAGGCCTGGAGCTTATGGACTCCCGAGCCCTCTGAGAGGGCCCGCCCCTTCCTCGCTTCCAGCCCCCCCGGGCTCGCCGCATGCTCTCCCTCGGAGGCATCCCAAGAGGGGCGTCCGAGGGGAAAGGTCGCAGCTCCTGGCGCGAGGCACGCGCGCGGGCAAAGGGGGGGGGGGAGAAGGACCAGGGAGGAGGAGGAGGAGGAGGAAGAGGAGGAGGAGGAGGGAGGAGGAGGAGGGAGAGGAGGAGGAGGAGGAGGAGGGGAGGAGGAGGAGGAGGAGGAGGAGGAGGAGAGAGAAAGAGGAGAAAGGAGGGAGGAGGAGGAGGAGGAGGAGGAGGAGGAGGAGGAGGAGGAGGAGGAGAGGAGGGGGAGGAGGAGGAGGAGGGGAGGAGGAGGAGGAGGGAGGGAGGAGGAGGAGGGAGGAGGAGGAGGAGGAGGGAGGAGGAAGAGGAGGAGGAGGAGGAGACGGAGGAGGAGGAGGAGGAGGAGGAGGAGGAGGAGGAGGAGGAAGAGGAGGAGGAGGAGGAGGAGGAGGAGGAAGCGGAGGAAAGAGGAGGAGGAGGAGGAGGAGGAGGAGGAGGAGGAGGAGGAGGAGGAGGAGGAGGAGGAGGAGGAGAGGAGGAGGAGGGGGGGGAGGAGGGGAGGAGGAGGAGGAGGGGGAGGAGGAGGAGGAGGAGGAGGAGGAGGAGGAGGAGGAGGAGGAGGAACGGAGGAGGAGGAGGAGGAGGAGGAGGGAGGAGGAGGAGGACGAGGAGGAGGAGGAGGAGGAGGAAAGAGGAGGAGGAGGAGGAGGAGGAGGAGGAGGAGGAGGAGGGACGGAGGAGGAGGAGGAGGAGGAGGAGGAGGAGCGAGGAGGAGGAGGAGAGGAGGAGGAGGAGGAGGAGGAGGAGGAGGAGGAGGAGGGAGGAGGAGGAGGAGGAGGAGGAGGAGGAGGAGGAGGAGGAGGAGGAGGAGGAGGGGGAGGAGGAGGAGGAGGAGGAGGAGGAGGAGGAGAGGAGGAGGAGGAGGAGGAGGAGGAGGAGGAGGAGGAGGAGGAGGAGGAGGAGGAAGACGAGGAGCAGGAGGAGGAGGAGGAGGGGGGGCCAGGGGGACGTGCTGAGACAGGAAGAGGGGGCCATGATGTCCGGGGAGATGTCCAAGCAACGGCCCTGGACAGTGGGGAAACCAAAAGGTACCAATACCGCTACTCCTCAGACCTCTCCTGTGACGCGTTCTCACCAGAAATTCGAGGCGAGTCCAACGGTGACAACTAATGGTATGGGTCCCTTCTCCTCATCTGACCCGGCGTCATGATTTTTTCACACCGTGTCTCGACCCGTTCCCCTGGGACTCATTCTTCATACTGGGTCGTTTTTGACGGTCCCGAGGCCTGGGGAGGGCCCCCAGAGGCCGACAATAGCTGGAGCCTGCCGCCGTGTTTTTCATGGCTCGAGGGGGTCTGGGTCCCCCAGTCAACACTGCCCCTCTTGGCCCCGAAGACCTCCGTGGGGGCAGCTGGTGCGAGAGCCAAGCCCAAGCATGGCCAAACCCACCCGCCAGTGCAGGGCTCGCAAGCGACGACGACCCGTGGCGACAACGAGCCCCCTGGAAGCAGAAAGGAACAGAGAGACGCTCCGATCCTCGAAACTTCAAGGCCCCGTAACCCAGACCCCCTCTAGCCATGAAAAAATCACGGCGGGAAGTGTTGTGCTATTTTCGGCCTCTCGGGGCCCTCACCAGGCCTGGGGACCGTCAAAACGCTATTAAAAAAGGGTCCCAGGGGAATGGGTCGAGCCCTGTGGGGACCGACGCTACGAAAAAAACATCACGACTGGGGGCTGGGTAATCTGGGACATCCTGATCAACCAAGACAGTGGCGCGCCCGAGGGAACCGCAACCGTGGATCGAAGCATTATCCATTCTTTGCTCCCTCCATACAGGAACATTAAAGGGCGTAAATTTACACTTTCGGACCTCCGTGCGGATTTCTTGGATCTGCGCTGGACCCCTCACCCTGGCGCGCGGAGCGCGCCAAAGGCGGCGCCAGATGCGCCGCAAGGGGGACCCATCGGAGGTCCAAGAAGTCAGCACGGAGCTTCGAACGTTTATGTTTGTGCAACTGTTTCTCCTTCGGCTCAAGCTGGCATGTTCAAATCCTGGCTTGCAGTGTCCTGGCCTCGGAGGGGGGCCGAAACCTCAACTCTCGACAACCCCTTCGGTGGCAGCTCACGCGAGCCTCCCATGCCACCTTGCTGGCTCTTGCGAATCGGTGATAATTGACGCTACTTGACCCGAGCCGGCGGCATGTCGATGGCATATCAACGCTAATTCGGCGCGCCCCCATTGATTGCCATATCTAGCGCGCACGAATGTACTCCAAAGACCCAGCCTCCACGGCCACCCCCGAAGGCCTCCACCCATTCCCCAGGACCTACGTTTCGTCCTGAATGGTTTGTTGAAGGCCCCCACTGCCCAGCGAGGGCCGCGAGAGGCGGAAAATAACGATAAAACTCCCGTCGTGGTACAATGGAGGTTTTAGATACAAGGATACCTGCGATAAGGAACCCAGGGTCTCGCGACCGATGGGGTGCAAACGTGGGCCACCCACCTCTCCTTGAAACAAGAAGGAATGCGCCAGGGTCTGGGCCCCAGGAAGACGTTCCTAATCCAATGCCGCCGCCGTATCTGACGGCCAGGGGTCTGAGCAGAAGGCTCCCCTGATCTGCTGCTGACGACTCCTGCCCCCGGGGGGCACAGGCAGCGGGAGCGGGACGTCGCCCACTCGGACCCAGTCCACCTGGGTGGGCGGGGGGCTGGCCGGCGGAGGAGGAGGAGGAGGAGGAGGAGGAGGAGGAGGAGGAGGAGGAGGAGGAGGAGGAGGAGGAGGGGGAGGAGGAGGAGGGGGCGGAGGGGCAGAAAAAGGAGGAGGAGGGGGAGGAGGAGGAGGAGGAGGAGGAGGAGGAGGAGGAGGAGGAGGAGGAGGGGGAGGAGGGGGAGGAGGAGGAGGAGGAGGGTGAGGAGGAGGGGCAGGAGGATGAGGAGGAGGAAGGGGAGGAGGAGGAGGAAGGGGAGGAGGAGGAGGAGGAGGAGGAGGAGGAGGAGGAGGAGGAGGAGGAGGAGGAGGAGGATTTTTTTCACCGCGACGCTTACAAGGCAGCAGTCAGCTGACCTGGGGAGACTCGGCCAATGTGCTGTGCTATGCCACACGCACCGCACAGCACGGCAGTGCAAAGGTCGAGAACACTGCACCGAGGATGGGCTGGCATCCCCCAGATTTCGCCGAAGAAGGTGATAGCAGTGGCCGCGGGTGGCAATGGGTCCCGGGGGGGAGGGCCATAGCACAAAGACCCGCGGGCGAGAGGCCCCTCACAGGCACACCACTGGCCCAAGGGGACCAATGGCTACACCTGGACGGGGGCCAAACTTGCCAGTACAAACGAATTAGTCGGAGTCTTCACTATTTCCACCGCTGTGATTCGCGACGGCGCCAGCTGCAGCCTGGGGCCGCAATGAAACAGAGACTCGACGGAGCGTTACGCCCTCATCAGGGGTGGACGGCGCCGCTGGGGCAGGCTGGCCGGGTAGGACACCAGTCGTGTGCTGGCACCCTGGCAGTGGCGGAGGCCCGCTGGAAGACGAGGCAGCTGTTCCGGGAGTGGGCTCCGGGACGCAGCCGAAAAAGGGAGGCGTCCAAGGGGAAGGGAGAAACTTGACATTCTTGGCACGCTTCCTCTCCTGAGGGTGCCTCCCTGCACAAAAATATTTCCAGGCGGTCCTGCCCGCCCCTGGATCTTCGCGTCCATTGCAGGGCTCTCCGAGCTTCTTAACACGGCCACCCGTGCTATAGAAGTGGCACCGCAAACAGATACAGAGAAATGAACCATCAGAGCAATCCACGAGAGCGCAATTGTGACCCATCTCCGACAGCAGAGACGGGGTGAGCTTGGGCAGACCCGCGCACCTCCCAGGGGCAGGTTTGGCCGACTGGATAGAGCGAGCGCTAGGTATGACTTCCGCCCTGGTACCCCTAAGGCACACATTGCATTGCCAGTATTCTCCTTGCCAGGCCCAATCGTGTTCCATGACACTGGAGGCCTTGGGCCGAGGATCTGGCTTCAAGTACTGGGCGGTAGACAAATCGCACTTTGGCCACAGTGGGAGAAGATTCGTGGCCAAGCGAATTGCCGCTTTGCTGGTCTTAATATAAAAATTGATGGTGTCCTGGACCTCGGGGCCAGGGGCAGGGTGCAGCGCGGCTCCCAACTTGGCCGCTGTATCGGCGTGCTGGTTCCCGCGTCTTTTGAAATATTCAACATCCGAGATTCCAGCCTCGTCGAGCTCCTTGTGAGCCGCGACTTTGATGACAGTGTCGATTTTTCCCGAGGCGCCGGAAAACCCTTCCAAGACTGAGCCGGCATAGGCCCGTTTGCCAGAGAGGCGGTCCTGGGCGCCCCGGGCACAAGCCGAAACAACACTGGCGCAATCCGAATACAGAGAGGCCTTGTCATCGAGGTTAACGCCCGCAGCAGCGAAAGAAGAGAATTCCCCCGCTTGCAGAGTCTGCGGGAAGTGGGACCAAACGGGGCCGTAACACCACCCCAGCAGAGCCCCCTGGTCCGAAGTCCTCACGAAACCCCAGCCTGCTCGGGACAATTCTTTGATTGCCGATTTGAAACAACTGCCATCGAGGAAAACGTGCCGAGAGAAGCTCAAAGACTCAGGACCCGCGAAAGCAATCCCAGCCTCCTCGAACCCTTCCTGGAAATACTGGAGAACAACGTGTTCCATGCCCTGCTGTCGAATCGGAGGAGGAACCACGTCTCCAGGATGAGGAAAAGCACCCGTGAGAAACAGGATCAGGTCCAAGGAGCCTTCGTCTCTTGCTGAACATGCTCTGCGAATCGTTGCCGCGTCCACTAGCTCTGCCCTGACATCGGCACAAGCCTCACATTCCCAGAGTCTGTGAAATAAAGAATCAACGCATTTCCCACACAAGGGACAAGCAAGTTCCACCTGGTATCCCTTAGCTCTGGCGTGCGCCTGAGTCCATATGGCGTTGCACGCTAGCGATCGCAGGCAACCCTTTTCAAAAGCAGACAACTTGGTCGAGTGCAGAGCCGTCGTGATCAGATCGAAGCACAAACGGGGGACTTGATCGCTAGGGCGATCGCCTCCGGCAGCTAAGCAGGCCGCAAACCAATCTTGCTGCCGCACGCTGTCGACACCATCGAAGATCCCTCCCTGCACCAGCTTGTGAAGCGCTTGACGCTCAAGCTGTCGGAGGACGGCGACACGGAGGAGTTTCTTAATAAGTTCTGGCCCCAACAGCGTGCACGATATCTCATTGCCGAAATCGTCGACGAAAGTCGTGAAGTTTTTCATGGACCACTTGATCCTCATCAGGGACAAGTACATTGCCGACATAGGCCCCGAAACCGTTTTCCAGGAAAGCTTTTGCTTCTTGGCGCCGTCGCCGAAGACCGCTTCCCAAGATGACCTCAAAGTCGCCCAGTCCAGACATCCACCAAAAAGCCTCGCCCGTAGGAGCCAGACTTCCTTGCAATAGCGAACGATCGGGGCCACCTCCGCATACCATACCGGGTCCCCATCGAGCAAACTCAACACGGTTAAAGATCGGCTACCCGAGGAGGGTTTTACAACACTGGCCGCGAGCCTCCTGAGCTCGAGGATCTCCGTCGACGTCATACCCATTACTTCTGTGCCGTAAATATACCCTGGGAGCGGCCCAGAAACGAAAACCTTGAGCGCCTTGCGTCCGAAGTGGCCCCTGAGAGTTTTAAGACGCCGAACTTTCCGTGTCAAGTGCGCCTTCCTGAGTGCTCTCTTGGCTAACTTGGTGGTCCTGCCAGCTCTGAAACTAGCTCCTGCAGCGTCATCGACTCCAAGGTTGGCTGCGGAAGGCCTCCAGCCGCCGCTGAGGTCGCCCAGCCTCTCCTCAATTGCTTTTCCTAATGCCGGGCAGGAACAAATCAAGGCGCATTTCTCGAGAGAAATATTGTTTCCCATCATTTCCTTAATAGCGTAATACAACATGGAAGTCATGAGGAGGATTGAGTCGAGCACGAACTTCCACATTCCTATGGCCGAGACATTGGTATCGTCGATGTAGGCGTCGAAGCTTCGGTACTTATCGATCGAAAGGGTGCCGTCGCTCGTGTAAATCTCGGGGCAGTCGACTCCGTTCAACGTCCTCGGGATCGTATCGAACGCGTCGAGAGAGTGGATCCTAATCATGGTGGTCGCCTCGCTGCATCCAGCAATCACTCCCAGAGTGGCGAAGTGTGGGCCGCATACAATCCCTGCCAAAGAAATGTACCGAGCACCCTGATAAGCCGCTATACAAACATTCAGCAGAGCAAGCGGGAATTGATGCTTAATTCCTCTCAGGCGCAGCGTGTCTAAACAGATCTCTTCGTAATATTTGTACATGTCCCACAGAACCGAAGCCGAGTACATACCTTTACGAACTCCCAGTTCGGAACGGAAGCTCTGCCTCCACACCGTGTCCAGGGCTCCCCGATGCTTCCCAGCCGAAAAGTAACCACGAGCGTTCGTAGCCTCCCAGGAGTCCGCCAGAGGACGACGAGCTTTCCCCCAGATTCTGTATGGTGACGGGAAAACGCCGATCGGTCGAAATCCTCCGACTGGTTTGGTCAGGAGCGCTATCAAGACAGCCCGAAGCTGCGACGGAAGAATACCCGAACTCTCCATGAGCCCAAAAATGCGGATCAACACGGTCAGGCTAGCATCACTCATGTACTGGTAGTGCCTGACATGGAAGCCGTCGATGGACACCGCGCCCCTCTCAGGATAGGACCTGCTGATTCTCCTCAAATCCTGCACCGACAGCTCGGGCAAACCGGGGGCATGTCTAATCTTGACCTTCGGAGCCCCCTCCCGGACTTTCCACAGAGCACTGAAACGCTTGGATTCCTTGTCCAAGAGACTCAGGGGGTCAGACACCACCACACCTCCCGAGGAGAGGGTGGTGGAGGGGGTCCAGGAGAGCGGGTCCTTGATGGCCGAATGTGCGTTTTTAGCTCCCTTGTTGATGTTTTCCGTGAGCCAAGCGTGCCAATCTTGCTTCGCGACTTTGTCGTGAAAGGCAATGCATGCTCCTAGCATCTCCTTCTGGCTGGAATAGATATCCTCCATCTCCTGTAAATACTCCGGAAAAATATTCTCCTCTGACCAGCCTCTGAGAACATCTTGTATAGCGTCGAGGTGGGGTCGAAGATCTCCCAGCTTGGTTTTAATCCAGTCTGAAGCCTCCCGAAGCGCGTGGACCAGGGATATGGCCAGCTCCACGTCCGCCCCCGAGATGCCAGAAACCGCGGCAAACTTCCGAGACAAGAAAAGCACCGCTTTGAATCGTGACGAGACCCACCTCATGGCGTGCAGCTGGGGGTATCTCATGTCCTTGAAGTCCTTGCGTAAGAGAGACGACCAGATGACTTCAGGATCCTTGCCCCGAGCTCCTTTGAAGGGCAGGGCGACGTGGGTGAGGGAGAGGGAAGTAAAGATGGCCTCCAGCTCATCCTCCGTCCTGTTGGCCCACTGCTTGTAGGCACTGTGGAAGAAACGGTCGAAAGCCGACGAATTCCCAGCAGCCAGAGACTTGTCGCAGCGCCCCAGCAAGAATTCGCACCGTCCAAAATCCTGAGGACGGGGATGAGGACCAGCGAGGGCCGTGACCGGAAACTTCGGGGGCTTCCTGAACCCGAGAGCCTGGAGACGGCATAGAGCAGGATAAAACTGCAAAGATATCGCCATGTGCGGACTGAAGTAACCGTTGGGGCACTCTGAAATATTCTTGACACCTTGGGCTAGCCCTCCCGAGAGCACGAAATAGTCCCTGATGCTAGAGGTGGCCCCAAAACACGTCGGAGTTCCAGTGGATATCAGTTCCCCCCGTAAGTTCTCCACCAAACCTGAATCCACGACCTGCTCTGGGTCCAAATTGAAGTCGCCACCTACAATACAAGGACCGCCCTGCATCGATGTGAACGCCCCGACCTCCTTCAAGAGGTCGATCTGGCGAGCCGTCATGCCCTCGGCATCGTACCCGTACACAGAGATAGCCAAGGTCGTCGGCCCACCTGGAAGATGGAACATAGCTCCTATAGCACGGCCAGACACCACGCATGTTCCTTGGTTCGGGGCGTGAAGTCCCAGGAAATCTCTGGCCAAAACAGCCACCCCCCCCGAAGTGCCCCCCTCAGGCGTACGGAGTGCAGGCTCCCAGATAGATTTCCACCCCGCGTCCCTACAGTGTTTGGCCGCCTTGTTGATCGCGTCAGCCTGCTGCAGGTGGTGCTCCTGTAATAAAATGATGTGAGAGTGGTCGCTCTTCATTATCCAGTCCCTGAACGACCCCCAGCTGTTACAATTGATCGTAGATACCACCAGCGATAGAGAGTCCAACTGCGGAGAGCTGAGACCTACTGGCACTGGCAGATCGGCCAAAAACTTCAACCAAACAGCAGGGTCGGGGGAATTACCGCCAGGACGGACCGAGGAGGAAGTGCGAGGCACCATTATCTGATCGGCACCTTGCTGCAAAAAGTTATCTCCGGCCCGGTCCTCTCCCACCGTATCGCCAGCTCTCGAAGCGCTGACTGCAGCAAGATCGGCAGAGGGCGCGCTTGCGCCGTCATCGGCCGCTGCCCTCTGCGGCCGAGGCTCCACCCCCGCCTGCAGGGACGATAAACTGGGGCCAAACGGGAGCCCAACCGAGGGAGCGCATGCACCGTCGACGGCCACTGCCCTATCCGGCCGAGGCTCCACCCCCGCCTGCTGGGGCGAGAAACTGGAGCCAGACGGGGGCCCAACAAAAACGTCGGAGCCACCGTCGCAGATGAAATAAAGGGTCCTCTGTTGGCCGCCGGCTGCTCCAGCGCGATTAACAAAATGGGGTCCCCCCAGATCCTGGCCAGCAAGAATTGGCACAAGCCGCTCGTCGGGATCGTCCGACACAAAACGGGGAAGAGAGGACGAGGCAGAGGACGTGAGAACGAAGCGGCCAACAGCTTCGCAAGAGGTCTGCCCGCTGGGGACGGTGGAGCCCCCTACCACGCTGGCGGTTCGCCGGCCTGGCAGGGGGCCATCAAAATGGCGAGAAACCTCTGGCAGCCAAATCGCGAGCTCGCTGGCGAACGAACCCTTCAGGAGCTCCTCCTGGCAGGAGGCCGAGGCCGTCCAGGTACCCGCGGATGTCCTGCTCGGACTCCTTGTCGGGCTCCCATAGGCCGGGGCCCTGGCCGAGATCACGAGGACGTGGAGGACCACCTGCAGCACCAGGAGCCGTTGAGAGGATACCCTCGAGAGCGACCACCTGCGTGTTGGTGATGAGGCTTGGGAGGTCCGTCGCCAACTGCTTCGCCGCCGCCTCCGCTTGCTCTGGCGAAAGGCCAAAGTTCCCCATCGACGACTGCAGCTTGGTAACGTCCAGCCGGAGAGCTTGGACAGGCTGCCCTCCAGCATGACCACCATTCTGCGCCACCAGCTCAGCACGTTGCTTACTGAGCTCCTGGATGCGCTCCTCCTGGAGCGTGAGGCCCCGGGTGGCCTCCTCGATCTGGCGCTGGAGCTCCTCCAACTGCTGCTTCTGCTTCTCGAGGGACTCTCGGCCTCGCTGGAGCTTAGCCTCAGCCTGTTGTATTTGATTTGTGACAGAGTGAATGCGAGTATGGACAGGCTTGCTAGAGATGGCCTGGTGCCTGAGCTTGGTGCGCTCAGACTCGAGCTCGTTGCGCAGGGAATCCCACGCTGGGCCTGCGAACTGGCTGACCGCCTGCAATTCTTTCTCGATCTCCCGCAGCCGCTTGCTGCAGTTACCTCCTTCGTCACAGTCGGCCGCGAGATCGATGTCCATATCGCCTGGCTGCTTGTCAGCGGCGGACTTGCTGCGCATCTGCTGCTCGAGACGCTTGACTTTCTCCCGAAGCTGATCCACCTCGTTGGTTCCTTTGCGTCCTTTTCCACTCCAAGGGTGCTGGCCTGTGCCCTCGCGGGCCTGACTCTGCGAGACAGAGGGCTGCAGAGGCAGGACGTTGCCCCCGAAGCAAGACCCCTTGTGACACTTACAAAGGCTGCAGAACAATCGACTGCCCGCGTTGATCCAGGCGTTGCCTGTTTTCTCGTGCTTGCAGTCCTTGCATAACCAACGGGGTTTGATGGTGGACCATGCAGAATCAGGAGAAGGAGCCATCTCGCCGCACAGCCTACCTTCTGCTGAAAGATCGTCGTACTGCCCTGGCTCGTGAGCACGAGCCGCTCTGAAGACGTGCTCACAAGCTCAGGCCTCCAAATGCCTGAGCCAGAACGGCTAGGAGGAGGAGGAGGAGGAGGAGGAGGAGGAGGAGGAGGAGGAGGAGGAGGAGGAGGAGGAGGAGGAGGGGGAGGAGGGGGATAGGATGTGATAGGACTCGGCCTTCCGCGTGTGCGGGGGTGACGCAGCTATACACGTGGTGCGGTGCTCGTGCGAACTACTACCTCGAGCAATCGCATATCTACTATACGAGGTTACGGGTAACGCGCGCTGCGCGGCACTCGACACGCTGGTATCAACTGGTATCAAGCTGTACGCAAGATGCAATGTCACTCGCGGGCTGGGGGGGGACACCCCTCTGGCCCCATGGGGCCGAAACCTCACGGCACTGTGTGCCAGACAGGCTCCCGAGGCGTCCACCCGGCCCAGAAAACAAAGAAAGATCTTAGAATCAAGGTCGGATCCGTAGCTCACCCGAGGGTGCCCCTCCATCACCAGACACCCGGGCCCCGCAGGCATCCGATTGGCTAGTGACGGAGCGGCCCCTTCGGGAGGCCCCTGGCCGAAGACGAGGAAATCCGATCTGTACTCTGACTGATCAGCGGACGCACGCGCCTGCCTGGTCGAGCGAGGCGGGCACGGCCTTATTCAGGTGATGTAGAGCAGCGCGGCAGCGAGATAGCGGAGAGGAGGGGGAGGTGGAGGTGGAGGAGGAGGAGGAGGAGGAGGAGGAGGAGGAGGAGGAGGAGGAGGAGGAGGAGGAGGAGGAGGAGGAGGAGGGGGAGGAGGGGCAGAAGGGGAGCGTGGGAGACGACGGGACCGTCCACGGGGGCTGGGCGAACTCATCGCCTCCCACACGCCCGCCCGTAGGGGTACGCCCTGGGAGACGACGAGCCCGTCCAGCGGGCGGGCCTCAGAAGAGGACCACATGGAGGCCGACGCCCAGCGCGAACACCGAACGCCAGCAGGGGAGGCCCCGAGCCGAAGCCCTCGGGCATCGGCCCCCACCGGCCATCGCCCAGGTAGCCCGCCGCCGCCTCGGCCCCCCCCGCCACCGCCAGCCGCCGCCCCGACCATAGGCGCGTCGCCGTCCTCGTCGCTCTCGACGCCCGCCTCGTCGGCCACCGCGCCAGGCGCGCCGCGGCCCGCGGCACCAGCCCCACTGCCGCCGCGCCCGCGCCGCCGCCGCCGCCGCATGGCGTGCGCAGCGCCAGGCGCAGCCGTGGGCGGCGTGGCGGGAGCCCGAAGGCTCGCCGCCGCCGCGCGCAGGAGGCCCTCGGCCGCCCGCAGGAGGCGCACTCCCGCGGGGGAGTGGCCAGCAGCCAGGCCCGAAGCGGCGTGCGCGGCGAGGAGGGCGCCGCGCGCCGCCTCCTCCGCGCCCCGCCGCTCCTGCGTCAGCGTCCCCGGCATGACCACGCGGCGAGCGCGGCCCGAGGCGGCGCGCCCAGCGACACACGGCGGAGCCAGAAAGGGCTCTTGAGCCAAAATGGCTACCGAGGGGGAGGAGGAGGAGGAGGAGGAGGAGGAGGAGGAGGAGGAGGAGGAGGAGGAGGAGGAGGAGGAGGAGGAGGACCGCGGCGGCGAGGCGGACAGGGGTCGGGGGCTGCCAGGAGGTGCCCCCTGGCCCATGGGTGGCCCCAGGTGGCTTCCAGAGCACGGCTCACGATCGGGGGCGTCCAAGAGGGGGGCGTGCAAGAGGGGGTTTCGCAAATCATGGCCGAAGGCGTGTGTGCGGCCCAGGGGGAGGGGGGGCAGGGGGGGAGCATCAAAACAACACGAGGCACCATGAAATCCCACCAGCCCTCTGGGCGTAGGTGGTCTAAAGCGGTTTCTCTTCCAAACCCCTTCTTCCCCTTCGGGGAGGGGTTGATCACTGCTCCCTATTAACATACACCCCCTTCCCCATCCGGCTGGCGGCCAACCCAGAACCATGCCAACCACATGAGAGCCACCCACCCGCCATCACTGTCAACAACAATGCAAAACGCGGTCTGCCTTCACATGTGGAGCATGCGCGGCCAACCCGATACGGCCCACCCCACCATCCCTGTCAAAAAACATGATCGACCCACGAACCCGGAAAGGAATATAGAAATGTAAGGTATGGCAACGTTCCAAAGACAACTGATTGGGTGACGGGCAAATGCAATGCTGAATGTATCGATCTTGATGTACTGTGTCGAAGGCTGAGCTGTGCTACGCCGTGCTGAACTGCGATCTGCCATGCCGCGATTGTGCTCTATATAGCGTTGTGGATCGAGTTCTCCCTGGCATCCGAGTCCTGACCGAACTGATCTGGATCTTAAGCTCGAGCTGCCTGAGCAGATGGTAGCTGTCCCAAAAATAATCGACAGAGGGGACATGCCAGGAGGACGCGCCGCGGAACGTCCCAAGGGACGCGCCAGGCGACGTGCCAGAGGACGTGCCAGGGGGACGCACCGCGGGACGTGCCGAGGGGACGCGCTACGGAACGTGCCAATGGACGTGCCGCGGGACGTGCCAGGGGACGCGCCGCGCGACGTGCCAGGGGGACTCGCCACGGAAAGCGCCAAGGAACGTGCCAAGGTGCAATGTTGAGTGTATCGATCTTGATGTACTGTGCCAACGGCTGTGCTGTGCTGGGCCGTGCTGAACTGCGATGTGCCATGCCGCGATTGTGCTCGATATAGCGTTGTGGATCGAGTCCTCTTTGCATCCGAGTCCTGACCGAACTGATCTAGATCTTAAGCTCGAGCTGCCTGAGCAGATGGTAGCTGCCCCAGAGCTAATCGAAAGGGGGACATGCTAGGAGGACGCGCCGCGGAACGTCCCAAGGGACGCGCCAGGCGACGTGCCAGGGGACGTGCCAGGGGGACGCACCGCGGGACGTGCCGAGGGGACGCGCTACGGAACGTGCCAATGGACGTGCACCGCGCGACGTGCCAGGGGGGCTCGCCACGGGATGCTCCGCGGAACGTGCCAGGCAACATGCCAGGCTTCAATGCTAAGGGTATCGATATTGATGTACCGTGCCGAGGGCTGTGCTGTTCCTGGGCGACCTGGACACGTGAAAACACGAGTTTCGCTCAAGACGTGCTCAGCACATCCTCATGCTAGACATCCGCCTGGGCAACCTGGACACGTGCAAACAAGCGTCTCGATCGAGACGTCCTCGACACATCCTCATGCTAGACATCCGCCTGGGCGACCTGGACACGTGAAAACAAGCCTCTGGTTCGAGACATCCTCAACAAATCCTCATGCTAGACATCTGTCTGGGCAACCTGGAGGCGTGAAACCAAGCGTCTCGCTCGAGACATCCTCAAGACCTGGGCACGTGAAAACAAGCATTTCACTTGAGAGATCCTCTGAATTCAGGTCCCCAGGAGAGGACAATCTATAAGACAAAACAAGCGTGTCGCTCGAGACATCCTCAACAAATTCTGAAAATCAAGCGTTTCGCTCGAGACATCCTCACATTTTAATTCGCCGGCCCACCTCGACCTCGATAAAGAAATTCGCTGGCCCACCTGAAGTCAAACCCGGGGGTAAACCTACTAAAAGAGAACCCTGGGCTTATGCCCTTTCCGGGAAAAACGTGCAATAATTCCGCGTCTCCGCCATGCCGACCGCGCCCCGCCGTGCCCCCGGAGGCCACGGCGACCCGCCCGCCTTCACGCCGCGGCCGTGCCTGCCAATGAACAGGCGCACCTCGTACGCGGCGCCGGCGGCCGCCTCCCCGGGGTCGGCAGGGGATCCGCATTCGATGCCCTGCTCGAAGCTTTCGGAAGTTCGCGTGGGCTTCTCGGGTCGGTGCTTGCGGCGCTGCCATGAGGCGGCCTGGCGCCGAAGCGCGAGATCAGTGCGGACCTCAAGAAGTTGTTTTGCTGCGATGGAAGGCGCTCGAAATACGAGCATGTCGGCGTCTCACTCGTTTCCTTTGGGCAGGGGCCGACTGTCCCTGCATTCCTATAGGACCACCACGACAAATTCTTAGAGTCCGAAAGAGGTTCTGGGAAAACAAGACAGTGCTCTCAGAGCATAGGCCCGATGTGTCAAGACAAGACAATATCAGCCAGAAATGTTCTAAGAGCATGCCGTGCAGACCACAATATGTTTTTAGGGCATTATTTGGTGGGCCTGTCTACGAGCCAGGGCGCCTCGTCACTGCTTGAGGATCCCTGCATGGCATCTGGGACCTACGGCCAGCTCGCGTCGCGATGACGTCTGCGATGGTCTCGGACATCCCGTGGATCGCTCCACCCCCAGACATGCAACGCCCTGACTTTTTCAGGACGGCGTCCCTGGAAGTCCAGACCCTTTCCCCAGGGCCGATGTTTCATCCTGAGTTGTTGTTTGACGGTCCCGAGGCCCGGCGAGGGCCCCTCGAGGCCAAAATTTGCCAAAACCGCCCGTCCTCTTTTTTTGCGACGCGATCATGCCTGGGCCTTGAACGATCGCAGACTCCCGATACCGCAAAGGCTTCGCTGTCGGCCTTCTCTGGGCCCCCGGCGGCGTTCTCAACCTTCCACGCCCGCGCCAGGGTCACCGCCGCGTCAACGCGGCGCCACCCTGCCGTACGGCCACGAGGCGGCTGCACGCAGGAGGTGGCCCTGGGCCAGAGGTGACCTCTGGTGCGCGGCTTCGGGGGGCCGCGGGGGAGGCAAAGGCCACGCAGTCCAAGCGCACCAGCCAGTGCTGGCGGAACCGCCCGCACCCAAGGTCACTCTGGCGAAGGGTCACTCTTACGCGTATCCATCGGTCAGAAGAAACAGGTAAAAGCATGAAATAGGAAGGCGCTGAGAATAGATTGGGTTCCGTCCGCCCCCTTAGAAGGACGGAAAAGGTGAAGCCACTCGATCCTTGAAGTAGGAAGGCGCTTAAAGTAGATTGGAATCTGGGAATCCAGAAAGATCTACATTCAACGACCGATGGGTAGTTAGCCGAGCAAGGGGAATCCCGGGTCTTCGGCTTGCCCCAGAGGGGAGATACCTGTGGCTCCCTGGACCCACTGGAGGGGACGCAGCGGCGACCCCAACGACACGCCATGCCATGCAAGCGGATAGCGTGTCGCTCCGCTCCGAGGGGCGGGAGGTTCAGAAAGGCTCGGGACGTCGAAGCTTGGGCATCAGGAAATTGATACACAATCGCGCCGAAGCGTGGTGGGCCAGAAGCGGTGGAGAGACACGCTATCCAGAAAAAATCCCGACTGTATCTCCCCAATCAGTGCTTGCACTGAAGGGGTCCTAGCGGAAGTTGAAAGATTTGGCGAAAATTCCCGCCGAATTTGGTAGCAAGCTGGGTTCCCAGGTTCCCGGTTCCGGGTTCCCGAGTTCCCGGTCATTGGTTCCAGGCCGATTTCGGTGGGTTCTGGGTTCCCAGGCTCCCGGGTTGCTGGTCGACCTCCTCAGCGAAAACCATCCACTGATTGGGGCTTTTCTCTGGTGTACTTCACCTCTGAGCGTTTTTTACTCCACCTTTGGAACTGCTACTTCACAATCAAATGAAACCTTTTACTTCACTTCTAGAGCTCCGTCGCACTATTCGGATACCCGTTTCGACATGGGTGGAGCGGAGAACGCCACGCAAGACGGAAGCGAATTTGTCAGGGCCCAGTAATCGGATTCTTCGGCAAACTTTCGGAGGCAACTCAAGGGACGTCTTCGCGGGAGCAACACTTCAGTAGAATTTGCCGAGGGATCCCAGGAGGAATACCACTGCAACAGAAAGGGGGGATGAAGGGGATGGGGACCGACGGGAGGGACATGGGGCGAACGGGAGTGGGGAGGAAGGAGGAAGGAGGGAGGAGGATGCAAATTGGGGAGGACTTGGCATGAGGGGGGCCTCGTGCAAGTGGGTCCTGAGCCTCAGGGCTTCCCCCAGGGCAAGTGTTGCACCCGGAGTGGCAGCGTGACGGCCCGGCCGGCCCAGAAGCCACGGAGGAGCCCCGGAGGCCGGAGGGGGCCGGACACAGAGTGCAAAGCTACAGGGCCAGGGGCACGGCCCTTTCGGGCCAGGGGGGGGCACTGGATGCCCCTTCGGCGGCGTTATCTCGCCTGCTCGTTCGGGACTGCTCTTGCTACGTCAGCTGGTATTGCGTTCCTTCGTGCGTGTTCTCTTCGTCGCCTTCCTGTCGCCCCTTCGTCCCTGCAACCATGTATGAGTGTCATTCCATATGTGGTAGCCTTAACGATCAATTGTCTCACGTGGAGGCCTCATACAAAGATCCCTTTCCTTCAACATTGGCATTGCGGCGGCCTTGCAAAACTATTCCTCACATGGCAACAAACAAACGGATTCCTTCGCTCAGCGGCATTGCAACACTACTTCCGTGCGTTGAGGCCTTCTAAAATCAGCCTGCTGTTGTGGCGGCCTTGCAGCAGGACTCCTTGTGCAGGGTACACCAAGAGGATAAAGGAACACAAGTGGTGGACATCACACAACACTTCGAGAACTGTTGCGTGTTTCAATATTTTTGGTACCGGAGGATACAGCACACTCTTGACACAGCGCTTGCGGCACGCATCGCTGAAACCCGCTGTGCTTTCAGATGCTTCCTGGCATCGGATACTAAACGCACGATGGAACAGATGTGCATTTCAATGTTCTTATATATCCTCCTCTGCTTATCTGTCGTCAGACCGCTGCCCATTGTCCCGATCGGAGGGAAACGCACGCACACACAAGCATTGCATGCTGGAGGTCCAGGCTGATTTCTTGGGTCAGAGACCCAAGAACCGGATCAGATACAGCGCATCAGGAACGCCGCCACGGGGTGTCCAGCCTACACCCAATAAATCCGAGCGAGCCTCCGAAACCTTCATGCGCTAACTTGATAAATGCCCCTCTGCGGTTCTTACAATCCGCAAGCTCCAGAGGTCCCGGCCCCCTCCGCGGTGGTAGTTCCTCTGCCCACGTCCATTTCTAATGGCCCCAGGTCTCGCAAACAGGCCTCCCGAAAGGATTAGAAAGCAATCCTCCGAAGGCCTGCGGAAGGGTGAGGAGGGCGGCAGGCAAGCCAGCATCCTCCTCCTCCTCCTCCTCCTCCTCCTCCTCCTGATCCTCCTCACTTGAGATCGGGGCCTCGGGGCGATTTTTCTCTCCTCCTCCTCCTCCGCCTCCTCCTCCTCCTCACCTGAGATCCGAGCCAGCCTCCTCCTCCTCACCTGCGATTTTCTCTCACTATCGGCGATTTTCCGCGCGGCCTCGGGGCCCGCGGCCCTCACAGATCAACCCGGCTCGGGACATGCAGCAGAAAGACAGAGTCCATGGCTCCGTTCCCCGACATCCGTCCTGATTCTTTTGCGACGCGATCATGTCTGGGGTCGTGATTCCCCTATTTGTGTCAATTATTTCGCGACGCTGGATCTCGGGGCTCGCCTGCTCCTCCGCCTCCTCCTCCTCCTCCTCCTCCTCCTCCTCCTTCTCCTCCTCCTGGCCGTTCCCCGTGGGTAGACCCCGCGTTGGGCAGGTGTGATTGGGAACGGCTGCGCCTGCTCGGGCCATTCAGATGTCATGGCGAGCCTCCGTGCCGTGGCGCGCGACGGCGGCGGCGGAGGCGGCGGCGGAGCCGCCCCACCAGCAGGCGGCCTACGCGGCGGAGGTCGCCGCGGCGGCGGTGGGGGCGGCGGTGCGAGCTGCGCTGGGCGCGAGGCCAGTGCGCAGCCCGCCGCGCCGCAAGGAGGCGGGGGAGGCGGCAATCCCTCCCAAGGCCAGGCCGACCCGCAGGCTCTCGGCCATCGCGGACGACGCGAAGGTGGAGTCGCAGGCCAGGCCGCCGCCTCTGCGCCCGCCCCAGGCGCCGCGGCCATCGCAGGCACCGCGCCTCGCGATCTTGGACGCGCCGCCAGGCGTGTGGGATTCCATGCCCTGCCCGCAGGAGGAGGTGAAGGAGACGACGGTGATGCGGAGCTCTGCGGCTGCTGGACGGCCGCCCGTGGAGTGGCTTGGCGCCAGGCCCATGGCAGCCTCGGGCGACAGCCACCCGCAGGAGCAGGAAAAGGGCATGAAGGAGAAGAAGGTGAAGAAAGAGAAGAAGAGCAAGAAGGACAAGGAGACGAGAGGCAGGTGCAGGAAGAGGCGTCGCAGGAGCAGGTCGCCGGCGCGCGAGGTGGCGTGATCGACTTGCTGGGCGGCGAGGCCAAGGAGGTCCCCAACGCCCCGAGAGGGGACTCGCTGGAGGTCGGCCTCACAGGCTCCGTGGAGTTCTTCGAGCTTTCGGACGAGGTGGACGAGGAGAACGCGAAGTCGGAAGACGCCCTGGACGAGTGGTACTCGAAGGACGTCGACCTGGTGCAGGACGAAGGGGACGCCGAGCTCGGCGCGCGGCTGGAGGAGCAGCTGGGCATGCACTCGGACGAGGAGAAGCTGGCGAAGAGTGTGGGCGACCCTTCGATGTTGGGCGTGCCGGCCTATCGTCCAACGTGCTCCAGAAGCGCTTCCCCGGAGCACGTTGGCGGCTGGATCGGGAAGGCCGCGAAGCTGCCCGCGGTGCCGCCCTTTCCCTTGCTGGTGGAGGACAAGTGGCAGCGCCTCTACTCGGAGAACGCGGCGGTTTACGCCAAGATGGAGCGCGTCCTGGCTGGACGACGGCTCGCCAACGACATCATGGTGGGGATCATCCGCGAGAAGGGCACGAAGGAAGCGTTCTTGGAGGAGGTGGAGTTCCCAACGGGCACGGCGAAGAAGAAGCTGAAGAAGGAGGTGGTGCTCGAGCACGCTCTCGAGAACCTGAGGATCACGGGCGAGCTCGTGGCCCTCGAGGAGGCGGCGGGGCAGCACGGGCAAGACGAGGAGTTCTTGGCTCTGCTCCGCGACGTCATCAGCTACTGGGAGCTCATGGTGAAGAAGATGGAGGACTGCTGAGGGAGGGGGTAGGGGAGGGGTCTTTCCAGACTGCGGATGGTGGTGGCCCCTGCCCCCCCCCGCCCCCCCCTCGTCCTCCGCGGTTTTGGGCCTCTAGTTGGCCGTCCGCCCCCTCTGGTGGGCCTGCGGGCCTTCGTGGGGGCGGTCCCGCAGTCTGGGGGGGTCTTCTCCCCGACTGCCCTCCCGCGCGTCGGGAGGCGGGCGCGGCGGGCGGCGGAGCGCCGCTGGGGCCCGCCCTCTCTCTCCCCCCCGCTCTCTCCCCCCCGCACGTCTCGGTGCTCGGCCAAAGAGTCCAAAGAGTCCTCCTCCTCCTCCTCCTCCTCCTCCTCCTCCTCCTCCTCCTCTCCTTCTCCTCCTCTCCTCCCCCTCCCCCTCCCCCCTCCCCTCCTCCTCCGCATCCTCCTCCTCCTCCTCCTCCTCCTCCTCCTCCTCCTCCTCCTCCTCCTCCTGTCTAACGTGACAGGCATCACGCCGTCACGCTGGCCCGTCCAGAACAGAACAGAAAAAACATAGCGTCAATTCCTACATTGAGGCAGAAGCCAAGCGAAGAGAACATAGTTTCCTTCTCCTACTCCTCGTCCTCCTCTTTGGGGGTCTCGCTTGCACCACGCGTTTTGGGGTTTGGTGTTTCGCCCCAGGGCTCGTACCACAACCTGGGGCTGTTAGATTCTTGGACAAAGGCAACTTGCGAACTGGCCCGGCCGTCGCGCTGGCGGAGACTACCTGGCCCTGGGTGCATCGTTCCAGTAGGCGCGCGCACCGTCGGAAACAAACGCCCGAGGTTTCGGTGGGAATCGCCGAAGCAACATACGGCAAGGCCATGCGGGGAAGGAGGAGGAGGAGGGAAGGAGGAGAAGGAGGACGACGAGGAGGCGGAGGAGGAGGGGGAGGAGGAGGGGGAGGAGGAGGGGGAGGAGGTGATGGTGGAGGAGGAGGAGGAGGAGGAGGAGGAGGAGGAGGCTGAGGAGGAGGAGCAGGAGGAGGATTCTCTTCCGAGGGGCGATCAAATGGGCGTGCACCTATCGTGCTCCTTGTGGGCCCCAAGATGGGCCCTCCTACGTAAGGGCCCCATACCGGGCACGCACGAGGTGCACCTTGACTGAGCCCCCATGAATCGCCCCCCCCCCCTCGTTGCGTACGGCCTGCCTCCTCCCTCTCCTCCTCCCTCCTCCTCCTCCTCCTCCTCCCCTCTCCTCCTCCTCCTCCTTGTCCTCCTCCCTCCTCCTCCTCCTCCTCTCCTCCCTCCCTCCTCCTCCTCCTCCTCCTCTCCTCCTCTCTCTCCTCCTCTCCTCCTCCTCCTCTTCCTCCTCCTCCTCCTCCTCCTCCTCCTCCTCCTCCTCCTCCTCCGCCTCCTCCGCCTCCTGCTCCTCCTCTGGTGCCCGCGGGGGCCGCGGCAGCCTCGTCGAGGGGGTGGTCGCCGATGGTCCAGAATCTGCCCGCGCCACGATCGTCGGGCCCGCGCACCTGGCCGCAGCGTGGCGGGGGGGCCGCGGCCAGGCTGGGAGGGCCACTGTGTTCTGCAATATTTTCCTCGTCTTGGGGGGCGCATGGGGCGTTCTCGTCGCCACCGGGGTGGACTCTTCTCGAGACTATGGTCAGAGCACATGCCAAGGCAAGACCTGGAGGCCGCTTTCGAACCCCCGTCCCAGACCAAGACGGAATTTCGGACTGACATATCTCGGCCTCTTCAAGATGGCCCAAAGAGATCTCCAGGCCCCGCGGCCTCAAGTGGGCCCCAAGAGGGCCCCAGCAATGTCCCCACGGCTTTCAAAATGTCCTCAATATGGCCCGAAGATGGCCAAAAGAAGCTGCCAAAAGGCTCCCATGTCGAAAGATCCGCGAAGGCAATTATGGTTGACTTCATGGCTTCCTCAAGCAGAACCCTATCTTCGGTTTGCCACCTGTAAACAAATACTCGCGTCAAGAATCGTCTGGCACCTTTAAACAAATATTCGCGATGGCGCCTGTGACCGACCCGGCCAACCCACCACCCTCCCCCTCCTCTTGGTCACGACACGATCCGCGCAGGCGCCGTCTGGATAGCCATCCCTAGGCAGTCCCAGACGGCGCCAGCGCGAAACGCAACGTGACCGCCCCCCCCCCCCCCCTCCCCCTCCCCCCTCCCTCCCCCCCCCTCCCCCCCCCCCCTTCCTCCTCCCTCCTCCTCCTCCTCCTCTCTCCTCCTCCTCCTCCTCCCTCCTCCTCCTCCTCCCTCCTCCTCCTCCTCCTCCTCCTCCTCCTCCTCCTCCTCCTCCTCCTCTTCGTCCTCCTCCTCCTCCTTCCTCTCCTTCTCAGCCTCCGCCTCCGCCTCCGCCTCACCCCCCCCAATCAGGCCCGTTACTGTCAGGGGATAAAAGAACTGCTCCACGTACAACTGGGAACTTTTGCTTCGCGTGTCGAGGCGACGGCCCCGGCGATACGCTACGCCTTGCAAGCGGACGGTGTGTCGCTCCGCTCCGCGGGCCGGGAGGCTCGGAAAGGCTCGGGACGTGGACCCTCAGTTGCCGGGACGTGGATGGCGCGTCGCGCCGAAACGCGATGGATGGCGTGTCGCGCCGAAACATGAACTTCTGGAGGTCCGCGCGGAGCGCCACAGATTTATGTTTATGGCGTTTTTTCTTCGAGATGGGCCAGAACCGGCAGTGCGACACGCGATCCGAACACCCCTGATCCTAATATCGCAACATCTAATGCCGCATCCTCGGGGGGCCTTGTCTGTCCCGTCGCGGTCCTATCCGCGTCGAATCCGTGTCAGCCTCGTCGGGTCCGTATCGAATCAGCGCCGAATCCGCGTCGAATCCACGCCAAATCCGCGTCGAGTCCGCATCGAGCCCGCGTCTGGCACAAGAACAAACACCAATTTGGGGGACAGGCGAGTTCCCCCGAAGATGCAACATAAAACATTGTCCGAAACCGTGCCGCGCAGAAATCAGCATCGGCTCCATTGCTCAAGTGGCCGCGGCCCTCCCTGATGACCTTGCCGCCGTCGTGCGGGTTTGCCCTCTCGCGGTCTGGGTACAGCTGCTGCGCCGGGTCGCCGTTCATGAATATCTGGAACTGCTCCTGCTTGGCGGCGAACGAGGAGGGGGGCGAAGTGAGAAGAAACAAGCATTCTCAGGAGGGGGAGGGACGTCTCAGATGCCCTCTCGTCTTCTGACACTGAAAGGTTTTATCCATCTCTGGGGAGGGCTTGAAAGACTTCTCAGAAGGCCGGGGGACTTCCGAACTTTCTGAGAAGGCCTTCTCCTTCTGACTTTCCCCCCTCGCTTGCCGCCGAAGAAGGACGACACGACAGAGGCGCACAGCTGCATTGTGCCGGTTTGGTTGGAATCCAGCACGCGGCTCAGTCAGGTCTGGGCATCCCCCACGGGTGGGGATCGCACTCACCACGGCTTGTCGATCTATGTCGCCCCCGTGCTGTGGGTACACATGCGCCGCACCCCGCGGGTGCGGATAAGGGCGAGGGCGCGGGCGGGCGGGCCGCGGTGCGGGTCGCAAGGTGGCTCGCGGGTGGGTCGCTGGTGGGCTGCGGGTGGGTCGCGGGTGGGTGGCGGGGGCGGCAACGACGACAGAGCGCAGGCCCGGACTGCGGCCCGATGCCCACGGGTCGCTGCCCAAGGATCCCCCGTGTGGCAGAAACCTCGGACTGCGGTCCCGTCACCCGACCCCCTCCCCCGCGACGCGACCCGACGCAACGCGGCACCCCCAGGAATCAGAAAAAAGAGGTTTCGCAAACACCCTTTCAAGAAACGCCACGACTCCCAAATGTAACAAGCGTGTCGCCCATAATAGAGCGAGTCTTTCGAAACGAGTCGTTACTCAGGAGTCCTTCGTAAGGAGTCATTGCTACGACGGGATCCTCACTGGATAACCAATACTACTACATCCTTACGACAGTCAATCCGTATCATAAGGATGCGTGGCAAGGATGCAAGGGCCTTGGAGGGCCATGCTTATTTTTCCCGAACGAGGCTGGCCAAGGAAATGGATGGGCCGACGGGACAAGGATGCAAGAGTACCCTTGGGAAGGTTGACCCTCCATTTTATGCGGTTTAACTGTACGGAACCCGTACGAGGGATTCCGCATTAAGCATCCTTGCCAAAGAAGACTCTTACGGGGGAATCCTTAATCCGGACTTCTTATTAGGGAATCCATACAAAAAAAAGCCCTGCAGGACCCTTCCGGAGGAACCCAGGGATTCTTACGGAGGAATCCTCACGAAAGAACCCTTTCCAGAAAATCCATGCTAAACAGCCCTTAGAAAGGAATTCGTTCAAAACGCCCATGATAATGATTGCTTGATGCGTGGCGTTTGGGAGAAAGGGTTCCTGAATACGGACTCCTTGGTGAAGAAACCTAAGTACAAGAAGCTTATTGCGGAACCTTGACTAAGGAACCGTTGGTAAACATTCCGTACTACACATTCTTTACTAAAAGAGCCTTATTGGCAACTCATTGTTGTCAAGAGCCCTTGCTCAAACACCTGTGCTACGGATCCCTTCGGTATAACGAATCCTTGGGAAAGACACCTTGGTAAAGAGCCATGTTTTGTAAGGAACCGCTCGGTGAGCTATCGTCATTGGAGGAGCCAACAGTAAGAAACCCTGGGTAAGCAATCCTTAAGGAGGAGGCAGTCGGGAGGACTCCCAAATTGAAGAATTCTCATTGCGAAAGCCTGCGTGCAGACTACCTGGCAAGGAATCATTGATACAGAACGCTCAATAAGAAACCCTTGGACGAAGGATCTTTATTGGAGAGCCCTTCCTGGGGGATCCTTACTGAAGAATCCTCATTACATGTTCCTGACGGAAGAACCTTCTCGTATGGAGTCCTTCACCATGTCATCTTTACCGAAGGAGCGATACAACGCAATCATTCTTGAGGAACCCCTAGTCAGGAACCCGAATAATGGACCGGCTACGAAATAACCAATCGATGCAGAACCCATTATCAAACACCGATGCTAGAAATGCATTCTATGGTGAGGGGGGGAGCCTGAATCTCAACGCCTTAGTATAACCCTTGATAAGGAATCGTTACTTTTAAAAAGCCCCCGGTCCTTCTTGAGGAATCTTTGGGGCGGGCTCCCTAAAAGGACTCATTACCGCTAAGTTCTTATCAAATGAGCCTCATCACGGCTGCGTTGGAAAGACACCTCTCTCTTGATTATGTGGGAAGGGTTCTGGCTTGAGAAATCCGTTGTACGGGCTCGTCGCTAAGGATTTCAGACTTAGGGTGTCTGGCGAAAGAACCTTTGTTATGGTTTCTGTATCAAGGAATCTACACTTGGGGCCCAATACATATCCCGGTGCAAGCGGTACTACATGCCATACCCACAAATACCACGACATTCCCCTCCACAACTCACAATGTACATCCTGACATGTGTTCTGTTACACAGCCCTCTGCTGGTCGTACGACACATCCAACGAACGCTAAAACTGCACACCCGAATATCAACCCCACTGTGTACCGTACTGCTGGTCCCACTGCGTATTCCACGACCAACATCCTTGCATGTCTTAATGCCGCTACTCCGAACAACCCAGCTACACAGTGCACTACCAGGGCTACGACATATTGTCCGTCCGTAAGGCTGCACATCCCACGGTGGGCCGTCATATAGACCAGGCCACAATGTTCATCACTCATCCTACCACAAACACGGCTACCGATCCCAAATGCAAATCCGACTGTATGGTCGTCGACGAATCCCACCACAGACCTGCCACATCAACTACTACATTTTCATACGGTTATCCTACAAGCCACGCTACTACGCATGATGACGCAGATGCCCCACTGATCCTACGTTTGGACGCAGCACAAGCCCCACGACCGATACTATACACCTGTGACCGTACAACAAAAATCCGATTGATCCTACTTCAAAGGCTACGCCTCTACTGATCATGCTACGTTTCGGCCACCAGGTCGTCGAGGGCGCGGCGTCTGAATCAATTGCGAAGAAGTCCCACGCGAGAGCACGATCCCTATATACATTGCAAGCGTCCCGCGCGAGAGCGCGATTTGGGAATAAACTGAGAAAGTGTCAGACAGGAGCTGCTGCTGTTGTAAACTGGGGGCCAACAACACAGTTTGGTGGCACCTCGCTTTCCCTTGTAAAAAAACAGGGTGCGAGCCCCTGGAAAAGCACATTCATTGAAACATGCACTGGTTACCACACAAGAGCAACAACAGCAACAGCGACGACAACAACAGCAACAACAACAACAACAACCCACGCAGCGGATTCACAGCTCAGCCACGCACCCAGGGACAATGAATGGCAATTTCCCCTTCACTCCGATATGTGGCAATGGCGCCAAACTTATCTGCACGTCTACGATTATCACTGGCTTCACCTGAGTAGCTAAACATGTCCCATTGAACGATGCATCTACCTTCAGCGTTCGCGTTCGCACTGCGCTTCATTCGCCTTCGCTCTGGCAGTGACCATGGCACCGGCTTTGGCGCTGCACATTGTCGTATAAAGTTTGCTCCAGCTTCACCGTCGCTGCGCCTCAGCTGTGGCTCTGGCTCGAACTCTGGCGCCCACTTCTCGATCCCAGCTCTGGCTATTGGGCACCTCCCCTCTCTGCCCCTGCCTTGGCTGCAGGGTCCGCTCCATCTCTGGCACAGGCTTTGGTCTTGGTTGCTGCGGCGCTGCGGCGGCATTGCAGCGGGGTGCCCGTGGGGGCACTGCCTGCTGGCTGCGCAGTAAGCGACCACTCACCGACGCAAGGACAGGACTGCCCCCTGTTGGGCATCGACTGCCAACCCTTTCTCTGTCGCCGAGTGGTGGATCACCAGCCACGTCTGCATCGCAGAGCCGAGGGAGGTGACTAGGATTAGGTCGGGCATGTCCCCCTACAGGCGATGTTGGGCGGAAATTGGAAAAATTGTCAAAATATGCCCAAAGATGGTCAAACAATACTCAGAACATCATCCCCAGCCTATTTTCTTACGATTCTTGAATTTGCCTCCTGTAGAGGGACATGCCCGACTTAAGACCAGGAAGGAGCGTGCCACTCCTTGACAAACAGAACCTTGCCCAGGACGGGCCTGCCGCGATCGCCGCGGCGCCCTCCAAACAGTGGGTGGCGACGTCCGAAAGCCCTGCCCCAGACCAGCTGGCGTCTCTCATCGGAATGAGGCAGGGGGGCCGGGCTCGGACTCCGCGACGTCTTCGACGAGTTCCGAACCCTATCCATCGGTCGGACAAGGTAGGCAGAACCACGAAGCAGGACGGCGTTGAAAGTAGGCTGGGCGTCCGCCCGCAACCTGAGGAGGACGGAAAAGGTGAAGCCACTCGATCAGTGAAGCAGGAAGGCGCTCAAAGCAGACTGGAATCTGGGACTCCCAAAACACCCGCTTTCAACGACCGATGGGTACCCCCGCCGCCCATCGAATGGCCTGAATTGTTGATCGGCGAGGGTCGGGCTCGGAGCTCGCCAACGGACCTGAGCCTCCGGAATACCTCGGAGCGGACCCCGCGGCGTGCAGGCGGCGCGCAGGCAGGCCACGCACGTATCGCGCTCGTCCGGGAGCACCGAAACAAACGGCTGCGCAGTGGGGCCGGGGCCGCCGACAAATGCCACAAACCCCAGCCTGAGATGTTTCGCATTCTCGTCTGCCTGACAGTCGCACCTGCGGCTGTGTGGCCCACGTCTCCCTGCTCATTGTGAACGTCGAGGGATGGGACCCTGAGCCCAGGAGTGCGGGATCACAGGGGCGGAGGGAGTGGGCAAGAAGGACCAGGCGAGGGAGGGAAGGCAGGGAGGCGGGGAAGAGGCAGGGGCACGAGCAGAGAGGGGCGCAGGAAGGGAAGGGCTGAGAGGGGTGTCAGCAGACTGGACAGGACAGGGCATACGACGGGGGGGGCGGAGGAGACGGGAGGGACGCGGGGGAGGCGGAGGAAACAAGAGAGCCCGACGGGGAGGGCCGGAGGCAGCGCGGGCGGCGGGCGAGAAGCTCCGGCAGGTCCCGGCTGTCGTCGCCCAATTTCACGTTGAACTGCAGGCAGCTGCGATGGGGGTCCCAATTCCTCACGCCGCGCGCATCTCAACACACGGGGCTGCAACCGCCTGGGTGCACAGGAGGCACGATCCGGCCTGCCATACCGCGTATGCGTCTCTGCCTCTTTGTCCCTGACTGGTTCCCTCCCTTCCTCACTCTCTGTCGCTCTCTCTCTTTCTCTCTATGCCCCTCGCTCTCATCCTCACTCCCTCTCTCCCTCTTTCTCACTCTCTCTACCTCTCTCTCTCTCTCGCTCCATCTCTCTCTCTCTCTTTTTCTATCTCTTGTTTTTTTGTATCTCTCTATCTCTCACTCCTCACTCCGCACAACATGTCACCCTGTGGCCGTGCAACCACTCATACGGCAACGCCCGAATCCCATAACGTACGCATCCGGCACACTGCACGCGGCCGCATACCGGCAGAGCCGCCTTGAGGGCCCCGACACGCACAGACTTGCACGGATCACGGTCGCGAGGAACATCCGCCCGCACTCTCCCCGCCAAGATTGCCTGTCATCCTGTCACTGCTGATGGGCCAATTTTCCACCACCACTACCATATGTAGGAGAGGGAGGAGGAGGAGGAGGAGGAGGAGGAGGAGGAGGAGGAGGAGGAGGAGGAGGAGGAGGAGGAGAAGGAAGAGGAGGAAGAAGAAGAAGACTCGCCCTGCGGACAGGGGTCGGGCGCCCGCCCAGCCTCTCCCTCAGGAGAGCAACGTGTTGATGCCGACGAGCGGCACGACGAGGCCGACCGCGTCGCCGAACTCGATGCAGGAGGCTTCAGCGTCTGAGTCTGCGTCCGCCGATTGCGCCACGGCCCGTCCCAGTTTCACCTCTGGGCCCTGGCCGTGGCGCTGGCCTCGCCGCAGCCCGTCCCCGTTCCACCTCGGGGCCCTGGCCGCAGGTCATTGGCTGGTCCGCGTCGCCTCGCCGCAGCCCGTCCCCGTTTCACGTCGGGGCCCTGGCCGCGGGTCATTGGCTTCTGCATCCGCTTGTCGAGCTCCGTCTCCTCTGCTGTCAGCAGCTCGAGCTCCAGCTCCTTAGCGCGAAGCTGGGCGTACTGCTGCTGTAGCTTCTGCTTCGTGGCCTTCAGCATGTCGAACTGCTGCTTTAGCTCCTCGCACTCCAGCTCGTCGGACTCGTTGCTGGCGACGTCACCAACCTCTCCAGCTGCATCCGTCACCAGCTCGCTCTGCTGGCCCAGCTCGCTGCGCTCCGAGCCAGGCTGTATCGCGACCTTCTTCGCTTTGTCGCCCAGCACCTCCTGCGTGAGCTTCTCACCATCGCCAAGCTGCTCGCTCTTGACGATCTTCTCATAGTCTTGCACGCCCTCGTCCTCGAAGGCGTCGCCGAGGGAGGAGGCCTCGGAGTCCTCCTCATCGACTTGCGGCTCCTCGAGGCGCTGCTCGAAGGAGTCGCCGACGTCCTCAACGTCAAACTTGACCTCGCTGGCCAGGGCGGCGCGGCACCGCGCGCCCCTCCAGCGTCGTTGCACCACCACCGCTGCCCGCGCGCGCCGCTCGGCAGCCTGCTGCGAGCGCCACGCCTCCGCGGAGGCGGCAGCGACCTGCTGCGCGAGCTCCCAGCGCGCGGGCCGCCTGGGCACCTGCTCCACCTCGTCGCTCCGGGTGCAGCGCCTGCCAGGGGCGACCTGCCAGGAGGGCCGCACCAGCGCTGCCTCGGCACGAGGCGGCACTGCCTCCACTCGGCTCTCCTCCATCTCCTCCTGGATCCCGTAGCCGCTGCCGTCGCCGCCCTCCGCGTTGCCAACGTCATCGTCGGCGCTGAGGGCGGCGAAGCCTCTCTTCAGGGCCCTGGACGAGGCCTGGGCGGCTGGCCGCAGCGCCCGCGCAGGCCTCCTGGGGCTCTGCCAAGCCGCCTCGCCCTCGGCCTCGGGGGCCAGGGCCTCCGGCAGCTCCGCTCCGCACCCGTGCCCCTCGCCGCCCGGGTCCAGGGCCTCGGCCGCAGCTCGCCACACCGGGCCAGCCCGCGGCCCCTGCAGGAGGCGGAGGAGCTCGCGCCCGCACCGTGCCCCGGCCTCCGCGGCCAGCGCGACCCGCGGCGCGGTCGCCTGCCCGTCGTAGCCCTGCACGGCCCACTGGTGCAGAAAGATGCCCAGCACCGGAGGGGGCGCCCAGGTGGCCGCCCCACAGCAGCCGCACCAGCGCCCTCCGCACGGCAGCTCCGAGTCGTAGCCCATCACCACGGAGCAGTGGGAAGCTCTGCATGCGCACCAGTGGCAGCCATCGCGCCCGCCTGCAGGGAGAGCGCTAGTCGCCGTACGGGCCCGCTCGGGCCGCACAGCAACTTGAGCCAAAATGGCTACGGAAAGGAAGAGGAGGAGGAGGAGGAGGAGGAGAAGGAGGAGGACTTCCCCATCCTCCCTTCTCCCCCGTCCTGCATATGGTAGTGGTGGTGGAAACTTAGCTCATCAGTCACTACGCCTCTCGTTCCAACTCCCTTGACCCTGTCAGCCACACCCGAATGAAAACACGTACTCCCGACTCGGCTCTGCGCTCGCGCCCGCTCGCCCCCCCGCCCTGCCCCTCCCCATCTTTGTGCTGGTCGGTCCTGCTGTCCCTCCGTGTTCTCCCACCCGGGAGTCGGCAGAGGCCCAAACAGGTCGAAGAACATCCCCAGCAACCCGATGCCTCGAACACCCGTGAGGTCTCTGTGCCCTGGGGCTCCCCAGTTTGCCATCATGAGCTGTTGGTTGACCCTCGGGGCCCAGGGAGGGCTCCGAGGGGCCAAAGCTCAAGACCCCTGGCTCTCGGGATTCGTGTTCTTCACACTGTCCTCCGCTGCCCTTCCACCTCGCCCTCTCCTCCTGACTCATCTGGAGGCCCTTGGAGGCTCAGAAGAGGTTCCAAACGCCAAGACACCTTGATACCTCGACACTCGATGTTCGATCCGCGCTGCCTCGATCCACCCTCGAGGAGGACTGGGATGAAGCGCAGGCGAATTAGAGGGAAGGAGTGAGGGAGGCAGGGCTGATAACTTTTTGCAACATCGGCGCCAGAGGGAAAAAACACCTTGAAGACTGTTGCTCGGGGGCGGCAGCGGCTGCAGCGAGGGTGACTGAACAAACGCTCGCTGCTGCCAGCTGGGAAGAAGCTGGGAAGACCAATCCTGGGTGCGTGGGCGACCACGCGACGCAGAACAACAGTGGAAGGCAACACAAGCTAGTCTGACGAAACTGATACAGCACGCTGCCAGCCTGCCTGGCCGTCATGGGGCACTTGGGCAGGAGAGGTAGGCCTCTGCGGTCACGCAACTCGGCGGCAACCCTGCGCAAAACCTGCGCTGGACTGAATTGCGAATTGGCCTGAGGAGGACGAGGAGACTCGGCAGGAGCGGGGGTAGGTTCGTCCAGGCCCTCACTCGGCAGGCATTCAAACTGAAGAATGACTCCTGCCAGCGTCGGGCGGAGCCCCCTGACAATGCGGTGCCAGCTGGTACCTGCGGCCTCGCATGCGGTGCTCAGTCAGAGCAGCAAGAGAGGGTGGGCACCGTCCCTTGAAACCTCGAACCTGGCCCCCGTTGAATAAAGCTGACAACATGGGCACACAGGCACGAAACAGGCATCTGAGCAATCCAAGTCGGCTGAGGTGTGTCCAAGAGACATGACATTTCCCGTGCTGAGCCCACGAAGAGCCGCAGCCCCAGGACACCTGGACGGCCGGGGAAACGGATGAACGCGATTCCCGACGACACACAGGGCACTGCCACACGTTGCGCTCTCTGACGCAAGTGGCCTCAAACAACAAGCCTCAGAGAGTGGCTTGACCCACGGCACGCCCTGGAGGTCGAGACGCGGCCAGGCGGGCAACAACTTCGCGGCTAGCTTCGCCACCACACGCTTCCTAGCCAGAGAATCAGCTTCCTTCTTCGATGGCACTGGACGCTGCTCGTGGCCAGTATGTCAGCATGGTGGTTGCCTACTCGCTTCAAGTACTCCTCGGCAGGGAGCTGTCGTCTAAATCGAAGCGGGCCTCGACTTTGCCCGCAGCCTGAAAGCGCCGAGCGCCGCTCTGCCAAACTTGCAGCTTGCATGCGCCCGCGTGTGCGAGAAAACCAGCGCGAGAGCGAGGCGCCAGTGGTTGACGACCGACCGACAATTAGAATATATGGCACTTGGTCCAACGAGCATGTGCAGAACGGCAACGAAAACGCCACACTCGCCTCCTTGAGGCGCCTGGCACCACGGGGCCCACAACTGCCCAACAACAGCAGCCAAAGGGTTACCGCCCGGCGAAAAGCGACCGCCCTGGAGCTGGACACCTCACGAATCGAATGGCGATAACAAGTCCCGTCCACAAACATGTGGCCCGCGACTGCAATCCCACTGCCTCCCCCCCTGCATGCGCACCCTGGACCCCAAGAGCATAGTCCCGATTAGAAACACCACCGTCTCCCAGGGCCCTCGGCAACTCATCGCCAGGATGCCGAAATAGACCGCGGGCGTAAAGCAACACGTCCCCATGAGTTCTTGTTCCCAACGCCGAATGGATTATCGACACATCTTCTTGTCCCAAGAGCGCAAACCCTTCATCCGGGCAGCGTGGGCAGCTTTGCAGCCTGAGCAGGAGCGCGTCAGGGGGCCGGCCGCACAACGCACGCAATGCGACATCCAGCTGGTAGCCAAGGGAGAGCGCTCTGGTCTTCATCCAGAACGCGTTGGTGGTGACACTTCGGATGCGCCCACGTTTTCCCGGCGAACACTTCATCGAACGTGAGGCAGTCTCCATAATGTCAATGTTAAAGCACATCGTTCCAGGCACCCCTTCCTTGCTAGCCACGACCGTTCCAAACTCCTGAGCACTGCCTGCCTTGAGAGAAGGCCAACAAGCATGGAGTTGGCGAGCGCGAGGGAGATGGCGGCCCCGAAGTCGTCAACGAAATCCGAGAACGAGTTCATAGACCAACCGATTTGAGCGAGCGACAGATCGTAGGGCCATCATCGGGTCCACCACCCTGCGCCACGTAACTGTTCTGTCGGTCAGCAAGGCCAGACCCCAGGCGTGCCGAAACTCAACCCGAAGACCGCGCGCAGTCGAAGGCCCCAGTGCACGACGGCCACACCTCCTGAGAGCAGCGACTAGCAGGCCCTACTGCCCCAAACCGGGCCGGGCCATCATCCCAAACCCTGGGCCCCGGAAGCGACCGCATGCCAGCGGCGGGCCTGATGGCAGAAGCAGCGCCCCTCCGAAATCTGCCGAGCTCAGAACCAGAATCCCGCAGGCCGCAGGCCGCTGCTGCAGATCCTCACTGTGCGCGCACCAAGGACGGGCCGCTGCTTCCTGAGGCGCTCGGCCTGCTTGAGCAACGCACGTCATAAGGTTGGCCTTTTGCCGATCTGCAGCGCCTGCGCCTGGCCAACCCAGCAGTGGCGTCGACTCCCAGGTGCGTCGCGAGCGCAAAGTGAGGCCCCGCGAGGTAGCCCAGATGATCCTGAAGAGCCTTCGCTACCGCTGGGCCGGGAGAAATCATGGTGATCAGATCGTCTGCAATGCGCGCCTCCATGTCCACCGTGATAACATATTGCAGCCTTTCAGCAACGTCGCGCAGATCGCGAATCACCTAAGCGCGTGGCCCCGCTGGCGACAATATGTCATCGTCATCGCAACTGCTTAGCTTCGTCGAGAAACAAAGCGGAACCCTGTCATAAGCTTCGACCAAGCAGATACGAACATGAGTCGTCGCGAAACTACAGCCAGAACCAGTGCATCGAGACACAGACCGGGTGCCGTGGATATCCCCGGCCACGGAAACAAAGCTAGCCATGCGGTAAGCAGCCAAGGCAAGATAAACCTCAGATGGGGGAAGACCTCACCGAATCGTATTCGCCTCGGGGCGCTCGAGGCTAAACGGCTCGTAAAAATTGCGCACGCCATAGAGCAAAATAGGCGGAACGTCTGCCGCCAGACCGCGTCGAATGCGCCTCCATGGTGGCCGGCTGCAAAAAGAACTCGCGCTCTGGACAGAGCTCCCAGCGGAGTCCGACGGGCCGCCTGGCTCGCCCCCAGAGGCGATACAGACTACATAATGCACCGATTGGTCGTCGTCCTCCTTGCACCCTCGGTGACAACGCGACATGGCAGCGAGGAGCTGCCTGGGGGGAAGGCCTAGACTTTCAATGGGGTAGGGCCACCACTCGCACGCTGTCGTCGTACGGGAGCGAGAAGTGGCGCAGGTGATAGCCGTCGATGGTCACAGCGCTGCTCTCCTTGCAACGCATCGCGATATCTCTGATCGGTTCGGGGTCTAAAAAGGAGAAGCGGAAACCTTAGAACGCCCAACGGTGTCCCTGATCGCATCGGGGCTCAAAAACGGAAGCGCGCGCGGGAAATGTGGGGGATGTGGTGAGCCTCCTGGGGCACTTGTTTGGCCTGCCAGTATAGGCCGAAAGTTTCGTGCCCCTATGCTGCAGCGTCGAATGCGGGCCGGGGGCAACGCACCCCTCGGCCGACACAGCGCAAGAAAGCTTCCAGGCAAGCAGGTCCTCGAGGACCGAATCAGCACACTGACCCCCCTTGGTCCAGCCCAAAGGTCGGCTGGGACTTCAAGTCCCGCTGCGCAGTCGTCTCCTACTGCTCGCGCCACCGCCTCTCTAAGATCGTGGAGCTGCAGGACCCAGGGGGCCCCATCGGGGGGGCCAATCTGTCCCGAGGGCCTAGGAAGGCTTGAGCCCCAGCAAACAATCCCCCCGGAGTCCCCTTGGATAGCCAGACTATTGCAAATGGCGCAAGCAAGTGCCCGACCAAATCTAATCCGACCTGGCCCAGCGAGGTCGCAGACGATGCACCTGTCCAAAAAGAGGACGCGTGCACCTAACCAGCGCTCGCAGAAAAACACGGGGCACTCGCGTCGTTGACCATGGCTGGCGAACTTCTTCCGGAGGAAGAACTCAAAACAGGAGGGTGCCGGCGCCGCAGAACCAAGCGCAGTGGTCTATACCCGAGTACCCACCGGGAAAAAAACGATCAGACCCACCAGGCGATTCCAGATGGGCAGGAACAGTACATCTGCCTCGGCACGCGTGCTTGCAGAGCCCCCCCCCCCCGCGCCCGGCGGGCGCGTCGGGCCCAGCCCGGCCAGGCCACTCCCGCGGGGTCGCTCCCGCGGGGTCACGGGCCCTGCCGGGTGCAGGGGCCCGCGGGACTGGGCGGGCGCGTCGGCCGCGCGCAACTTGCCCTCGCGCGGAGGCCCGCCCCCCGGGCGCGGCTTGGTTGCGCGAGCGATTGCTTTATCAGGGCCGTGCGCGCGTCCGAAAGATGCCGAGGCAAGAGCGGCCCTGGGCAAGAATCACCGCGAGGGGTCTTCATAATCCCCCCCCCAATAAAGGGTAACTAAACATTTTCTCGGCGGCTTCACTGGGGAGACGAGGAGGAGGAGGAGGAGGAGGAGGAGGACGAGGAGGAGGAGCAGGAGCAGGAGGAGGAGGAGAAAGAGGAGAAGGAGGAGGGGGAGAGGAGGGAGGCTGAGACTGAGACTGCTTACCTAGAAGAAGGTCGGACCTCCTCTCTCGGCGCTACGACGCGACCCGGCGCCCACGACCCAGAAGAATGCAACCGCCAGGTTCCAGGTGGCCGCGGCCCAAAAGGATGCCCCCACCCAGGAACCCCCAGGGAACCAACAGGGGAGGCAACCCTCCTGGCCCGCCTCAGGCCTTCGGGACTCACCGAGGGCGGCGGCCGCCTTCGCCAACTCCCCACCTTGTGGAATTTGCCGCCCTGGCCGAACCCGTCGCGCCGCTGCTGAGGTCGAGCGCGGCCTGCTGCTGACGCTTAGCCAAGCTCTGAAAGCGCAGTAGTCCACTCCTGCCTCCGTGACCTGCTGCATCACGTCCTCCTCTGAAATCGCCCCGTGCTCCAAGTAGGCGTAGAACAGCTCAGACGGCTTCGCCCCGCAAATGTCCTTGGGGTCACCGTCTGGTCGCCCTCGGAACCGCCCTCGAAGATGTCCTCTTCCTGGCCGCTGGGGCCTCCGGCGTACCATCCGTATAGCTCGTCCACAACGCTGTCCTGCTCGTCGCCGCTGTCGCCCACTTTGAAGTGACGGACGCCCGCGGCACCCAAGATGCCCATCACCTTGTCTGTGCCGAGGCGCCTGACCGCTGTCATCTGCTCCCGCGCCAGGGCCGCCTTGTCGTAGGCAGCCCTGCTCTCGCGAAGACCCGCTCCATGACCGTGGGCCTGACGCCCGCGACCGCGCAGTGCTTCTCCTGCGTCGCGAGGCCCATTCTGCGACTGCTGCGGCCGCGAGAGCTCTGGATCTTCCGTCTTGCTGTGCTCCAGCTTCTGCGACTACCCCAGCCGCGGAAGCACCGGGACCTCCGCCAGATGGATGACCTGATCCTCGGTGCTGCCGAACTTCTGGAAGCTCTCCTCCTCGATCTCTCGCTGTCGAGGAGGCCGATGGTGCCTAGCATACCTCGTTGGGACTGCGGCTCCTGCGACGCCTCCTCTGCTTCTCCTATTTCCTGTCCCGCCTCGTGACCGAGCCCAACTTTTTTGTCCGGCGCGCGCTGACCGAGCGCCCATAGCGCCGAGGCGCCGTGCCCAGGATAGGCCACCTGCACCGAATTAGGGGGGAGGGGGAGGGCCCCCACGACCCCGGCCAGCACAGGGGAGTGCGCGGCAGCGGGATGGTGGGGGGCGTTGCCTCCGCGAACGTCATCGGCAACTCTCACCTCAGACCAGGAGGTGCCATTGACCACTCTGTACACCCTAGCGGAGCGGGTGGGCCCAGGCAGCACGGCTTGCCCACCGTGGCGGGTGCTCTGAAAATTCCTCGGCCTGACGGCTGACTGAGCCCAACTCCGACGGGCGAGCCCCCCCCCCCGGTCCTGCGGCGGGGCCTTGTCCTTCTTTTCCTGCCTATTCTCCCGACGCTCCGGCCTGCTGCGCGAGCGCGACGAGCGCCGCGTAGTGCCCCGGGCCCGCCCTGCCGTAGAAGAACGGCTGCGACTCGTAGGCGTCCTCAACACGTGCTGGGACCGGGGGGCCCAGTCGCCCGGCGGGGGCGACGGCGTGCCGTCCGCAATCGCCAGCTGCGGCGCCCGACTTGGCCTCGGCGTCGGGGGGGTCGGACGCGCCTCGGATGAAATGGGCGTCGTCAGCTGGGAGTGCTCCGCCAACGCCCGCGCTGCCGCCGACACCGCCGCACCGACCGCCGCCTCCACGAGCTGAAGGTCCCGCGCGTGCTGCGCGAGGGGCGGCGGCCTGCTGCGTCACGGGGCCGTGGCCGCCTTCGTGGAGGCCGCCCACGCGCCGTCGGCCCATGGCATGCGTGGCTCGGGAGGGCTGCGCCCCTTCGAATCGCGCCCCCCTCAACCTCCTCGGACGAAAGGGCTTGAGCCAAAATTGCTACGGAGGGGAGAGGAGGGAGGAGGAGGAGGAGGAGGAGGAGGAGGAGGAGGAGGAGAGGAGGAGGGAGGAGGAAGAGGAGGAGGAGGAGGAGGAGGAGGAGAGGAGGAGGAGGAGGAGGAGGAGGAGGAGGGGGAAGACGAGGAGGAGGAGGAGGAGAGGAGGGAGGAGGAGGAGGAGGAGGAGAGAAGGAGGAGGAGGCGGAAGGGGAGGAGGGGGAGAGGAGGATGAGGCGGAGGAGGAGGAGAAGGAAGAGGAGGAGGAGGAGGAGGAGGAGGAGAAGGAGGGAAAGAGGAGGCAGAGGAGGTTTTAGGACCAGTTGTATTCACCGCCGTGTGAAAAGGGGAGGGGGGGTAACCACAACAGAAGGTCCTTCGCGCTTAACCTTTGGTGCGCCGCCTTCGGGGGGGGGGAGGGGGGCGCGGGCAAGCCGCTGCTGCCGCATCGCAGTCGATGACCCGGGGATCCCAGTGGGCCTCGGGGATCTACTCACCTGGGCCAATGCACACCCAGGTCTCAGACGAGGCAAAGGTGCCCATACCTCTAGCCCTCCCCTCGAATTTCCCTTTTTGGCCATCGGCATCCTGGGCCTCCGTCGTCACCACCGCTGGATTCGCCTCGAAAGCATCGTCAGAACGCACCCCAAGAGAGGTCCGGGGAGTAGCCGTATAGGTAATTACCTTGTGGTGTCCCCAAGGTCAGTCGGGCGTTGCAGGATCCAAGAGGGTCCGGCGCGCTAGACAACGCACCCCTTGCTCTGCAGGATCCAACAGAATCTGGCGCTCTGGCCAGTCTGGCCGATTTCTGCTTGCATGGACCCCATCTTGTACAGCTCGAGGGCCTGCTCGAAAAGTCACTCCTTTCGAATGGTCGCCCTGACACGTGGCGAGCCACTTTCCCTTAGGCGTGAGGTGCGGAGCTGCGCGTGATGCAAAGCTCGCGCGAGATCGCTCTTGTATCCATTGGGGGTAACACGTGTTACCCACGGGGGGGTCGGCGGGGGGGGGACGGTAACGACAGCTGGCGTGCACCCCCGAAGGCGCGCCCGTTATATAGAAGCAAACATAGCCGTGCTTACGACAACGCCTGCGTGCACCACAGCGCCTCTGTACACCACAATGAGTCTGTTCAGCCTACGTAGCACCTGTGCGCACCATGTCGCCACACCGCCTGTGTACACAATAGCGCTCCTGTGCACCCGAACACCCGCGTGCGAAACACCGCCATTGCACACCACAGTGCCTGCGTGCACTGGATCGCTCTCGTACACCACGGCGCCCGCGCACATCACATCAGCCGTGTGCACCACAACGTGGCCGTAAACCAGTGCCTGCGTGCACCAGGGCGTTTTTTTCGCACCACAGCACAGCGTCTGTCGAGACCTCGAGACCACAGCACTTGCGTGCAAAACCTTGTAATATAGAGAAGAAGACGAGGACGAGAAGAGGAGGAACGCGACGACGATGACGACGATACAACGACGACGATGCCGACGATGACGACAATGCCTGTGCACCTTCGGAAGCCTTCGGGCGACGTCAGTGGTCGTCGTCGTCGTGCTCTTCCTCCTCCTCCTTCTCCTTCTCCTCCTCACCTCCCCTTCCCCCTCCTCCTCGTCCTGATAAGGATACCTAGAATGTCCCATGTAAGCTGCAAAAGTTCAAGCGTGGCCAGTTCCCAGGCGTTCCCGTTCTGGGGGGTGGGGGTCTGGGGTATAGATCACCGGGGGCCTTGGCTACCGTAGGCCCTTCTACCGACCCTAGGCTTCCCAAGGGTAGGCCCTACTGAAGGCCCTAGGCTTCCCAAGGGTAGGCCCTACTGAAGGCCCTAGGCTTCCCAAGGGTAGGCCCTACTCAAGGCCCTAGGCTTCCCAAGGGTAGGCCCTACTCAAGGCCCTAGGCTTCCCAAGGGTAGGCCCTACTGAAGGCCCTAGCCTACCCAAGGGTAGGCCCTACTGGACACCCTAGGGTAGCCCTAGGGTAGCCCTTGGGGTAGGCCCTAGGGGTAGCCCTAGGGTAGCCCTAGGGGTAGGCCCTAGGGGTAGGCCCTAGGGGTAGGCCCTAGGGGGAGGCCCTAGGGGTAGGCCCTAGCGGTAGCCCTAGGGTAGCCCTAGGGGGAGGCCCTAGGGGTAGCCCTAGGGTAGCCCTAGGGGTAGGCCCTAGGGGTAGCCCTAGGGTGGCCCTAGGGGGAGGCCCTAGGGGTAGCCCTTTTATTGCGGATTACAAACTGATTCCTTTGGTCGGGCGAGCGGGCGGGACATTAAATGCAGTGATTGCTTTGGTGGCGGATTACATGTTGATTCCCTTTGGTAGCGGATTGCAAATTGATGCCTTTAGTCAGGCGGGCGGGCGGGACATTAAAGGCATTGATTGCTTGTGTGGTGGATTACCCATTGCTTCCCGTCGGTAACGTATTACGAGTAGATTCCCTTTGTGGTGGATTATCAACTGATTATTGTTGTCGGGCGGGCGGGCGGAACAATAAAGGCATGGATTGCTTGTGTGGCGGATGGCAAACGGATTCTTAGTGTGGCAGATTGCACATGTATTCCTTTTGTCGGGCGGGCGGGCGGGACATTAAAGGCAATGATTGCTTGTGTGGTGAATTATAAATGTACTCCCTTTGGCAGCGGATTACAAATTTATTCCTTTGGTCGGGCGGGCGGGCGGGACATTAAATGCATTGATTGCTTTGGTGGCGGATTACAAAGTGATTCCATTTGGCAGCGGATTACAAGTTGATTACTATCGCGGCGGATTACAAGCCGATTCCTTCCGTCGGGCGGGCGGGCGGGACATTAAAGGCATTGCTTGCTTGTGTGGCGGATTACACATTGATGCCCTTTGTGGCGGAGTGGAAGTGGAAGAGGAGGAGGAGGAGGACGACGACGACCCCTAGGGTAGCCCTACGTAGGGTAGCCCTTCTTTGGGTGATCTATAAGGGGTCTGGGGGGGGGGGGGGTAACACGTGTTATCCCCAGAGCAAAACAAATTATCCCAGTGCGACCCTACCTAGGAGTTGGAGCCTCCAGGAAAGCAACATTAGTAGGAGCGGTAAACACCGTCCTCCTCCTTCTCATCATCGTCGTAGTTGTGGCAGTAGCAGTAGCGGTAGTAGTAGTAGCGGTAGTAGATGCTGTGCTGCGCTATGCTATGCTATGATATGCTATGCTACGCTACGCTATGCTATGCTATGCTATGCTATGTTATGCTGCGCTATGCTATGCTGCGCTATGCTATGCTATGCTATGCTATAATATGTGTTTGCTTTGTCTTCGCTTTTGCCTTCACTTTTGCCTTTGCTTTTGCTTTTGCTTGGCACCCACGGAGCGCAACTGGGGAAACGCGCGTTTGCTTTTACCTTTGATGTTGCTTTTGCTTGGCTCCCAGGGGACCGGGGGAACCGCCCGGGGCGGGTTCCTCTGCCCGGCCCCTTTAAGCAAAGAAAGTAAGAACCCTTCTAGGCAGAGCCTAGGTAGGGAACAAAGCCTATCTTGCTGAAAAAACGAAGAACAATCTCCGTCGGCAAGCTTGTCGCAACCCGCATTGCCCATATGAGGGCGATGGGCCGCTAGAAAGATGTAGATCCCAGCTTCTGGCCTCCTGGGCAGCCAGCCTGTACGCGTGATCAGGGGAAAGGGTTCTCTCTCTCTCTCTGTCTCTCTCTCTCTCTCTCTTAGAGGAGGAGGAGGAGGAGGGAGAGGAGGAGGAGGAGGAGGAGGAGGAGGAGGCGGAGGAGAGGGAGCGGCAGGAGGAGGGGGAGGTGGAGGATGAGCCTCGCTTCTTCCCCGCCTCCCCTCCTCCTGCCCCCTGCGGTCGGAGGCGCATCTCGCCCCCGGCGCCGCCCGCGAGCGCGAGGCAGCACGGGGCCTGGGCGCGGGGGGCGGCCGGGCCGCGCGCGGCCGGCCCGGCGGGCGCGGGCCCGCTTCGGCATGGAGTGGGGCACAGAAGGATCTGCTGATCGGAGTGAGGATGCCGAACGGTCATGCAGGGTCCCCTGGTGCGTGGCCGGAGTGGGACTCCGCGGCGCAGATTCTGCTCGTTGTTGTTGACGGTGATGCTCTTGTTGTCGTTGATGTTGTGGCGCTGTTGTCGTCGTCTTCGCCAACGACCCCTCCCGACCCACCCACGACCCACCCCGCGACCCACCCGCGACACACCCCTCGCCCGCCCCCTCACTCTGATCCGCCACTGCGGGGTGCTGCGCACTAGGTGTTCGTGCTGCAGGCCTGGCGCCTGCGGCTGCAAAGGTCGCCCGAGCCTGCCCGTCAACAAAAAGTGTCTGTTGGAGGCGCCTCTCCGAAGCGAGCATTCAGCACAAATGTCTCGTAGTATACAGTCGACCCGTATCATAACGATGTGCGGTAAGGATGCAAAGGCCTTGGACGCCCATGCCGAGGCTCTTCGGGCGGGGCTGGCCATCGCAAGTGGTTGAGGATGGACCACAGATGACCGAACAGGCAGGGATGCAGGGGCACCCTTGGGAGATCATTTTGTGAGGCGTGCGTTCGACCCGAACATATAGTATAACCATGTTGTAGAGCATCGTTTCCCGAGCGGTATGGCCAGAAAGCGCCCGCCACGAATCGTATGCTATAAGATTTCTCGGCGCGCGCGTCGCCCCCAGGGGGCGACGCACACATAGTATTAGTATTTTGGGGTGACGCCAGACAAGCGACACTCTTGCGACACCAGCCAACTTCACGCCAGCTTCACGCTTGCCGTCCCCCGAGGAGTGACACAGAGCCAATGACCCTCAGTGGCAAACTCCTTGCGCAAAGATGCGGCCATCAAGCAGGGCACATAAATCGGAACAACAGGGCCATTCAACTCCACGAACTGCGCCGTGCTCCCTTCTGTTGAGTTGAGACAGAGACATGGCTGAGAGCCAACAACAGCGACAGAATAAGAAAACGCTTCCGATATTCACTAGCCCTTGCTGTCGCTGATCTACAATTGGTTATCGCCCCTGCCAGATGTTCTATTGATCTCTCTTTTCTTGGGCGCATCATGTGGCATATCGTCAATTCTAGTGGCGCTTGCCGAACACATTCGAGGGCCCAAGGGACGGGCCAACGGCGTGTTAGCTTGGATGTAGTGCTCACTACTTGCACCCAACCGTGCGCACCAGTGCGGAGCTGGGCTCCTCGTCTGTGCGAAAATGCGCCCAGCGTAAGCCCCAGCTTGTAATGGCTTGTTCCATGCGGGGTTTATGGAGCCATCGACCGCTTCCTCAAGGCATCCTTTTCGCCACGGAACTTTCTGGAAGGTCCCCGATCTCGAGAACGGCGCCCAGAGGCCGAAAATAGCGAACAACCTCCGCCTCTATGTTTTTGTTTTTTTCCAGACCGAAAATGTCTGGGGTGCCGCTCCAGGATGCCGCCAAAACTGGAGCGCGTTGCTTTATGTTCGGCGATGTCGCGCGTCATGGGGGGGGGGAGGGCGGGGGGGGGGGCGTGTGTGACGTGACGCCCCCCCCCCGCTGTGTGGTTCTGGCACCACAGCCGCGCCCGCGCGCACGACGCGACGAGCGACCAGCGACGAGCGACGACGCGAGCAGCATGTAAGTGGCGATCTGCCCATTGCGCCTGTGTACACCACAACGCTCGCGTGCACCACGCCGCGCGTGCACCACAGCGCCTGCGTACACCGCAACAGCCGTGTGCAACGCACCGCCCGCGAATACCACAATACTTGGGAGCACTACAGCGCTGGTGCACATACACCGCAGCAGCCATGTGCAACACAACGCCTGTGTACACCACTGTGCTCGCGTGCACCGCAGCGCCCGTGCACGCCACAGCGCCTGTCTACACCACAGCATCCGCGTGCAACGCAGCGCTGGTGTACAACACAGCGCCTGCGTGCATTGGACAGGTAGAAGGAGCATGTACGTCAGGATCTGCTGCAGACAACTAAACGCCACGCCAGGAAAGTTCTGATAATCGAATGCGACGTTTTTCCCTCCTCCCTCCTCCTCCTCTTCCTCCTCCACCTCCTCCTCCTCCTCATTTTCCTCTTTACCCCCTGTCGTGCGGTTTGGCGTTACAGCGCACGTGCGCATCTCAGCGTGCACCGCTGAATGGTCGATTGAATCGGTCCACTTGGTTCTCGGACGGCCAGTTTAGCTGGAGCCTCCTGGACGCAAATGGGAATTTGGGTGATGCGGGCGGACTCGGGGGGACTTGTAGATTCCAGCGGCGTTTCTTCGTCCATGACGATTTGTTTTCCATTGATTTCTCTGGAATCCACACGCGCTCCATTTTGTCACAAGGATTCCTTCTGAAATTCTATACACAGCAATTGTGCTGTGTTGCACACGGCTGATGTGGTGCACACACGCGCCGTGGCGTATGTACACTGGTGCTGTGTTGCGCACGGCTGATGTGGTGTACGGAAGCGCTGTGGTGTACACAGGAGCTGCTGTGCCCGCAGGCACGGTGGCACAAACTGACGCTGGGTTGCACGCGGCTGCTATGGTGTACATCGGCGGCGTGGTGTACACAGGCGCTGTGGTGCACGCGGGCACTCTGATGTACACAGGCGTTGTGGTGCTTATCACCACCTACATGTTCGTGTTACCCGTCCTCCGTCATTCCTAAGCATTCCCAGACGCCGCCGGTGCGAAACGTGACGTCATCGACCCCCCCCCCCCAAATGATTGCCGTCATCGGCCCGGACTTAAAAACAGGCTCCGGCCGCGTCCGCGCGCACGACGACGATGAGCGACGAGCGACGAACGACGAACCACGAGCGACGACGACGGACGACGACGACGACGACGACGACGACGACGACGACGACGACGACGACGACGACGACGACGACTGCGAACCAGACACCTGTGCGGATTCCTACGCGGACACCTACGCGGATCCCAATGCGCACGGCGGCAGTGCCCGGAGCGCACTGGGGGGGGAGCGTTACGTCATAGGGGGGGGGAGCGGGGCCATGACGCCCGTCATGCCCCAAGCAATAAATAAACGGGCTCCTACCCAAGCCTGCTCCGACGTGCTCCTGGATCGATCGCTGGACGCCCACCCGGCACACAGTTTGGCACGAAGGCAGCGGTTCATGCAAGAAAGGGTTCTGGGTTTTCCCTGAAACTTCGGGCCCCTGGGAACTCCACGGGCCCCGGGACCGTCGACGCACGACTCTCAGGACGATCAACTTTCGGTCGGGCATGTCCTCCTACAGGCGGATTTGGGATGAAAAATACAACATACTCAAAACATACTCAACAACAGCCAACAACGTTAGGAAATGACGTCCCCATAATATTTTTGGACTATTCTTGCACATTCCCCCTGTAGAGGGACGTGCCCGACTTAAGATCAGCTGGCCTTCGGGAAAGCCCCCGGGGGGCCTGGGACCCGTGTCCTTCAGGACCCCTGTCCTGCATCGCGACAAAACACATCGTCCCGCCCACCCCCCCCGAGAGCGGCGGGCTTCCCCGACCCCCCGGCGAGCGACGAGGGAGAAGGGGCATACCCTTCGGTCGGGCGTGTCCTCCTACAGGCGGATTTCTGACGACACATGAAAGAGAGCGTAACCAAAACACCAAACACGGTGAAAACAAAACTTGAGCCAATCGTCCCCATACTATTTTTGTTGAACCATGTTCGGATACTCCTCCCGTAGGGGGACATGCCCGACTGAAGCATACCCGAGAGGCCACGGCGACCTGACCTTGCGCAGGCCGCTGGCGAGGCGCGCCTCGTGGACACGGGCGCCCGCGTGCGCTCCGGCACGGGCAGCGGCGTGCGCGCCAACGTCCGCGCCGTCGGCCGCGTTGTCTTCCGTCGCGCAGGTGCGTGCCTCTGCCCTGGGGCATTGGCTTTGGAGGGGTCGGTCGTCCCAGCGCCGATGTGGGCGGTCTTCGGTCTGAGCTGGGCAAGCCCGAGGCCGTTTCCGGGCTCCGGTGGCAACGTCTTGGGATCTGTCCGGCTTGTCTTGGGCACATGTTTCGGGACCGCCTTGGGCGTTGCTGGGCAATCTAGAGCCGCAGGAACGGTCGGTGATCGCGAAGCGTCTGGAAGAAGAGGACGAGCACCCCGAGCACAGCCAGCATATGTAGCTAGCGGTGCCCAGAGCTTTGCCCTGCACGGTGCCTCGCCAAACTTGTGGGCTGAGCACGCGCGCATCACGGGACGGGTTCGTGGTCACTCCTGTCGCCAGCCGACGTACCTTGGGGGCTGCTTGACCCATTCCATCGCTTGGCTTATACTGCTCCCATCGTACTTAAAGATTACATCCAAATTAGCCTGGCGAAGGACCCAACCATATGCAGTTGAGAGTACCGCAATTGTGAATATCTTCTTCGGTGGCGCTCCCTATGGGGCCACGAGCCGTATGAGGGGTGTGCCGAAATGCGTGGCAGTGTACACAACACGAACGAAGACGATAGGTCCGAATATGAAAGCTTGAGCGCGTGCGAGTCGGATCGCGAGCGAGTCTGACTATGAATGAATCTGCGCGCGATTGATTCTATTCGCATGAATGCGTGCATGGATACGCCCAGTGTAAATGTATGTATACGACTGTGAACAGTTTGGGTCTGCGTGACTCTCGGTACTCGTGACTCTGAGCGTCGCCTCTGCAGGGGGCTTCCCTGGGAACCCCGACGGCAGCGCCCGCGCGCCGCGACGCCCATGTCGGCACGCCACACACGAGGATCGCGCTCGCTTCCTCCCCTCATTTTTTCCATCTCCTTTGCCCGCGCACTCCAAAGACCAAGGCTGCGGGCGCAGCGCAAGGCGGAGCCCCCGCGACGCGCGCAGGTCGCCCCGAAGGGGTCGCAGTGACGCGCGCGGTTCGTCCGCTGAGCGGATCAGAGAGTGATTGCTGGCTGACTCGTAGCGCGCATGGCCCTGGCCGCCAGGCAGAGCGACGAGGGGCGGGCGAGGCGCTGGGCAGAGCGCAACGCGGAGTTTGCGCGACGCGCGCTGATCGCCCCGAGAGGGCCAAAGCGACGCGCGCGAGTCGTCCGCGGCGCGAGGCCAAGCAGTCGGACAGCCCAGAGAAGGCGCGGCTGGGGCGGGCCGCTCCTCAGGTCAGGCCTCGCGGATAAACTCTGTGAAGCCGAGCTCCCTGGCGAGGGCCGTCGCCTCCCTCCTACGCCGCTTCGCGCGCGCCGCAAACTGCTCCAGCTGCTTACGCAAGCCCTCCGGCGGCCCGGCCCGGAAGAACTCGATGCGCGGCGCCCGCGTGAGCAGGAGGTCCTCGTGGCGCGTGGCGCGCGA
>CAUYUJ010006669.1:539069-566569 GCA_963575745.1 Prorocentrum cordatum | reverse complement strand
CCAACTTGTAGGAAATCGCGCGCCACGCCTTCCTACATCTCCAATATGCGAATGGATCGAGTGAACACGACGCAACGGATGGCAGGAAAGCGCGAGCCACGCGTTCCCACAGTACCGAACCCTACATCGCCGTGACCTACATCGCCGTTAGCCCGTCTACGGAAAACTGTGGCGGCTTCTTTCCCGCTGTGTCAGGCCCTTACCAGGCCTCGGGACCGTCAAAAAAGCGACTGGGGATGAAACGCTGGCCCTGTGGAATGGGTCGAGACTTGTGGGGGCAGGCATCACAAACTAAATTATGACGTCGGGGCCTCTGGGGGCCCTTAGCGGGCCTCGGGACCGTCAAAAAACGCCTCAGGACGAAAAACAGGCCCTGGGGAATGGGCCGAGACCTCTGGGGTGAGACATTTTACGAACTCAATTAAACCCCCGACGTCATGTTCGCAACTTCTACCCCAAAGGTCTCGTCTCATTCCTTTGGACGCCCGAAATGGGTACGGAACAAAAATTGGTCGCGAAACTCAGGACACCAGGGTACCCCTGGTTTGGCAGGGTCGACCTACTAATCTGGAGGAACAAAAACGGCATAAACATAAACTGTTGACGGTACGCGCGGATTTCACGGATCTGCGCACGCCTCCTGAGGACTACGATGGACCCCCCTCCCTGGCGCGCGGAGCGCGCCATGGGCAGCGCTGGAGGCGCCGCCCGGGGGGGCCCGGCGCAGATCCCAGAAATCTGCGCGGAACTCCGAAGGTTTATGTTCATGCCCTTGTTTCTACTTCGATAGTCGGAGGCTCGCAAGCATTGGATTAGCGATCCATGGATTTGGCGCGCGGTCGCCATCTCCATGGATCGGGGGAGTACCCTCCCCAAAATGCGGCCGGTGCCGCCTCGTTCGGCGGCGGAAGTCCGCGACTCCCCATGGAAACGGTGCCCGGCGCTAATCCACGCCCCCTTGATCCATGTTTGCGATCGCCCGAAATCGGCAGCGCGCACAAGAGGGCACAGCAGGCCCGTACCAGAAGGATGCGCGATAAGGCTGCAAGGGCCTTTGACGGAAGCTTCTCAAACGGCGAGATCCATGTTTGCGATCGCCTGACCTGCCACTGCTCCGACCTTGCAGACGTGCTCCAGCGGATTTGTGGGTGGATTTCTGTCAAAGCAAACCCCCGAAACGGCGAGCGAAAAACGAAGTGAATTTGACATGGATTTCGCTTTAGTCTTCATTCGGGGCCCGAGAGAATTCGCACGAAACTCACCGCGAAACCCGGAACAAACTTCTCCAGGACACTCCGGGCCCATCCTACTGTTCTCCGGATGAAATCCGCTCTGCGATGCTAGCGCCATGAGACCTGTGGGCGTGATGACCTAGGCTGGCGTCCCCCAGCCGGGGGTCTGCGGCCCTTCGCCCGTCCCGCAGGGGCGCCCGCCGCGCCGCCGAGCGTGTGCTCCAACCTCGGCGCCCCACCGCCGCTCTCGGATGAGGCCCCCGCCCCCTCGCGGCGGCGTGCCCACGGAGGAGGGGAATGATGCCGATGATGCTGATGATGACAATAATGATGACGGTGATAGAGATGCTGATGATGATGATGCTGATGATGCTGCTGATAATGATGTTGTTGCTGATGAAGATGCTGATGCTGATGCTGATGCTGATGCTGACGCTGATGCGGATGATGATGATGATGATGTTGATGATGATGATGATGATGATGATGATGATGATGATGATGATGATGATGGTAGTGGTGGTGATGAAGAGAGAGAGTGTGATGGTGCGGATGAGGATGAGGATGATGGTGATGGTGGGGGTGATGAAGAGACAGATGGTGATTGTGAGGATGAGGATGAGGATGATGATTATGCAGATGATGAAGAAGATGATGATGGTGAGAATAACGATGATGATGATAATGCTGTTGAGGTTGATGACGGTGATGGAAATAATGGCAATGATAAGATTGAGTATACTTGTGACGATGATGATTATGATGACGATGGGTATTGAGATGATGGTGATGAAGGTGAGGCAGAAGAAGATGACGATGGTGAGGATGAAGATGATGATGAGGATGATGATGAAGATGATGATGATGGCGAAGAAGAAGATGGTGATGGCGAGGATGAGGACGAGGACGATGATGAGGATGATGATGATACAAATAATGAATTATTGAGATGATGCTGATGATGGTGGTGGAAATGATGGTGAGGACGAGGATGAGGATGATGATGATGATGGTGATGATGATGAGGAGGATGCTGGTGAGGATGAGGATGATGGTGAGGATGATGGTGATATTGATGATAGTGATTGTGATGATGAGGATGATGCTGATGATAACGGTTGTGATGATGCTGGTGATGATGTCAAGCATCACCATCATGATGAACCACATCATCATTATCATCATCATCATCAGCACCATCACCCTCGCCATCAAGATCGTCATCGTCATCATCACCACCACCACCATCACCACCACTTTGATCGCCATCACCACCACCACCATCACCATCGTCATCATCATCACCATCATTGTTATTAGTGTTATTGCAATCCCCGTCTCAGCATCATCATAATCGTCGTCGGCATCCTTGTCGGCGTCGTCCTCGTCGTCACCACCACCATCATTCATGATCATGATCAAGACCATGATCAATATCGTCATCATCACCATCATCATCAGCATCATCATGATCATCATCATCATCATCATCACCATCAGCATCAGCATCAGCATCAGCATCAGCATCAGCATCAGCATCAGCATCATCATCATCATCATCATCATCATCATCATCATCATCATCATTATCACGTACCCTAGTTTGGAACCTCGGGCAGTGCTCCAGACTTCGGGGTAGCCTTGGGGTCGGCTTCCCAGGCCCTTTGGACCCACTAGTCTCTGGGCCTCTCCAACTGCTTCAGCAGGAGCGAGCCAGGCCACACTGGAGTGCTTCCTTCTCTCGGCGGCGCGCCCGGGGGGGGAAAGTGAGCAGGGCCGGGCCTTCTCTCCAAAAGTGGAGGGGCTTCTCACACGCCCCCCGCGCCTCCCGAGCAGAGCTGCCCGCGCCTCCGGGGGAGGCCTCGCCGACAACTCCTCAGAAGGCGGGAGGCCCTCCGAGCCTTTTGAGGAGGCCCGCCCACTCTCGCTTCCGCCTGGTCGCGCCGCTGGGCTGCCGAAAGTGGGGAATGACAAGTAAGGGACGACGCCCCCTTTCGGCCCCAAGAGCGCTCGCGTGCACGAGGAGGGCCAGAAGAACAAACAAAAAAAAACACGGAAGGAGCATTGGGCCAGCGTCTTGATCGTGCCACGACCACAGGGCAGGGGGAAGGCCGACATGAAATTCCCGTCTCTGCCGGGCACAGGGCCAGCGCCGCCTCGCCCAGCCTCGAGCACGGCCCTGTCATCGGCCGCCCCTGACCTGCAGCAGTGGCAGCCGAACGCATGAGAAAGAGAACTATCATCCAAGAACACTGGGCCAGTGGGCCAGGCATTGCTCCACACATCTAAAAATTCTGGGCCAGCCTCCAAGAAATTTGGCAAAACATACCTGGGCCAAGTTCTGCTGTTACCGCTGAGGGGGCGAAGGTGCTCAGGGCACTGGGCCAGCTTTCTGGCGAGTTGGTTGAGAAGCGCTGGCCAAGCTGTTCGGGAGGAGGTTTCTGAATCGGATGCTCAACTGCAGTAGAAGTGAAAAGGAGGCCCGCCACTTGTCAGTCGACGCTGTGGCCCGCACGGGGCCACGATAAGATCGTGAACGTAACTCCGAACGACCGCGCGCCGAACGCGACACCGATCGACGGCCGCGCCCCGGTCGCGCGTCCGAATCAACGCCGCAGCGACACGACCTGCCCGGAAGAAACCACTGAGCCGCGGGCGAGTGCCACTCCATCGCCAGCTCCCACTCCGCGTGAGCCGGCGCGGGGGACACCGCTGCACCCGGACGCGGGGAAGGGGGCACCTCGGCGCAACGTCGGGAGGGCCACTCGTGCCTAGCGAGAGCAGCGGCGTCCGATCTGGTGTGGCCCGGTGCCCCCGTGGTGCCCCCGTACCTCGGGCCCGTGGTGCGCCACGTGCGGTGCCGCCGCGTACGATGTGGTGGCGCTGGCGCCTTGTGCCTCGACCGCCACGTCCCACGGGGCGGGCTGGCGCCACGCGGTGCCGCGAGGTGTGCCCAGCACTGCGCTGTCCTGTGCTCTGCGGTGCTGTCTGGCGCCCAGTGCTGTGCGGGCGTGGTGCCCCAAGGTCTGGAGTCGAGCAGGGCTAGAGCTAAGCAGTGCTTTCCGATGTTGTTCTGTTCTCATCTTCCTCCGTTCTGTCGTTTCGTTCTGCCTTTGCGTCGAAACGGCATCGGCACGAAAGCGGTCCGTGAGATAGCCAGAACACCGCTTAGCTCGAGCCCTGGTGCCCAGTGTGGTTCAATCTGCCCCCACCTCGTCTCGGGCCCGCAAGAACAGTGAGGCCTCCAAGCGGCCCTGAAGATGCGCCTGGATGGCCCCGCGTGGTTCTGGACAGTCCTGCCGCCTCTCTGGCCCGGTTCTGCTGTGCGAGAGATCTCGAATCAGTCCGCCCGCCGAAGCGGTCCTGCGAGGCGTGCAAAGTCGCATCAGCACTGTGGGCCCATGTGCTTTAGGGCCACACTTTTCCCAAAAATGAACATGGTATGTACATATATGAATATAAAAGAAACAACGCTCGGGTGAATGCCGACAGGAATCATCGCGCCCCCCCTCCGCCATCAATGTTCAAGCTAACAAGACAAGCCAAGGTTAATATGTCTGATCGCACTTCAAAGCGGAGCAAGCGTCTTCTTAGAACGTTGATATCCCAATTACAAGTCATAGAGATCAGCTCAATAATTATTCAACAAACGCGCGAGGCAACCGCCAGGATCCAGGGTGCCACCGAGATGGCCCAACATGCTCCCAAAATGGTCCCAGTGAGCGGGGCACAGCAAGGCCACCTTGGGTCTTCGGGTTGCTCTCTTGGGGTCCTGTGAATCCAACTTGGGGCCCCCCTTGAACGCGGTCCTCAGAATCGCTAATCCAGAATGAATAGGCACTGTGTTTTTTCGCCTGCCCCTCTTCGGGAGAAGGGCTCCCTCCAACAAGCACATCTGTGAGAGAAGGGCTCGTTCCATGAGTTGTATGTCTGGAGACGCTGGGATTAACAGGGCCCTGCTGGGCCCTTCTTGTGAAACTGAGCACGGGACGCTGGTGACACATTTGGGTAGCATCAGAAGCGTATACAGGGGCTGACTCGCGGCCCGTCTGAGCGTCTGAGTCTGGGCCTGTGCCAAGATCGCGGCCGGCTGCCGCAGGACAGAGGAAGGCCAGGCGGTGATCGCGGAACGCCTTGACTACGACGAGAATAGAGGCCTCCCAGACTTGCCGGCGAGCGAAGAAGGGGAATGAGAAGGAGAAGGCCTTCTCAGAAAGCTCGAAAATCCCCTGGCCTACTGAGAAGTTTCCTGAACCTTCCCCGAAGACACAGAAAACTGCTCAGAAGGCGCGAGGGCTTCTGAGAAGTTCCGCCGCCTTCTGAGAAGGCCTTCTCCTTCTCATTTCCCCCCTGGCGGCTCGACGCCGAGGATAGAAGCCTCCCAGATGGGGTCGGAGCAGATGGGGTCGGAGAATCGCGCCGCATCGCCGATGCATCGTCGATGCACCAGCGGTGCGCCGGCGGTGCACCAGCGACGTCGGCGGTGCATCGGCGACGTCTGCTTGGAGAAAGTCGGGCTCCACCTCGGGCCGCATCGCCAACGCATCGGCATTGCGGCGCAATCCTCGGATCCCACCAACTCGGACCCCATTCACAACACCCCGACGGCAATTGTTTTCCATAACGTCAACCCCTAATGAGGTCTCGACCCGCCCGCTGGGACAAATTTTACATCCTGGGTCGTTTTCCCCACATGCTCCGTGGGGTTATGGCTTCCTTCCCACCCACGTCCCACCCTCGTCTCCTCCTTCTCACCTCGCCTCCCAATTTTTCCGTCTGCTTCCCACCAGCACTCGCGCGCGCATCAGACCCGAACGAGCATGCAGCCGCGCCCGCACACGGAGACGCGGAGACTCAACACACATGCGCACCACACCCGGGTTGGAGAGGGAGGACACGTGGACGGGACAACGAGAGCACACCTGGCGCGCTCATAACATATACACACATGACGTACACACATCTGAAGCCGCATACGCATCAACTTCGCAGGGCGGACGTCGCAGCGGTCAACATCAGAGGGGGTGCGCACATAATGGTCGTAGGTGTTGTAGTAGTTGTAGTCGTCCTAGTAGCAATGGCAATAATACTGATGAGAGTAGTACTGGTAGTACGAGTAGTAGTAGTAGCGGTAGTAGTAGTAATAGTAGTAGAAGTAGTAGTAGTAGTAGTAGTAGTAGTAGTAGTAGTAGTAGTAGTAGTAGTAGTAGTAGTAGTAGTACGAAGGGTAGGTGTTACTACGAAGGCTAGGGATATCATCCGCAAGACTCCTGCTGACAACATCCATGATCGTACACCTAGTAGTCGCAGTCGCAAAGCTGATGCTAATGTTGGCGGCACTTGTAGTAGAGCCAGCAGCAGCGCCAGTAGCCGTAGTAGTTAAACATATACCACCGTAGTAGACGTATTCGTTGTAGTAGTAGTAGTAGTAGTAGTAGCAGTAGTAGTAACAATGGTACGAAGTAGTCGTATTCGTGGTAGTAGTGCTGATTGTGGTTGTAATAGTAGTGATGGAAACAGTAGTAGTAGTAGTAGTAGTAGTAGTAGTAGTAGTAGTCATCGTCGTCGTCGTAGTAGAAGTGGTAGTAGCTGTTGAAGTAGTCGTGGCAATAATGATCTTGAAGGTTGTCGCAGTAGTAGTGATTGTATGAGTAATGGTAATAGAAGTGGTAGTAGTAGTAGTAGCAGTCGTAATAATAGTAGTAGTAGTAGTAGTCGTAGTAGTAGTAGTAGTAGTAGTCCGAGCAGTACTAGTAGTAGTAAGATTTAGAAGAGTAGAAGTAATCGTAGCAGAACTAGTGGTAGCGATGATACGAATACTCGTACTGGTATTGGTAATCGACATCGTCTCAGTAATAGTAGTAGTGGTAGTCGCATTATAATTTATAGTCGTAGTAGTACTGGTACAACTCGTACTAGTAAGAAAAATAATAGCAGTACTCGTAGTAACAGTAGCAGTTCTCGTAGTACGAGCAGCCGCCGTAGGACTTGCAGTCGTAGTAGTTGCAGTAGTAGTGGTAGTAGTAATTGTAGTAGTAGTAGTAGTAGTAGTAGTAGTAGTAGTAGACGTGATAGTAGTAGTAGTGGTCGTAGTAGTAGTAGTAGTAGTAGTAGTAGTAGTAGTAGTAGTAGGTAGTAGTAGTAGTAGTAGTAGTAGTAGTAGTAGTAGTAGTAGTAGTAGTAGTAGTAGTAGTAGTAGTAGTAGTAGTAGTAATAGTAGTAGTAATAGTGAAGATCGTCGTAGTCGTAGCAGTAGTAAGAAATACGAATAGAAGTCGTAGTAGTAGCAGTAGTAGTAGTAGTAATAATATTAGTGGTAGTAATAATCTTAGTAGCTGTAGTCATCGCAATACTCGTTGTAATCCTAGTAGTAGCAGTATTAGAAGAAATATTGACAGCCGTAACAATACTACTACTACTACTACTACTACTACTACTACTACTACTACTACTACTACTACTACTACTACTACTACTACTACTACTAGTAGTCGTAATAAGTTCACTCGTTTTTTAAGCCGGGGCCTGCCCATGTTCTATGGCCGGAAATGTGGTAGGGACTTCCATACATGTATATAGAAAAGGAATACAGACCAAACCTACTTCACACCTGGCCTATCGCTGGCGCCTTTCTTTCTGTAAGGTCGGTTGTCAGAAGATTCCTCCGTTGATCCTCCGCGATCGCCACTTTGGCCATCCAGACTAGCGTTGGATGCCTTGAGACGCCTTTTGGGATCCTGTGGGATCCTGTGGGTCCCCAATGGAATCCCATAGGATACCTATGGAATCCTAGGAGATCCTTATAGGATCCTTCAGGATCCCATTGGAATCGTGTAGCAACATTATGACATCCTACAGGCTCCGTGTGGGACTTATATAATCCCAAGGGGAATCCGATCTGGTCCCTGTGGAATCTTAAAGGGTTCCGGTGGGAACCCATAAGATCCCCATGGGATCACATAGGATTCCTGTGGGATCAGATGGTATCCTTGTGGGATCCGATACGAGCTCGATGGAATACTACAAGATCCCGATGGCATTGTATCGGGTCGTCGATGGAATCTTATAGGACCTCAATGCAGTTTTGACCGATCTCTATGGAATCGGGTAGGATGTATATGGAATCGTGGGGGATCCCTCTGCAATCCTAGGGGGTCCATATGGAACCCAATCAGATCCTTTTTGATCCGAAAGGTCCGAATGAGGGATCCTCTGGGATCCCGATGGCATCCTATTAGGTCCCTGTGTTATCCTACGGGATCTCTTTGAAATCCCATACGCTCCTTATGGGAGCTTATCGGGTCCCTATGGCACCCCATAAGATCCATACAGGTTCTGGATGGAATTCTTTAGGAGCCCGATGGGATCTTATAGGGCCCTTATGGAAACCGATCGGATCCCGATGGCATCTTATAGAACCCCTATGGAATCCTTTAGGATCCCATTCGGCTTCCATTCGGACTCCGAATACAGTAGGATTCAACTTTGGATTCGCATTACATTAACATTCCAATACGATTCCCATCGGATCCCGATTGTAATAAAATGCCACTGGGATTAAAATAAGAATCCCATGGCAATACGATTACGATTACAATAAGAATACAATGGCACTTGGAGTCCGATTGCACTTAGATTCCGATCACACTAGGACTCCGATTGCAATCATATCCCGATAACATCATAATTCCGATAAACATGGGATCCCAGCCAAACCTACACCCAAACCCGAATCTCATTCTGCATAAGTCAGGTGTGACCCTCGTAGTACGACCTACTACTAGTACTAGTAGTGGTAGTAGTATTAATAATCGTGCTAGTAGTTGTAATCGGAGTAGTAGTCACAGTAATACTAGTGGTTGTAATGGTAATAGTAATAGTAAGTGTCGTAGTAGTAGTAGTAGTAGTAGTAGTAGCCGTATTAGTAGTAGTAGTACCCAGTAGTTAGTAGTAGTAGTACCAGTAGTAGTAGTAGTAGTAGCAGTAGTAGTAGTAGTAGTAGTAGTAGTAGTAGTAGTAGTAGTAGTAGTAGTAGTAGTAGTAGTAGTAGTAGTAGTAGTAGTAGTAGTAGTTCGTAGTAGTAGTAGTAGTAGTAGTAGTAGTAGTAGTAGTAGTAGTAGTAGTAGTAGTAGTAGTAGTAGTAGTAGTAGTAGTAGTAGTAGTAGTAGTAGTAGTAGTAGTAGTAGTAGTAGTAGTAGTAGTAGTAGTAGTAGTAGTAGTAGTAGAAATAGTAGTAGTAGTAAATAGTAGTAAATAGTAGTAGTAGTAGCAATAGTAGTAGTAGCAGTAGTAGTAGTAGTAGTATCAGTAGTAGTCGTAGTCGTAGTCGTAGTAGTAGTAGTAGTAGTAGTAGTAGTAGTAGGAGTAGTAGAAGTAGTACTAGTAGTTGTTCTAGTAGTAGTAGTAGTAGTAGTAGTAGTAGTAGTAGTAGTACCAGTGGTACCAGTAGTACCAGTAGTAGTAGTAGTAGTAGTAGTAGTAGTAGTAGTAGTAGTAGTGGTAGTAGTAGTAGTAGTCGTAGTAGTCGTAGTAGTAGTAGTAGTAGTCGTCGTAGTAGGTCGTAGTAGTGGTAGCAATAGTAGTGGTAAGAGTGCTAGCAGTCGAAGTAGTAGTCGTAATCGTAGTAAGAAGAATAATTATACTAATAATGATACTACTAATACTATTACTAATGCCAATGATAGTCGCAGTCCCAATAACAGAAATAATGGTACAAGAGATGGGTACAACAAGAACCACCACGGAGGGACGCAAACACATCGCGAACACGCGGAGCCCATCCGGGTGGTCCAGCATCCAAGAACAACCGCTTTGTGATATCCTAGGCTGGCGGGCCAACCGTGCGGGCAGCTAGCTCCCAGCTCCCTGCCGGCCGCGAAGGTTCGGTCGCACGGCGTGGCAATGACTACCGCCACAGCGGCATCGAAACACTGCTCCCACAACTCGGGCCGGGTGTCGCTTACTGGGGCGGGCGATACACGCGGGGGAAGAAACGTGCACCTTGTGTGCACCTGTTGGGCCTAAGGCGGGCCACTGTAGGGCCCTTTCAGGGCACAGAGAGTGCACCTTTCCTCACTTCCCCATGTATCGCCCCCTCAATTCGCAACGCCCGATCGGGCGATTGTGCGAATACGGCAGCCGGGAAGTCTGAACCGTCTAGGCCCCGCGCTGGAGGAAGCGAGCAACCCCCGCGAGCAGTCGTGGCCAGGCCCTGTCGCCAGGGGCAAGGGCAAGAGAAACAGCAGGCAAGGCAGGGGCAGGAGGATGGAGGAAAACACGCAGGAAAGAAGTCTTCCCATGACTTCGGCATTCTGGGTTGGATCTGGGTGGGGACGCCGGAGCGAAGAGCAGGCCTTTGGTCCGAGGAGGGCGCATGGTCGATGAGCGGTGGCGAGTTTCCTCTCGCAGCGCGACGCAAACGCGTCCGCAGCAGTGCACAATAGCGCAAGAGGGAGATAGTGATGAGCTGGAGAGATTGGTCACGAGATGTTCGATGAAAAGCAGACTTGCCTGCAAGCGCCCCCAAACTTCCTAAAACCACGGACACAAGCGACACCTGTCCCTTCTCCTCTCCCTCCCCCGACCGGAATATAATGACAGGGAGCAGGAGCGAAGGATTGGAGAGGGGTGGGGGGCGGAGGATTTTTTCCGTCGCAGCGCGGCAAAGGCAATCCGGACGCGCGCTTTACTGGGCCAGGCGATGGCAGGCACGAACTGTCCGGCGGCACGAGAGGAGGACACGGACAGAGCGCTGCCGCGGGCAGGAGGAAGAGGAGGGGTTCACCCACACCACGATGGACATCGATTGGAGTGGCCAGGAGCCCTGTCTGCGCTGACGCGGCCTGGCAGGGGGTGGCGGAGGGCAGGGAGGGCCAACGCGAAAGGGGAGACGAGGGGCAGGTCCCCCATTTCGAACCCGCCCCCTCCTCTTCCCCCTCCTCGACCTCGTCCCGCGCAGCCACCTGAGCATTCCCGCGGCCTCCCCGGGCCATCCGCATCGCAACGAAGACCAATGGCCCTGGGCCCCTATAGCCACTGCACCTCGGCTGGCTTCCGCCAGGAGAGCAGCTGCCACTTTCCTTCCGCAGGTCTTCCACCAGGGACTCGGCATCGCTCGGACGTCCATCCCCCTTGCCTGGCCTTTTTCGATGTCGTGCGTCTTTCTTGGGGCTCGATGATCCAGGAGGCTCCTCGATGGTCCTCGCCGGGGAAACAATGTACTCGTCCGAGCGATGCCAAGGAGAAGGGGGGGTCATCTGATCCCCGCGGAGCGAGGCAGGCACTCGAGCCCCGAGCACGTGCTCAGAGGAACAACCACTACGTGCACACCAGCTTTCGAGTAGGAGATTGACTACAGAATTGGTTCACCCGAGAATGAACTCTCTCGTCGGAACCACGAAATACGCTTGGAATGATCTACGAGCATTTCACGTACTCTTCGTAGGTTCGGAAAGAACGTCAATTGGGGATAAATGAAAGCATGAAAACCGCCACAAACATAAACTGTTGGCGCTCCGCGCGGATTTCTTGGATCCGCGCTGGGCCCCCCTCCCTGGCGCGCTCCGCGCGCCAAGGGCAACGCTGGAGGCGCCGCAAGGGGGGGGCCCAGTGCGGATCCAGGATGCGCGGTGAGGGTGCAAGGGCCTTGGAGGGCCACGTTGGCGTTTTTCGAACGGGGCTGGCCGGCGAGAGCCGCTAAGGATGGGCCGAAGGGGCAAGGATGCAAGGGGGTAGCCTTGGGAACCTTGCCCGTGCTTGCTGTGCGGGCTGCCTGTGCGCAACTTTTCTCCTCTGCGATCTCGCCAACCTTCCGCCGGCGGACCCACGCCGCCGCTCTCCGTCCACCGGCTCCCGCCGGCCCTCCACCGCCCTCCGCTGCACAGGGCGAGGGTGCGCCGCAGGCGGGGCCCCGGTCTGGTCTGGAGGGCCCCGCATGCGGAGTCGAGGGGTAGCCACGAGGAGGCCCCTTCGCCGAGGGTGGGACGCAGAGAGACATCGATACAAATATATATATACACACACATATATGTATATATATATAGATATATAATTATCCTTGGAGGCGCGCGTCCGACCCGATCATGTAGTAGAGCCATGTTGTAGTAGGTCGTTTCCCCAGCGGTGTGGCCAGAAGGCGCCCGCCCCGACGCATGTACTATAGGATTTCTCGGTGCGCGCATCGCCCCATGGGGGGGCGGCGCACACATGGCATTAGTATGTTGGGGTGACGCCGAGTCCAAGGGGGCCATGGAGAGACCCGAAAGTAGCAGCACTCCAAGCGGGAGAGGCCACACATGAAGAGCACGGTAAAACATGAGTGCCCGACGTCGTCCACGACGAAACATTACCAAAAAACTAACCGGACCGACAACAAAACTGAAACCGACCGAAACCGAATATACTGGAAGAGGCCTGAAAGGGCGCGACGACGCGGCAACGACACAGCAACCGACCCGACGGAAATTTGAACGCCCGAAATGGGTGCGGGCCCAACAACAAGCGCTGTCCCAAACCAACAGGGGCAGCTGTTGGGCAGGCGGCCTTCTGTCTCAAATGGGCACGGGCGGCGGCGACACCGGCAACGAGTCCTGCTCAAAATGAACAGGAACTGCGGTCGGGCATTGTACCCATTCTTTCGGTACTCATTTCGATCGTCCCGAGAAAACCGATCGAACGCAGCCCGCTGCGACGCAGCCGAACGGACCGAACCGCCGATACCCCGTAGCTTCAGGTTGGGCATGTCCTCCGAATTACAAGCAGATTTTGGACGGAAAATAAAAATAGTCAAACATGATTCAAATATTCAACAAAAACACAAAAAAAGTCCCCTCACTATTTTCACTATTTTTGCATACTCCTTCTGTAGAGGGACACGCCCAATTTACGCGTGGCTGACCCCTCCCAACCCCTACACGGCCACCATGCTGCCGAAGGGGCATGCTTTGGCCACGGCTGGACATAAGCTGCGGGCAAGAGACTTTTATCCGTACCCACTGCGTCTTGGAGCTTCGGGCTCCCCAACTCCGATACCAGTCGGGGAGACGTAAGACTCGTGTACGGGGAACAAGAGTTGGCCTGGCGGGGCCATCGTCAAAACGGCAAGACCCCATCTGAAATTTGACGCGAACTCCCGCTGCAAACATCCCACGAAAACGGGACCGTCAAAATCCAAGACGTGCTTGTCAAAAAACGTCGGCAAACCCGAGTTCCGACTTACTTGAGTCTTACGTTTCCCCGAACCCGAGGCGTCGTGGAGATGGGTAAAACGTTTTCGCCCCTAAAGGTCTCATTTTTATCCACGTCCACTGCGCCCCGGCCTGTTGGCGCCCCTTCCCAGAAAGTCCAGGACGCAGTGGATATGGATATAAATCGTGCCCGCATAAGTTTCCCGCCCTAGATCTTGTCGAAAGACAGAAAGGTAGAGCCGCTCCAGGACCGAAAAACAAACGTCCACGATTTCAGCGTCTTGACTGTTAGGACCGTGGCAGGAGGAAAACAATACAGATCCAGCTCTCTTGGCCCTCCTCCCCCCCTCGTCCTCAGAACGAAGGAGGGGGGAGGAGGGCCAAGAGAGCTGGATCTGTACTAGTACTGTGCTCCTCCTCCCAGACCCCCAGGCACGCGCCAGGGAGGAGGGTGCCTCTGCAGAGTCGGCGGCAGCGACGACGCGGGCGACCCTGCCCGAGCGGAGGCCGTTCAGCAGGGCTCGCTTGGCGGCGCCCCCGCTGGGGGAGACCGGGCGCAGGGCCTCGGCGGCGTCTTCCTGGCGATGCTCCCCCCCTCAGGGGAGAGGGCGGGGCACCTCCCCCCCCAGCACGGTTCTCTCGCCTCACGGATTTGGGACTTCGGAAGCCCCCGTCAACCGAGCCACTCTCAAAAACCGACCCGAGTCCCAAAACCGTGCGGTCACCCCGAACCCCCAGCTCACCACACGGCATGGCCACCATGAGGGCCGCAGCCGGTCCCGGGGACACCAACCAGAGCAGCTCGGGATGAAAACCGGCCCTGGGGAGGAGGCCAGGACTTCTGTGGGGACCTCGCAGTGGACAGTGCAAGGTATCGGATATCTGGGCCTGTTGCTCCTGCTCCCTGTGCCTCCTCCTCCTCCTCCTCCTCCTCCTCCTCCTCCTCCTCCTCCTCCTCGCTTGGCGGCGCCCCCGCTGGGGGAGACCGGGCGCAGGGCCTCGGCGGCGTCTTCCTGGCGATGCTCCCCCCCTCAGGGGAGAGGGCGGGGCACCTCCCCCCCCAGCACGGTTCTCTCGCCTCACGGATTTGGGACTTCGGAAGCCCCCGTCAACCGAGCCACTCTCAAAAACCGACCCGAGTCCCAAAACCGTGCGGTCACCCCGAACCCCCAGCTCACCACACGGCATGGCCACCATGAGGGCCGCAGCCGGTCCCGGGGACACCAACCAGAGCAGCTCGGGATGAAAACCGGCCCTGGGGAGGAGGCCAGGACTTCTGTGGGGACCTCGCAGTGGACAGTGCAAGGTATCGGATATCTGGGCCTGTTGCTCCTGCTCCCTGTGCCTCCTCCTCCTCCTCCTCCTCCTCCTCCTCCTCCTCCTCCTCCTCCTCCTCCCTCCTCCCTCCCCTCCCTCCCTCCCCCCTCCCTCCTCCCTCCTCCCTCCTCCCTCCTCCCTCCATCCCTACCCCCCTCCTCCCCCACCCTCCTCCCTCCACCCCTCCCTCCCTCCTCCTCCTCCCTCCTCCCCCTCCCTTCCTCCCTCCTCCCTCCTCCCTCCCCCTCCTCCCTCCTCCCTCCTCCCTCCTCCCATCCCCCTCCTCCTCCTCCCTCCTCCCGCCTCCCTCCTCCCTCCTCCCTCTCCCTCCTCCCTCCTCCCTCCTCCCTCCTCCCTCCTCCCATCCTCCCTCCCTCTCTCCTCCTCCTCCTCCTCCTCCTCCCGCCTCCTCCTCCTCATCCTCCTCCTCCACACTCCATCCTCCTCCTCCTCCCTCCTCCTCCTCCGCCTCCTCCTCCTCCTCCTCCTCCTCCCTCCTCCTGCTCCTCCCTCCCCCTCCGCCCTCCCTCCCTCCTCCTCCTCCCTCCTCCACCTCCCTCCTCCTCCTCCTCCTCCTCCTCCCCCTCCTCCTCCTCCTCCTCCTCCTCCTCCTCTCCTTCCTCCTCCTCCCTTCCACCTCCCCTCCTCCTCCTCCTCCTCCTCCTCCTCCTCCTCCTCCTCCTCCTCCTCCTCCTCCTCCTCTTCCTCGCTCCTCCCCCTCCTCCTCCTCCTCCTCCTCCTCCTCCTCCTCCTCCTCCTCCTCCTCCTCCTCCTCCTCCTCCCCTGTGCCTCGGCGTGGACCCGTGCGCGCCGCGCTCCTGGGCGTGACGCCCGCTCGCGTGCGCGGCCGCGTATAGAAGAAGAGGCAACGGCGTAAACATATACGGTTGGCGCTCCGCGCGGAGCGCCAACAGTTTACGTTTGCGCCGCTCCTTCTTCTTCGAGCGTTGCCGTTCAGCTCCTCGTCGCCCTCGCCTCCTGCATGCTCGGAAGGGCGCGCCACGCGCTGGGCATGTATGTATGTGGGCCGTGGAAACGACAGGGCCGTTTTTGTGACTGGTTCCGTTTCGCCGTTTTCTTGCACGTTCCGTCGCCGTTTGTGATGCCGGTTGCGTTGCCGTTGTTTTCCCAGCTCCTGCTCCGGTTCCAATCCCAGAACTGTTGTTTAGCCGTTTCTGGTCGCGTTTTTTGCCGTTCAATTTTCCTGAGACGCTTTTTCGGAAACGTGGAAAACGGCCCTGCCGTTTCCGTGGCCTACTAAGGTATGGCACATGGTTGGTCCTGACCATCGTTGCCGATAGCCCCATATCTTTCTACGCTGGCGGCATCGCCGTCATGTGCGAGTTGTTCGTGGAGGAGCTAGGCATCTGCACGGGCTGCCGACCGCCTTCAAAGGACGCTAGCGGCGGTTGCTTATTGCTGCCTCGGCGTCACGGCGGAGTGCTACGAAGTTCCAGGCTGCAAATCAGGACTGCCGATCTACCACAACACCAAGTGCCTTGCAGTCGCGGGCTGCTTCATCGCCTTCCTCTGCCGGTGTTCCACCTCGCTGGAACGCTACAAGGTGCTGGGCATCTTTACGGAGCTGACGATCGTCGTCGAGGATTACTCCTGCCGCTACGGCAGCGCGTCCAAGCGCAGCATCACGGTCGAGGGAATCCACGCGTGGCTGCAGATCTTCAGCCCAACTGGCTCCGCGGGCGCGGGCTGCTTCGAAGTCGCGTCCGAGGCGCGGCTCTTTTGGAGAGCTTGCCTGTCTTGGGGAGCTGTTCTGCCAGATGCATATACGCGCTGCATCACGGCCGAGCGCTACACGATGCTGGGCATCTCTGATCTATGAGGGGCTGCCGTCTCCTACGAGGACGACTACTAGGGGAACGAAACATTACATAAACATAAAAACTTGAAGTCCGGGCGGATTTCTTGGATCCGCTCTGGACCCCCTCCCTGGCGCGCGGAGCGCGCCAGGGGCGGCGCCGGAGGCGCCGCCAGGGGGCCCCAGCGCCGATCCGAGAAATCAGCGCGGACCTCCGAGCTATTATGCTTGTGCCATTTTCGTTCCCTGAACTACTGCCGTCTCGGCAAAAAATGTGCCTGGCGCAGGCGCCGGCTTCCCACATCGACATCACAGCTGATGCTGAGCGTGGAAGCTGGTATCTGCGTCAAGGACGCGCTGCCGTAGCGGTAGCGGTGATCCTCGACGGCGAGCGGCAGCCTCGTGAAGATGCCTAGCACCGTGCAGTGCCACGAGGTTGCAGGCATCTACTTGCGGCTGCCGTTCGCCTGCATCCCAGCCTGCCCTGCAGCCGCGGGGTGCTTCGTCAGCTGCCTCTGCCGGTGCACACCCTCGCTGGTATGCTCCAAGGTGACGATCATCTCCACCAGAAGAACAAAAACACGCCATGAACATAACTTTTTGGCGCTCCGCGCGGAACGCCAAACATGTACGTAATTATATGGCGTGTGTTCTTCTTCGCCCGTCCCCCTTCCCTCTTTGCTCGCCGGCCAAATCGCGTGCCCCTATCTAGCTTCTCGCTGGAGCGGATTTCGCCGCCTCGCCGCTGACGGAAAGTGTTCTTCTACGATTCATGGAGTTGCCGCTCGCCGGAGGTCGCCATGCGCAGTTCGTGAGCTACGGCACGTGCTGACGCGCGCGCGGCATCTTGGCAGCGATCCAACCTCGCGCGTGTCTCGAGCTGCTGGGCCCCTTGCCCGTCTGTCCACTGCTGTCTGCGCTGCGCCGTCCTGTTGGGGTGCCGCTCCGTCGAAGCCGTGTCTCAACAGGAGCCGCGCTCTCACCAGCTGTCAGCCCGTGGAAGACCTGTTCTCGTGCATGTGCACTGCTCTGCACCGCGTGTGGCACCTGACTTGTCTTCTGGCGCTCAGCCTCTAAAGCTCGGGCCCCAGACATGCGACGTCCTGACTTCTTCAGTACGGCAGTCCAGACCCCTTCCCCGGGGGCAATTTTTCATCCTGAGTCGTTTTTTTGACAGTCCCGGGGCCCCGACGCCCTCCCCGGCCTTCCCGCCTCCCTCGCCTTCCCTGAGGTCGACGGCAAAACACGGACTTGACCCAACCAACCCTCGCTTTGAAGAGATGCCGTCCCGCGTCTTCTTCCTTCCTTCTCATCCTCATCCTCCCTCCTCCTCCTCCTCCTCCTTCTCCTCATCCTCCTTCTCCTCCTCCATCCTCCTCCTCCTCCTCCATCCTCCTCCTCCTCCTCCTCCTCCTCCTCCTATTCCTCCCTCCTCCTATTCCTCCCTCCTCCTCCTCCTCCTCCTCCTCCTCCTCCTCCTCCTCCTCCCTCCCACCATCCTTCCATTCCTGCCTCTGCCCTCCGCATGTCCTCATAATCCTCCCCTCCCACATGTCGTAGCCCCCATGAGGAGCTCCAACTAGGGCCGAAATGCCAGGGCCAGCATGGTGTCGCCACCTCATTCTGGCACACCTCTCGCACGTTTCGTGGCCCAATAAGGAGCTCAATCTAAGGCTCAAATGCCAGGGTCCGCAAGGCGTCGACGACTCATGTCAACACACCCCTCCCACGTTTCGTGGCTCCATCAGGGGCACAAACTCGTGCCCAACATGTCAGGGTCCACATGGCATCGCCGCCTCATTTCGGCACACCCCTCACACGCTTCGTGGCCCCACAGGGAGCTCCAGCTAAGCCCCACATGCCAAGGTCCGCATGGCGTCGCCGCCGCGTGTCGGCACACCCTCACACTGCCCAATAGGGGGCTCCAGCTAAGCCCAACATGCCAAGGTCCGCATGACGTCGCCGCCTCATGCCGGCACGCCCCTCACACGCCTCGTGGCCCCATACAGATCTCACATTGAGGCCCAAAAGCCAGGGTCCGCAAGGTGCCGCCGCCTCATGCCGCGCACCCCTCACACGTTTCGCGGCCCAATGGGCTCGCCATGGCTCGGACGTCCATTCCCTGCTCATGTCCCGGTTTCGAGCGTGTACTGTCTTCGCAAGGTAAACAGAAATGCTCCTCGATGGCCCCCGCCGAGACAGAAATGCACACGTCCGAGCGATGCCAAGCATGAGGAGCTCCACCGAAGGCGCGCGCGAGGGGAGGGGGGATGCGAGAGATCGGGCCTCGGGAGCCGCCCATGCAGCAAGACGCCCACCACCACATTCCTCTACGGGCGCTCCAGCCCAGACAGGCTTCCTGCTGCAGCCCATGGGGGAACGACAGCCTGCCAGACCATTCTGCTCCACAAAAGCGGGTCCCACTGTCCCGCGGGCAGGGGCATCTGGTTGAAGCACTAGCTTGGCACGCAAGCCGGCGCCTCTGGTGGTAGACGCCAGCAAAGAAGCGGCCTGACGGCGCAAGGTTAGCAGCTCGTGGTCGTCAACCCCCAATGACCTCTGCGCCGTCGCGACCGCCAAACTTGATGCCAATGATGAAGCTCCTTCCGAGACAGTCGTCCGTCTTCCGAGCCAATTTGAAATTGTTGGTCCGCACCATCCTCTGCTTTGCCTTGCGGTGTCTCATGTTTTACTTTGATTGAACGTGGGCACTGCCTCGTCGACGTGTTCCTGCCACGTCGGAAAAAAGATACGACACATGTGTCTTGGCCGTCAGCTTATCATGACCAAGGTGTTTTTGCCACTGGCCGCATCTGCATACGCACAGTTGGCAGGAGGAGAAGGAGGAGAAAGAGGAGGAGGAGGGAGAAGGATGGACAAGGAGGGGAGTAGGAGAGGGGATATAGAAACCCTGTGATCCTCATACTCCTCCTCGTTCGTTTCGTCCTCGCCTTCCCCCCCTCTCCTCTGCGATCCTCGAGCCGACCCCGTCCCCACACGCCGTGATGTGTTCTCCTGCCGCGGCCTCAACTTCCATCCCCGGCTCAGCACTTCGAATCGCTCTTCGACGTGCCCGCAACCCGCCAGTGGCTCCCTGAAACTTTTTAGGGAATCCGGAAATCCACTGCAAATTTCGTTCACGACGCGAAGGGGTCGGAGCCCAGTGGTCATACATCAACTTCTGGACCTGTCCCCGGACGCGATCCGATTCGAATTCCATGGAGGCACAGCCGTGGCGATCCTCGAGGCTCAAGAACCGACCCTTCCTCCAGGGCCGACCACAACAAAATGATGTGATCACGTTCTGTATTACTCGCGGCCGGCCCCGCCCGCCCCCCTTCACCCCCTGGTCTCGTCACGACTCGCGCCGGCGCCGTCTGGGCAAATCGCGTACCGTGCCCCATTCCCTCCCCCCTTCCCCGCCGCCCCTCCCAAGTCACGCCCGAGGTCGCGCTGGGATACGAGGATGTCCCTCCCACACATGCGACGTCCTGTTCTTCGTCAACACAGGGTCCCCGGAAATCCCTTCCCCCTTCTCCAGGGCTATTTTTTTCCCCGCGCCTTTTTGTTGACTGTCCTGGGGCCCAGCGAGGGCCTCCAGAGGCCGAAAATGGCACAGGCACGCCCGTCGTTTTCGTGCGCGACGCGAATTTCGGGCGTTGGCAGAACTGGGTTTACTGGGACCTGGTTTACTGATGTGGACTGGGGAGCGCCCCCAGGCCCCGTTCCACGAACCAGAACTGCACTCACCCGAAACAGCACCAGCTACGGCATACCTGGTTTAATGGTTCTGGTCAATTTAGGGGCTCCGGGACCCTACTACTAACAAGGTCCCCGACCTGGGGTCCCGAGAGTCTGTCTGGGTTTTGGGTCCAGGTGCTGGATGCCTGGGCCCGCGGTCGCACCTTACACCCGAGACGGCCAGGAGTTTTTGCTTAGCTTGTCGCCGCGGCGGCCCTGGCGACACGCTAAACCTTGCAAGCAGATGCTGTGCCGCTCAACTCCGCGGGGCGGGAGGATCAGAAAGGCTCGTGACGTTGACGCCTGGGGACTGGGACGTGGATAGCGCGTCGCGCCGCAGCGTGGCGGGCCAGAGCTGGCGGCGCAAAAGTTCCCGACCATATCGCTGATCGCCCAAAGGCATAAACTTATCCCGAAACCGCGGGGATCCGTCCACCTTGAACGATGGTCCGTTGCCGAAGCGTCAGACCGTTCAACATCCCACGATTCTGGGTCGCCAGCGGCGTTCAGCATCGAACGCCGGCGGCGGGGTCCCTGCCGGTCGGCACGACGCCAACCCACCGTCGGCATTTTCAAGGCGTCCTCAGAAGTCTCCTAGACGGGGTCCGAATAGATGGGGTCGGAGGATCGCGCGTCATCGCCAGTGCATCGCCGACGCATCGGCGATGCATCGGCGACGTCGGCAATGCATCGGCGGCGCCGGCATGGAAGCAAATCGAGCTCCGCAGCGCGCCTCCGACCCCTATCTACCCTGATCCCATCTGGGAGGTCTGGGCTGGGGAGGAGGAGGAAGAGGGGGAGGCGGAGGAGGAGGAAGAGACGAGGAAGAGGAGGAGGAGCAGCAGCAGGAGAAGGAGGATCAGCAGCAGGAGGAAGATGAGCAGCAGGAGTAGGAGGCGGAGAGGAGGAGGAGGAGGAGGAGGAGGAGGAGGAGGAGGAGGAGGAGGAGGAGGAGGAGGAGGAGGAGGAGGAGGAGGAGGGTCCGCGGACGCGCGGGTTTGCCCCGAGGGCCGAGCACGGCGGCGACGCCCGCCGCGGCCGCGCTCCCGCACGCTTGCTGGGGCCAGCAGGCGCGCCCCCTCTCAGAGGACGAGGCGGAGCGGAGGCGCTGAGCTCGATGTCCAGAGCGCGAGGTCGAACTCCAAGGCCAACAGGTCGGAGTCGACGCGCTGCAGCATGCTCGAGTACGCGTGCTCGTACTCACCGCTGCACCCTCTGATGTCAGCCAGTGCCACTGCGAAGGTGCCGCAGCGTCGGGGTCGATCATCTCCTCGTACTCCAAACCGTACTGCTCGAAGACGTCGTCCTCCTCGTCAAGGTCAGTGCGAGCACGTTCGATCTGCACCTCAGCCCTAGCCCCTCGCCTGGCTGGGGACTTGTTCTGCACCACCTCGTCGACGATGGCAGGCGTAATCCCTCGCCCGGCTGGGGGACTGAACTGCACCACCTCGTCGACGATGATGGCAGGCCTAACCCCTCGCCTGCTCCTGGAGCGGTCGCCTGGTTGCCCCTGGCTCGGGAGCAAAGGGTTGGGGCGCTCTCGGAGCTGCCCCCCACCTTGCTCATGCCAGTGCGCCGCCGCCCCTCGTGTGACCCGCACGCCTGCCCGCCAACGTCCGAAACTATGGCACCTCGAGCCGCGCCCACTCGAGCTGCATGCCGGTGTCCAGGCGCAAACTGCGGCGACGTGGCCGCCGCGGGGCTCGATGGGGCACTCCGCAACGGGGTCCTGGCCCGTTGCGTTCTGACCTGGCGGGCCCTCAGTGAAGCCAGACCTGCCATTGTCCTGCACCATCGAGACTATCATGTCAGGCCGAACCCCTCGCCAGGCTGGGGGAGCGCCCTGCATCATCTCGAACTGCTCTGTATCGCCCTGATCTAAAGCGCCCTCAACAATACCAGAGCCGCCAACACCCTGCGTCATCTCACTCTGCAAGTCAGGCCTAATCCCTCGCCTTGCGTGGGGAAATGAATTGCAGGACTCGCCGATTATGATGTCAGGCCCAACCCCTCGCCTGGCTGGGGAAACTCTCTGCGCTCCTTGTGGAGCTGTCGCATGGTTGCCCCTGGCTCGGGAACAAGGTGTTGGGGTGCTCACGGAGCTGCCCCCTTCCTTCCTAAGGCCAGTGCGCCGCGCCTCTTGCGACCCACGGGCCTGCCAGCCATCGCCCGAGACCTGCGCGCCTTGAGCCGCGCCCGCTCGAACTTCATGTCGGCGCCCCAGAAAAACCTGCGGCGACGCGCCCGCCTCGGGGCTCGAGGAACACCCCGCGCCGGGTTCCTGAGCCGTTGCGCTCTGGCATGGCGGGCCCTCAATGGAGCCGGGCCCGCCAATGGCCCGCGCCCTATCGCCCTTCACGTCAGGCCTAAACCCTCGCCTGGCTGGGGAGATACGCTGCATCATCTCGATCTGATCCGTAGTGACCTGATCTGATGCGCCCTCAAAAACTCCAGACATGCCAAACTCCTGCGCTATCACGCTGTGCATGTCAGGCCCAATCCCTCGCCTGGCTGGGGTGACGTGCTGCTCCTTCTCGATCTGCATGTCAGGCCTGCCCCCTCGCCTGGCTGGGGCCGTCGGTGTCTGGGCGTTCCGCTGTCCCGCTGTCTGGACTTCCCACTGTCCCCCTCGGCGGTTGCGTCGATGGCGTTATGCCGCGCGACCCTCCGCTCCCAGAGCGCAAATCAACTCCGAAATATTGGCTGGCTGCGCAGTAGCTGCTTGTACTCGATTATCCAGCCGCCCGCGCCGCTCCCGTCCACATGAAGTTGCACAACCTTGCTGAAGCTCGATCGGTAGCCTGATCATCAGCTGGATCTGGTCTGCGAAAGGCGTGGGGGGGTCGCAGTCGATCTGCAGCTGCGCCCCCGAGCAACCGTCGGAGCATGGCGCGCACGTCCGCGAGCTCACTCCAGCGTGTATGCTCAGATTGCTGTCGGACTTCATAGGCTGCGCAGGAATGCGTCGCGTCGAACTTGAGATCGTCGCCACGCGCTGCTGCGTAGATCTGCGACGATGTCGGCGATGGCCCTTCCAGGAAGCCAGCTGAACAAAAGCCATCGCCATGGCTCGTTATTGCCTTGGTTGGGTATCGTCCCAAGGAAAGCTTCGCACCATGTTTGCCATTCTGCTCCATCTTCAGCACTGCGCGCGTGGTCGTCAGACCAGATCACCGCCCTATTTAGTAGATCTGCTCATGCCATCGTGGTATTGTCTCGCTCGGCCTCGCTCTGGCACTCCTGGTGGTAGTCCCATAGAGCCAGGTGCCCGCTGTCAAGCATGGTGGCGACGTCAACCTTTGCCTGCTTCGCTGTCTGCGCCTTAGCACGTATACGCGCATGTAGACTGGCCATTCGCAGCTCGAACTCACAAGGTCCATCCGGTACTGGCCGGGCAACCGCTGTGACCATTCGCTCAAGCTGTAGTCCAAGATGCTCTCGGGCTCCAACGGGCAGGCGTGCGTCTATCTGCCGTGCCGATCCCTTTGTGGGGGGCACTGCTCTTGCGCAGGTTCGTGGGGACCTCCATTCCTTTCATTGTCGGCATCGTGCACTCATCGCGCAGCTTTAACTTGCGCCGCTGCTGCGCCCAAGCCCCGCACTTGACGCGTGCGAATACCGTCGCCTTGCACGTCTTGTCGCTAAGCTCGCCTGGTTGGCCGCGATGAGCTGGTGCCCCAATGGGTTGTCCATGCGTCTTTCGAGGAAAGTAAGCGTGCCAGCGCATCCATGGAGCTCTTGAAAGCCAGGCTGCCAGAGCCGCAAGCACCTCGAACAGTGTCGGCCCATATCCGTGCCCTGCCAGTCGTGCCAGTTGTCCGCCCTGATGCTCTTGACGCACTTGTAGCCTCTGGATGCCCACTGCCAACGTTCTCCCCCTGCGTCGCACCAGGGGAGCACGTGCGCGATCAGCTTGGATGGGCCTTGGAAGAACTCCTGATGCTCATCCAGCTTCGCTTGAAACTCTTCGATGGTGGCGGGGCGCAGTCGCGCTCCAAGTCCAGCAAGACGGTCAGCCACAACATTGCAGTCGGTGGTCCTCTTTGTCGCCGCGTCGAGGGCGTTGTACTCCTCACCTGATCGATGTGCCCGTATGCGCTTCACGTCCAGGATGAAGTTGAGCCCAGGTAGCCTATGCGCAAACCCAAAGGCTCCTCCATATCGCTGCGTTACCTGCACCCTCTCCTGTGCCGTCTGCTGGAAGACGTTGATCGCACCCTTGAAGCCGGCGTGAAGCACAGCAGGTCTATCTGATACTTGGCAAGAGAACGCAAACGAGAGGTAACCCTCCATCGCCGACGTCTGAGGCAAGCTTGAAGGCACTGCTGCATACATAACACGCAGCGGTCGATTACCATGATGATCCAGAAGTACAGTCGCCCATCCTGCCCTGTGTAGCTCCAGCAGCACAGGTTTGCGACACAAGCCGTCCATCGCGGACTCGATCTGCTGAGTGGTGCGGGGCACCGCATACTGGACCATTTCCTCAACCTCCTGCTCCACGCCATTACCATCGATATCGACGGTGCATGCATGTAGCCCGGGGCCCCTCCAAGGTGCGTCTGCATCATGATCGTCAAGTGCTCCTCGAACAAGCGGGATGTCATCTCCTGCGCCTCGCAGTGCCTGCAGAAGGTGTTGCTCAACTGCAGCCTCCTCACGAGCCGCAGCCGCTTCAAGTAAGAGGGCAGTCAGCTAGCCTGTGTAGCAGGGCGTCGGTGCTGCCGCACCTGCACCTGCCGTCCGTGATGTAGCCTAGTTGTCGTGCCTTTGCCCTGGCCATTACCAAACTGCATGCGCTGTTCAGGATGCAAACCTTCTGGCGTTGGTTTTACAACCTGCTGCCTGCCCGAACGCACGGGGCGACGAAGTCGAAGGATACACTCCTAGTGGGGTCACCATACCACTTCGCACACAAGGCCATGTCGCGCTGCCGCGTCAGTCTGGCGTTAGCAAGGTCTCCAACATCACTGGGATCACCTGAGCGATGTTGACCGTGCCCTCACGGGGGTTGCGCCATGATGCCGCAGATAACACTACCCAACCTGCACGTTGACCACTTAATGCTGCACATTGTAGCGGGCCTCGTGCCTGTCCACTTTGCCGCGAGCCCTGGCCCGCTGACTGCTCGATCCCACCATCCTTGAAGCTCATCAATGATGACTGTTGCTGATTGTGGACAGCGCGTCGCGATCCAGCACATACGACACCACTGAAGTGCAGGGGCCAAGGCCTCTCGTCTTGCAGGGTCAGCCAGTAGCACCGACTTTGCTGACGCAGACACGCCTCCATGATAAGGCTTCCGTTGTCGTTGGCATTATTTGCGGAGTTGTTCAAGTTCGCTGTCGCTCATACCGTTGGCCTCCACTCCCAACGTTAGTGCAGGCTTCGCCCCAGTATTTAAAATGCGCGCGATTCTTTCACTCGGGGTAGCCTTCCGAAACTAATTTGACATCCAAGCCGGCAAAGTGCATCGCGAGCTTGTTCGAGGGGAACTGTCTCGTAGTACTTGCTGTAGTCCGCGATGAGTGCGGTCGCATGTAGCGTCCTTGATGCGCGGGCCTCGGCCTTGGCTGATCACCGCCATGTACTGTCTATGGCCGATCGACCAGCCGCTGCACCCCAAAACTGCATGTGCACCGCGTCATGCAGGTTGTCAAGCTCCTTGCGCCGAGCCCTTTGCCATGCCCTATGGCTCAACGAGTGTGACATGATGACCCTGCTTCCTCCCGTCGGCTTCGGCAACACCGGCATGAACATCCACGTGAGCTGCGCGTGGCATAGGCCGGCCCCTTCACTTGCTTCCCACACTGTACCCAAAACTGCCAAGCCCGCATCCGAAAGGTGCTGGTAGTGAGAAGTATGAATGCCGTCCGGGCTGCCTGATGTGCGCGTGGAGAAGCTTGCCCATGCCTTGCGAATCTCCGCTGCCGTCACTCGCGGAAGGCCATCTCGATCTGGTATCAAACATCTTGCATGCGATTGGAACTCACCTGGGCCACCCATGACCATCGTCGGCGCCTGCACATTCCTATGCGCCGTAGCCCGGTGAAGCCGTCCTGCTCCGTTTTCGCTCGCACCGTCATACCACTGCTTCCATCGCGAATGACAGTCACGATGCGTATCCTGCTTTGCCGCGCCTATGTCTTCAGCAGCCCCTTCCAGCAGGCGTTGAAGACCATTCGCCGAGACATTCGCAAAAAGATAATAGCCGCCATGCATGCGCAACCCTGTCATCGAGACGTTGACCAGCCCCTTGCCCAACGCGTGCCGTCACGTTGAAGCCGCGGATCTCGTGCTGGAGCTTGATGATGTCCAAGTTAGCCCGCCTTGACTTGAGGTTGGCCATGGCCGCGATCACGCCCTCGCGCCACTTCCAGCCGTTAGCAACAGCCTGCATTCCTTCAGGAGCCTTGCCTCCATAAGTATAGGTAACCCATCGAGATCTGACATTGCCACTATATAAGTGCGAGCGCAACTGGGGCCCAGTGAGGTGAGCAAGTCGCGCAGCTGCCATACTTGCGAAACGCGCCCATGCCGAAGAAAGAAGCCACCATGCTGCCTTTGCCGATCCACGCATTGCCTACTGCACTGCATTATCTGCGCATCTTCGTCCATACTGCCAGTCGCGCGTATCTTCGAGCATCCGCCCAATGACATCCTGCCGCGATCACACGTCGCCCCCGACGCAAGCGAGGTAGAGCAGTTCCTTGCCGAGCGCGGAAAGTTCAGCACTGACAGGCCAACGCGCCTTGACGGTCCACTTGAGGTCTGCCTTGGCCATCTGAACGACTCGCATCATGCCAGTTGTGGGTGCAATGTATAGGGGGCAGAAAAACCTACCTCGCTATTGACCGCCCTCGCTTTTGACCACCCACGCTACGGCCTGCACTGGTCAGGCCGCTCGACGTGGAGGCGCGTGGCATGGCTTGGTTTCGCCTGGAAGCGAGAGCGGGGCAGGTAATTCACGTTCTGAGTGTAATCGATGATGGCGCTGGCCGTCGCCGTTCTGCATGTTGCGCCTGTGGGCGCCGGCAGAGACACCTGAGCGCGAGCCGTGAAAGTGGACGCTTCAGCTTCAGCCGCGAGCGCATTCCAATCTCCACCGACGAACGATGGAAGCTGCTGTCAAGCCATAGCCAAGCCAACATTCATGATACGATTCACGTTCTTGATGGACACCCCTTCCCCCGCGTGCATGTACAGGTT
>CAUYUJ010006669.1:496016-538969 GCA_963575745.1 Prorocentrum cordatum | reverse complement strand
CTACTACTACTACTACTACTACTACTACTACTACTACTACTACTACTACTACTATTATCTACTACTACTATCTACTACTACTATCTACTACTACTATCTACTACTACTACTACTACTACTACTACTACTACTACTACTACTACTACTACTACTACTACTACGACTACGACTACGACTACGACTACGACTACGACTACGACTACGACTACGACTACGACTACGACTACGACTACGACTACGACTTCTACTACTACTACTACTACTACTACTACTACTACTACTACTACTACTACTACTACTACTGATAATAATAACACTTCCTCAGTCTCAACTTCATTACGTGTTCCCCGAAGGGTTTCAAGGACGGCTGCGGGAACACATGGTCCAATAGCTTGACCTAGCTCTAGCCCAACTTTCGGCCACATGGGCGCTTCCACAAAGGCAGGGGACGGCGGTGATTCGCCGCAGGCGCCTTCGATAAGGAAAGGCTCACCACAGTGCCTTCGGCACGCACTGGAGTGCCTGGAGGCTCGCTCAGCTCTGCGAAGCTGACGGCTTGTGGTCCGCAAGGGTTCGTAAGGGCGCGGAGCCCCAGCTTCCCCGGTGCGCGCGCCGTCGGGTCCGCTTTCTCTTGTAAAGTGGAGGTCGGGGATGCCGGTTGCCTGCCATTGCGTCCCGCCTGCGTGCGGCGTGCACCGCGCACTTCCTGAATCCATTATCCTCGTCCTCCTCCTCCTTCTCCTCCTACTCCTCCCCTCGCCCCCCCGGCGGGCCCCAGAGCTGGCCCGCCGAAGAGACCATCCAAGGCCACCCCTGCGCTCCCAGAGATCTCCCTGTTCATCCTGGTTGCTCGCTTTGTTTCACAATAGATGTCCCCTCGCCACTTGCCCGTCAGCTCTGATGGGCAAGGTATCTGAACGGGCTGGTGGGGATACTTTTTTTTGTTTTACAGCCGCAGGCGGAAGCGCTGGCGGCGAGCAGTCACGGTCGGGCTGCGGCCGCGACTAAAGGGCTGGTGGGGATACGCGAAGCGTGAAGAATATGAAAACAACAATGAATGCATTACCGCCGCCGTGAACTCTACCCACATATTTGTTATTACAAGTCTTTCTCGATGTACAACGCGTACGTACGGTGTCGACTTACAACGGGGGAGGACGAACCAGGAGGACGAACCAGGTGGACAAAGCATGAGGACGAGGAAGGGGACGATGAGGAAGGGGAGGGCAAGGACGAGGACACGGAGGACGAGGAGAAGGAGACTGAGGGGGACCAGGAGGACGAGGACGACACTTCGGGCCCCTGAGGCCCACCAGCTTGCCCAGGAAAGGAGGACGAGGAGGAGCACCAACAGGAGGAGGAGGAGGAGGACGGGGAGGAGGACGAGGGGAGGACGGGGAGGAGGACGAGGTGGAGGAGGACGAGGACGAGGAGGTGGAGGAGGAGGAGGAGGAGGAGGAGGAGGAGGACGAGGTGGAGGAGGAGGAGGAGGAGGAGGACGAGGTGGAGGTGGAGGACGAGGACGAGGTGGAGGAGGAGGACGAGGAGGAAGGACGACGGAGCAGCACGGGAGCCACCCGCCGCCCGCCCAGGATCCCCGCAGGCGCGCGCCCGCTGGCCGGCGGCCCCGGCGGCGCGGGCCCCCGGGGCGGCGGCGCCGCCCCCTGGCCGGGGCGAGGCCAAAGAGTGCGGGCGAGGAGGAGTCTCATTCGGACGCCCGGAATGGGCACGGAAGGAACGGGCACAATGCCCAACAACAGATGTTGTCCCAAACCAACAGCGGCCGCTGTTGGGCCGGCGGCCTCCTGTCTCAAATGGACATAGGCCGCGGCGGCGCGGACAGCGAGCCCCGTTCAAAATGAACAGTAACTGCTGTTGGGCATCGTACCCATTCTTTCCGTACCCATTTCGGGCGTTCAAATCAGGAGGCTGCTGCAGGGGCCGGCCGTCCCGGCATTCCTACAGGCCTACCACGACATGTTCTTAGAACCCCAAACTGTTCCAAGAACAAGAACAATGTTCTAGGAACATGTGCCCGATGTGCTAAAACAAGACCGTCCCAGACAGGAATGCTCTAAGAACACTTCGTGGAAACATTTCGTAGGCCTATAGGGACGCCGGGACGCTTCGTCACTGCTTGAGTCTTAGGAGGCAGCTGCTGGGAGGTCCTTCGTCGGAAGGACTTAGGGAGGCTTGAGCCCCGCGGGGAGGCTGCGGCGCCGGGTTAGGCCGCGGACTCAGCGGGACCAGGCGGGATGAAGCGGGACGAAGCCGGCTTCAGCGGGATTGAGCCGGAATTCGGACCAGAGCAAAGTCAGAATTTGACCTCCCAGGAGTTGGATCCGAATAGATCCTTGGCTCGGCGGCAAGCCCGTGGGGAGGTGAGAAGGAGAAGGCCTTCTCAGGCAAGGCTCAGAAGGCACCCGGCCTTCTGAAGAATGTTCTGGGGCTTCCCCCAAGACACCGAAAGCACCTCAGAAGGCGCGGGGGTCTGAGAAGTCTTGATGTTGTTTTAACACATGTTTTCCTTCTCACTTCCCCCCCTCGCTTGCCGCCGAAGGGCGACAAAATCTATACATATCCACTGCTCCCTGGCCAGGCCCATCCTGAACCCAGCAGCGGCGTAGACGCCACGTCCTCCTGGCTTGGTCCAGAGAGCGTTTACACAACTATCCTGGGCCCAGGAAGGGCCCGATCAGGGGGCAGAGGATATGTATGGCTTCCGACGCCCACGAATCGGGAATCTCTGAAATCCGGCGGCTCTGGATATCTCGGGCGCCGCGGCCTTCTCAGGAACGATCCCAGACGCTCTGAGAGCGTTCCGGAACGCTCTGGAGCAGACTTGTCCCTGTCCCAGCCCCACCCGACCTGCCCCAAGAGGTCGCCAGGGTCGACCTGCCGGTCGGGGGGGGGCGGCGGGACGATGAGGATGAGATGGCGATGGCGATGCTTGCTGAATGCTGGGCGCACTTTGCACTCGTGGATCTGTGGTCATCGTCGTCGTCGTCGTCGTCATCGTCGTCGTCATCGTCAATCCGGCGGGGCCAGGATATAGGCCTCCCAGATGGGGTTGGAGTAGACGGGGTCGGAGGATCGCGACGCATCACCGATGTATCGTCGATGCGTCGGCGATGCACACGCGACGTCGGCGATGCGTCAGCGACGTCGGCGTTGAGAAAATCGGGCTCCACATCGACCCGCATTGCCGATGCATCGGCCATGCGGTGCGATGTTCCAACCCCATCTACCCGAACCCATATGTGAAGCCTAGGGGTGTAGGGACCAGGGAGGGGGGGGGGGGGCATGTGAGTTCTGATGTGAATCGCTCCTGCGCTCTCTCACCACCCACTCGCCCAGATCCGCCGCTGGGGTCTGCCGTTGGCAAGGCTCTTGGGCCATGCCCCCACCATTTACATCCAGCTGGACACCAAATGCCGTGGCCTGGCAGGCGACACGAGGTACCGCCAGGAGAGAGCGCGTTTCACGGGCGCTTGCCTTGGGAACATTCGGCGGCGCGTTTCGAACCCGGGGGTGGGCCCCCCCCCGAACACTCGGCGCCGTCGATCAAAACCAGAGGGGGTTCCGCTCCCCCCTAAAATCCCCCCCTCCCGAACCCCCTCCCCTCCCAAGGGGGGGGAGGGGTCCAACCCGCCCCCCCCCTGGCGAAGGCGCCAGCGCTGGCGACCGCCAGCAGCGCCGACGGCGGAGACGCAGCGACGATAACCAGAGGGGGCCTGGTGGAGGGGGGGGGTCCACCCCCCCCCCGCGCTGGCGCCGGCGCCGCGCTGGCGGCGGCCAGCAGCGCCGACGGAAGGCGGGGACGCAACGACGATTACCAGAAAACGGCCCAGAGCTGTATAAGCATTGTCGTGGATATATGGTGAACTTGTTTGGGGGGAGGTTCGGACGGGGACATCGCGCGTGTAAAGTTGGGTGCTGTTCGCGGTTGCGCCCTCACGCAGACACATATGTACGTATTACACGCATTGCACTGCGAAACGCTCAACGTTGCCACATGGGCGACGTCACGCACTGCTACATAACAAGTCGACCGAGGAAGGTGGTCGGCAGACCACGGAAAGGGGAAGGGGGACAGGCAAGTGAAGGCGCAAATGGGCAGGAGGAGGAAGCATACCACAAAGGACGGAACAAGGAATCAGAGGGAGAGGAAACGGAGGAACTGGAAGCAGCGGGAGGAAGGAAGGACAGCGGGCGCAGGAGGGAGGGGCAGGGAAGGGGTGGCGAGGAGGCAAAGGTGGGAAAGTGGAGGGGCGGCCCAGTTCCCCTCTCTCGCCTCCCTCCCGCCGCCCTTCCTCGTCGGCCGCATTCCTTTCATCCCCTCATCGCCCATCCTCCCACCTCCTCCGCTCGTGCCCTGCCTCCTCCCCCGCTTCCCCCTCTCCCCGCCCCTGCCCTCTTCCCACCCCCTTCCGCGCGAACACGGGCAAGACCCGCCCCGCCTGCGCCGCGAACGGGTACTCAGTAAGAGAGGCGGCAGGCAGGCGAGAGAGGCAGAGCAGAGGGGGGCTGGATGCATGCGGGACGACGTGGCGACCCACGATCGCAACAACGATCGTCGGTCGTCATCGTCACCCGCACATTCAAAATCGAGCTACTCCCGCCACGCGCATCATTCGCATGGACTACCAACCAAGCTGCCCCTTGATCGACGGTCGAGGGGCCGCAGCGCGAACTCGCGCTCCCAAAACAAGCAACCACTGTGACACAGTGACAACAGCGATCACGCGCCCACCCGGGTGTTTTGGACTCGCCCCCCCCACCCTATCGTCCGACTCACCCCTATTTTCCTGGGCCCCATCCTCCTCGCCCTCCTCCTCACCCCCCTCGCAGTCCAGTCGACGGCGCGCCTAGGAGGCGTGGCCGACCTTCTTCAGCGCAGCCCTCTTCTTCGGACCGGCGCCCGCCGCCGACGGCTTTGGCGCTGAGGCGGCGGAGGCAGAAGGTGCAGCAGCGGACGCAGCGCTCGGCATCTCGCTGGCCTTCTCTGGAGGGGCAGCGAAGCGGGGTGCTCCTCTTCTGGCATCTTCAAGATGGTCTTGCCATCTTGCGAGCAGCGCCGAGCTCCTTCCAGCTCGTCTCGTCGCTGTTGACCGAAAACTCGGTGCAGGCAGTCGCGGGCGTGCCCAAGGCCAGATGGCCTGCTGCATCAGAAGCTGTTTGGCGAAACGACCGCAGCTCACTCAAAATGTCATTCGCGTTGTTCTGTTCTTCTGCCCCCCACCCCCTGCAAAAGACATCTGCGACCCGATCCTCTCGACCATGCTCGCCCGCGTGGACAACTGCTGGCTCGCCGACTGGATCCTGCTGGCCAACTCCTGCATCTCGGGATTCGCATCGTCGCCGACCCACTGGAATTTGGTGATGTCCCAGTTCGACGCAGCATCCCTGAAGCCGTCGAAGACAATCAAGCTCGGGGCTAGCGTGCGAACACAACCGAACTTGGCGAGCTGCACGTCCATGGAGGTCGTCCGAGCCGAGCTCAAGACGGACATCGCAACAACAAATTGCGGACGACGCGCCTTGAAGGTATCCGCGTGCTCGCGCAGGTTCATCGCGACATGCAAGTCCGAGAGAAGCTCGGTCAGCTCCAAAATCCCCCCTTCCACTCGTTGGCGTCCATGAGGCCAGCTATCTCCTCAACCAGGCTGGCAATATGTCCAAGCTTCGCGAGCTGCACTGACTCACTCGGCAACGAGAAATAAGAGGCCGCGTCGATGACCTTCTGGGGCACCCTCAGGTCGACAGCGACGCGGTCCGAGAGGAGCTCGCTCAGGGCGTCTGGGGCCACGTTGCCAGGGAAAACGTTGAAGAGCGTCAGCATGCCTTTAGTGGGGAAAGTGTCGCTGTCGATGTTGAACATTGCGCAGTACGGGTTGACCGTCGCCTCCTTTTCGAAAACCTCGGGCCACGCCTGCAAGTCTAAGGCAACATCGCACTCGCGAGTGTCGCCGATGTTCTTCGCAATGTCGTAAACGTCCTTTGCAACGATGATCTTCGAGCGCACTGCAAGAACCACGACCTCGAACTCTGGGCGCTCGCTCGGGAAGGTGCCCTGGGCCAATGACGCCCACGCGGAATGCAAACCTAATGTCCTACCGATGTAGAAGGAGTGGACCCCCTCACCCCCCTCATCCGCCGCTGGCCGCGGCATGGGGAAGGTCCGCGCGGCGGGGGCGACGGCCTCCCGCATGCCCTCGAGCCAGATCTCCGCCGCGGCGACAATGGTGGAGCCATCGAGGAAGGTCGTAATCACGCGCGCCATGAGACCCCTGACGTCCTCTGGCAAAGCCTCGCACGCGGAGACACCGTCGCAAGCCTTCAAAACGGCCACTCGCGCGCCCTCGTAACATCAATCACGCCGCGCATCGATTCGTGGACGCCCATCCAAGCATGGTCCTCCGTCGCCCTGTCGGTGGAGTCGTCTTCCTTCACAACCTTGACCTCCTTGATCGCGTCCGTGATCTTGTCGATGAGCGGGCTGCTGATGTCGACGTCTATGCGCTGGTGCGCCGAGGGGGACTCGTTGGCCTTCGTCGCGGGCATCTCCACCTGCCCCCGAGCATCCTTCGGGCGCCGGACGTGGGCGCCGTTGATGGCGCGGAAGTGCGCCCGAAGACGAGGGCTGATCTTCTTCTCGTTGTCGACTATCGCCTTGGCCAAGAACATCTCAGACCCCCCGAGCGCGACTACGCCTTTCGAGGCCGAGACCTCCAAGCCCTTCGCCGCGAGGTAGGCGCGCGCGCGAGGTTCGCGAGAGGCTGCGGGCGCCACGACTCCTCGGCACTAAGCGCCGGCCAACAGCATTCAAGGCCCACTGTCGACACGTCGACGGGCGCGCCCTAGTCCTTGATGTGACTGAAGAAGGCCTTGCTGATCTTGATGATGTGGCTGCTCTCTACGAACCTGCGCGCGCGATCGCAGACCGCGAGGAAGGTGTTCGTCTGCGCCGTCTGGGCCATCTCCCCGACGTCAACGCTTGAGATGATGCCCGCGTTGATTCCGCAGCTATCGCGCTTGACCCGGAGCACCTCGGCCAAGGCGTCCACGACGTTCTCATCGTGGCACCTCTCCGTGAGTCTCGTGGCTTCGGGCGCGATGATGCTGCCGAGGTCCTCAGGCGCGGCGCCGAGGGCCTTCTGCTCCATCTAGGAGGCGCCCTGCGCGATCGCGCCGACGAGGTTGGCGCGGAACTTCTCGAACATGCGATGTCGCACTTGGATCTCCCCAGGAAGCTCAAAGCATATAGCGCTCAACTCCGTGGCCCTGGAGAAATTCAACGCGGCGTCAAATTTGCGGCCCCGCAGTTGCAATCGGCCGTCTTCGGAGTCGGATTCTCGCCGGCGGGGGCGCAGCTCCCAGGTGGTTCTGAAAGTTCCAAGACGTCTCCACCTTGTTGATGACCTTCTCGGCCGACTCCACGATAGCTCGCGTCGCGGTGCGACGACGGGCGCTCCTCCCGACGCCGTCCTCGGCCACCGCGCCGCCCGGGCCATCGCTGCCGCCGGCTTCAGCAGCATGGGCGCTCGGCCTCTCGGCGGCGCCGTTGCCGCCAGACGGCGCTGATTTCGCCGACGCCGCGGCAGTGCCGGGGCCGCGCTGATGCATCTGCGCCGAGGCAGCGCCTGCCGCCCTGGCGCGGCAGGCAGGCTGGGTGGCACTCCGATGCGGCTGCGGCGGCGGCGCGAACAGCGTCTCCAGGCAGCTGACGAAGGAGACTCTGAAGCATGCCAAAACATTGTTCTCGTGATTCCAACACCACGGATCAACCTGACTGTTGCGTCTTGCCGATCCTGTCCCGCGCCAAAGCGCCTATCCTGGGACGTCAACAGAGAGAATCAACGCATAGCGCCCGCGTAATCCTGAAACCTTCCAAAACGCTATTTTTGGCACGCTGATGACGGAAATCTGCGAATTGCTTGCAAGGTTTGAAAAACATGCGGGCGGCGCGCTCTCGAAGACCACGGGGATGAGCTGGCCCCCTTCGGGCGGGTAGCGCTCCCGCTTGGCGCCCTCGGCGTCAGTGGCGGCAAGGCCGTCCCTGTTGGAGCGGGCCTGCTGGCGCGGCGCGGCGCCGCTGTGTGCGCAGGTCACGCTCGTGTCCAAGAACACCGTCTGGCCGGTCACTGCGTCGCGGGTGGCGACGTCGAGCCGCGCTTCTTCGAGGCGCCATGTCCGCGGGTTCACCCTGTCCCAAGCAACATCCCGTTGCTCCGTCTGCGCTGCGTGTCCTGTGGTCCGCTGGTGGTAGCCTGCGCAGAAGTCCCGGAGGCCGTTGTGTTTGTCGTTGCGGCAGGGGCCACGCGGACACTTCGGGGCGCGGCGCCGGCGTCTGTCAAGTGCCTCCCCACGCAGCGCCCCGTCGGCTTTGCGGAGCTTGCAGGTTGCGCCTGGCGGGCACACCGGCAGGCGCAGCATGTACTTGAGGGCAACGCGGAAGTGCTCGTCCGGCATTTTAGGAGGCGTCTCTCCCTCTCGGACGACGGGCGGCTCCAAGTACTCACCTGCGCCAGGGCCGCCAGACGAGCGGAAGTCAACCCTGTCGTTTGCTGCCAGGGAGGCCAGCAACCGCTCGCGTTCCTCGGTGCGGAGGTCGCCCGCCCACTTCCCCTGCATCCCCGCCGATGGCTCGCCCACGCAGCTGGTCCAGTCGACAGCCTGGAGAGATCCCCCGCTCTGCGCCTGTAGCCGTGTCTCTGCCCTCGCTATGGCCTCGGCCACCAAAGGGCAGCGCTCCTTGAACCGCGCCCAGGAGGGCTCATCCAGGCAGGCGCCCACGCTATGGAGGGTTAGCGCCCAGCTGCCCAGGTAGGCGGCGGCCGCCGCCTGCGCGGCCGAGGCAAGCCCGAAGCCCCTGTCGGTCAACCGGAGGAAGCATTGCGCCCGCAAGTCGTCGTCGAGGGCGTCGCCCAGGAAGTCCTCCACAAACTGTGTGGGTGTCCTGTCGAGCCTGGTGAGCCAATCCCCGTCCTCGTAGCTTGCGCGCAGCAGGTGCGTGACGCAGCCGTTGCTGTAGGTTTGGAGCAGCCAGAAGCTCTCTCTCTCTCTCTCTCTCTCGCCCCGATCGTCAGGCGCCCTGCAATTCCTGGAGTCGGGTGACCAATCGCTCTGCAGCCCGTGCGGCCTCGTCGCCGTCAGCCTGCCCGTGGACTGCGAGCCTCGCCAGCGGGTCTTCCGGTTCCACCCAGGGCGCGGTGGCCCCCAGGCAACGGAGAGCTGGTGTCCGCAAAATTTCGAGAAGAGGCGAAGGTGGCGTCGCTGGGTCTCGGGTCAACGCCGCTGTTTTACCCTCGTTGGTGGTAAATCCTGCTCGCGTCAACTCCTCGACCACTGTCTGCGCCGCTGCCTTCCCGAGCGCCGCGGGCACCACCGCGACCACGTCGTCCAAGTAGGAGAAGACCCGGCAGTCGGCGCCGCGGCACGCAGGCGAGCGTCGATGTTGGACAACGCCTCCGCCAGCCCCAAGGCAAAGCAGGCGGGCGAGAGCGGGCAGCCCTGGTCGACCCCCTTCCTGGCTCTCACCGCTTTGGCCTTTCCGCCGGCCCCCCACCAGAAGTGCGTGGTTCCCGTGCCCAACCACACGGCCGCCGCCTGGTACAGGTCGGGCATCCGCGCCGCGACTCCCGCAAGGATTCTCTAGCGCGGCATAGTATTGAACGCGTTGGTGGAGTCGAACGTCAACACCAAGTCTGCGGGCGATGCCGCCGTCATTCCTCCTCCTCCCCCCTCCTCCTCCTCCTCCTCCTCCTTCTCCTCCTCCTGCTCCTCCTCCATCTCCTCCCCTCCTCCTCCTCCTCCTCCTCCTCCTTCTCCTCCTCCTCCTCCTCCTCCTCCTCCTCCTCGGCCTCCTATCCCTGGTTCCCTGGCTCTGCAGGGCGGAGCCCTGCGCGCCGCCGCGCTTGGGCCCGGGCAGAGGCGGTGCTCTGCCCAGCGCGGGCAGACGGCGGCGAGCCCGCAGGCGGGAGGCCGTGGCCGGCGGGGCGGGCGGGCGGGCGAGAAGGCAGAGGGCAGAAAAATCACCCCGGCACGAAACCGTTCAGTGAACGCGCCCACAGAGGGGATCGAACAGGACAGGGCTGTTTAGTAAACGCCCAGGGCCGTTGAGTAAACGCCAACCAGCGGGTCCGGGAGGCTTTTCCTCCCTGGAGAAGGGGCCGGAGAGAACAGAGCTCAGATCACAGACAGCATCAGCATCGGTATCACTGGAAGCCACCATCTCACAATCACCACAATCAAGTCCTGCACCGTACTCGTACCCGACACCATGTTTCTTACCACCACGGCATCAGCACCATCGTTATGTGCACAGACCACACCATAGCCAGGCGGTGGGGTAGAATGATAATGCGTTCCGTCGCAGCGTCACTGAGATCACTATGGTCAAACTAGCTGCCGAGAAAAACACATCTGCTTGCCCCCCCGGTCTGAGGATATTGGTGAGGACGGCGATGATCCCGATCAGACAGTGCACGTCCCCGTGGCATACACGTCACCAATCGCAGGCGCCAATATCAGTCGATGGTATGCCACCCAGAGATAGCACGCGCAACGAATCGTCAGGCGAAACATGCAAGCTACGTTTGGGGCGGAGAGCGCAAAGGAGAGCTCGGAGCCTGAATCCCGACGTCGTTCGGGAGCTTGCTGAGGGCCCTCCACGGGTTGCCGTCGAGCCACGGCGGTCGCAACTCTCTGCTGCGTCAGCCCTCACCCCTGCCTGTCATCGCCAACAGCCTCCTTCGCTCACAACTCGCTCGCAGCCGCGTCACTCTGCTGCGACGTCCTCCTCCCTGCTTGCCATCGCCAACTGCTCCCTCCGACTCTTACCACGGCCGGCGTGCCCCGGCTTGGACCCCAGCGCTTCCACAGCGCACATGGTCACTCCCGTCTCCCCCCCCCTCTCTTTCTCCTGCTCGGTCCCTTCCTCCGCCTCCTACCTCTACTGTTTCCGCTCCTCCTCCTGCTCCTGCTCCTCCAACTTCGCCTCCCTCCCCGCAATACCCTCGTAACCATGTGGCCGCCGCTAGCATGGGGGGCGAGCAGCAAGACTGTGCTAGTCTCGAGGGATCGATCGCGCGCCTCGCTCGCTGGAAACGCTATTGGCCAAGCCTCTCGTCTGAGGTCGCCCCGTGGCGATCCAGCAGTTAACACACGAGCGAAGCGGCAACAACGCCCCAAAACGCCCTACTTGCCCACGGCATTCAAACACTACGTGAATGTCTATATTCGGTCAGATTCCACTCGGCACTAGCCCTTCGGATACCTCCTGGGTCACATCCTGACGATCTGCCAGCCGCGTTCAGCCGTGGCGACGGTGGGAGTCGCCGGCAGGGGGAAGATACGAGTCACGAAGAATTGACGTACAACGTCACGCTGTCCTGGAGCCTGAGCGCACTGGCTGGTGGCCATGTAGGTGGCGAGTTGCACCCCCTACGAAACTTGACCGTCCAACAGGCGTCCCAAGATGAGTGGAAGATGGCCCCACAAAGGTATCAAGAGAGCCCCGGGAAGTGAAGTGCCCCCAGAAAGACAGAAAAAGGTCCGAAAAGGGCCCCGAAGCGAAGGCCGGACAGTGCCGCAAGCAGTGCACCGAGGAGGCTTCAGAGGAAAGCCGAAGAGGGCTCAGGTGGCTCGGTCCCGAAGTCCCGCGAATCCAGATTCTAGCTTCCACGAGCTCCGCCCACGCGCTGGAAACTGGAACGACGGAAGAGACGGCACAATGAGATCCGCAGAATTAGAAAACAAATCCGCGCGAAATGCAAGAACGAAGCTTGGGCGGCTCCGCATGGTCCAGCTGCGAGGCGGAGAACCAGGAGGGAGGAGGAGGAGGAGGAGGAGGAGGAGGAGGAGGAGGAGGAGGAAGGATGAGGGGGGATAGGAGGAGGATGAGGAGGAGGAGGAGAAGGAGGAGGAGGAGGTGGAGTAGGACGAGGATGAGAAATAGGAGGAGGAGGAGGCACGAGAAGGAGGAGGAGGAATACGAGGAGGATGAGGAAGAGGAGGAGGAGGAGGCACGAGGAGGAGGGAGGAAGGAGGAGGAGGAGAAGGAGGAGGAGGAGGAGGAGGAGGAGGAGGAGGAGGAGGAGGAAGGGGAATAGGAGGAGGATGAGGGAGGATGAGGATGAGGGGGAACAGGAGGAGGAGGAGGAGGAGGAGGAAGACGACCTCCGATCCTGCTGCGCATCTCCGAGCGGCCAGCAAGAATGGAACCCAGGTGGGCAAGATTTCTGCCCATACCCTCCTCATACTCCTCCTTCCGCCCCCCTACCCCTTGCCCCAGCGGGTCCCTGCGTGGGCATGGACGGCCCCCAGAGAGCTTCGAGGTCGACAATGACTCAAGACCGCTTTCAAGATTCCTGCAAGACTGACCGCCGCGGGCCTAGACGGCAACGCCAAAGCGGCTTCTGGGAGGCCCCGAGAGCCCGTGAGAGGCAGCCCGTGGAAGGTGCCCGTGAGCCAATCCATCCACGGACGCGGCCCTTCCTGGTCCTGGTCTGCTACTCTTTCCCGGGCCAGGGGTGGATGCCAGGCAGCCCCAGGGCGGAAGCGGGGTCTCGGGAGGGAGTCCAAGGAGGGTCAAGAGGGGCCCTAAGGGTTCAAGATTATAGAAGATAGGTTAGATTTACAGATTTACAATATGCCCTAAGGTTAAGTCGGACGTGTCCTCCTACAGGCGGATTTGGGGTGAAAATTCAAAAATAGCAAAAACGATTCAAAATAGTCAAAAATAATAGAAACATCGTCCCTAGACTATTCCTTGACAATGTTTGGGTAGTCCTCCTGTGGAGGGACAGGCCCGACTTAACCCGAAGGCGCGTCGGCGCTTTATGCGCTCAGGCGATGGCAAAAACGCCCCGTCAGCCCCACGTGCTCGAAGAGCGTGCAGCTGCTTAGCCCACTCCAGCTGGGGTCGGCCCGATTTTCCAAACAGGCCTGTCATTCATTGTCGTCAGGGCCACGTGTAGCGCGCACGGCTCCCATCGAGTGACAAAGTGTCACTCACCGTCCATGCACGCTATACGAAACCTCCCTTCCGATGCCATCTATACATATATCTATATATATATATATATATATATATATATATATTTAAAAACAAAAAAAAAAACGTGCGCGCACGCTATACGTTTGTGTTGCAAGCGGACGTGCACGCTAAACGATTCTACGTTGGCGAGGGGAAATGCACTCTTAACGCTGAACAGCCGCGTATAGAGTGCGCCCCCTACGACGTGCACTCTACACGCTGGACGAATAGCGTGCGTGTCAAATTCTCCAAGTCGCGCCAGACGTGGAAACTGTCAGGCAATACTTTCGGATCGGAGACAATCACAGTCTCACTGGAGGGCGCACTTCGCCAGGATGGCGCAACATTGCAAAGGAAGCACGGGTATAAGAACAATGCATGAGGCTACAGTTGCATTAATGGGGACCTTTGTCTGAGCAAGTGGGCCGAGCGGTTCTACACTGCCCCTGTGTGCGTGGCTGATTTGGGGCTCCGCGGTGCGTGGCATGCACAGAAGATGTACCTCAAAGAGGGTACGGCCGAAGACGAAGAGTGCGGGCATCGAGGGTTTGGAGGTATACATGTTGAGTGGCCCGCCACTAACCGACTGCCTCCCGCGACCCACCCGCGACCTGCACGCGACCCGCCCGCGACCTGCTACGCGACCAATTCGTCGTCAACATCCTCGCCGTCGCCGCTGCCGCTCCTGCCGCGTCGGATGCTTGGGCCCACTTCCTCAAAAAACGTCCTCTCGCCAGAACCTCGAGGCAGATCCAGCCGTGACTACGAGAACGCCTCCAGAAAGGGCCCCGCCGCCGCCGATTCCGCTGGCGTCACCGCCGCCGCCGCCGCACCCGCCGCCGTCGCTCCCGCCGGCGCCGCCCCTGCGAAGATCGTCGCTGCAGCCATGTTCAACCGAGCCCCATCCGCACGGGCATGGCGGCATGGCCTTGGTCCCTCTGGCCCAATAGCGCGTCGAAGAGCGCCCTGTAGCGAGCAAAGCGGACGCAACCCACCCCCCTCGCATGGCGCGATCGGGCGCTATCTGGGAGCTATTCGCCGCTGATGGGCGCGGTGCCCGCACGATTTGGCGCTGTTCGACGCCATTCGCCGATCTACATTACATGTAGTAGAATGGCGGGAGCTTCTGCCGCCGCCACCGCCGTCGCGGGGGCGAAGGGCGCCTCGCCAGGATATATGCTGATCCCTTCGGGTTTCTCGGGGCCTATCGTCACCTTGGGGGGTGGACTGGTAGGGCTGAGATACCAGGGACGGGGATAGGTTAGGCGATACTGACGAATGCCACAATGCATCTTCCTCGCATGGCGCCACTGAGCGCTACTCGGCGCTGTTGGGCGCGGTGCGCGCGATTCGCCGATACATGTTCATGCAAGACGAGCGGAACATTCCCTGACTTTCCATCAAACGAAGGTCGTCGCCGCCGCCGTCGCCGGGGCGAAGGGCACTACGCGAGCTGGTGAGGCTGAGATACCATGGTCCAGTGAGCGACGAGAAGGGAAGGGTCTTACGCAAGATAACGTAGCGACCCTAAGAGGCGGCTTACGCGGACCGCCGGCGAAGCACGCCGCATCACAGAAACGATGGCGCCTATACGTGCGACCTTGCGCGGGTAGTGTCGCGGTGAACTCGACCCCGTTTCCCTGCGCAATTCCAGTGGGGATGGGGAAAAGTTCGACGATGTACTGGGAAAATCAAAAGGCACCCATACCGCTACTCCCCGGACCTCTCCAAGGGCGCACTCTGACCAGAACGCCGAGGCGCATCCGGCGGAGGCGACGAGGGTCTCCCAGGAAGCCCAAGAAGGGAAACACGAGCGAAGGGTGGCGGTATCGGTACATGTCCCTTCTCTGAGGGATACTGCCGTTTGCGAGATAAACGCCCGCCAATAAAAAAGCCGCGAAGACTCACCCCGAACTCTGTATCTCAAAGTTAGCCGACGACCGCGCGCCGGAAGGGAGAAGGCGAAGGGTTGCGAAAGAAACGCCCACTTCTGCGGGGTGCTGCTGCTTGCCCGAAAACCCTGAAAGATGGGGCGAGGGGGGGGCGCGCGTGGACGCACTGTTATTTAGACTTGAGACGGGCGCTTGAGGGGCAACGACAGGGGGGGACTGGCATGGGGGGGATGCATCGACTGGAATCGGCAAGACATCGCCGATACATCAGCGATAGGCCCCCGACAGTGACTCCTCCACTTCCTGGGCAGGTCGGGGACATCGGGCCCCTATCGGCGATCCGTGGGCGATTCGGGGTCGATGCCTCCCCCCCATATGCACATCCCCCCCCCCCCTGCATCCCTGCCCCGGAGCGATTCTTTCGCCACCCGCGGCAGGTCAGACGACACTGCCGACGGGCGCCTCGCTGGCTTCGCCGGCTCCGCGCTCCGCGTGTGGCCCAGCAGCGTCGGGTAGCTGCGCTCGCGCACCGCCGCCGCGGGCTGCTCCGCCGACTCGGCCGCGGGCTGCGCGGGCTCCGCGGCGGCGGCCAGCTGCGGGCCGGGCTCCTCTCCGCGGCGGTGGTGCCCAGCCCCAACTGATTCACCCAAACCCAGGCACGATCGCGCAAAAAAAAACAGGGCGCGAGGTTTTCGGCAATTTTCGGCCTCGGGGGGCCCTCGCCGGGCCCCAGGACCGTCAAAAAAACGACTCAGGATGAAAAGCCGGCCCCGGGGAAAGGGTCTGGACTTCCGGGGACGCCGTACTGAAAAAATCAAGACGTCGCACGTCTGGGAAAAGGACCCTGAACCCTTTGGGAGAGGACCTAAGTCAGGATGGCCGAAAGCACCAGAGATAGAGGGAGTCTTTTCTGCAGATGCATCGAGCCAGACCGCCAAGATCTAGTATCTATCCCTAGTTCAAAAACGGGGACCTCAGTGAGGCCACGTCTTCGCTGTGTTAGGTTGGGGTCTCTGATTCTCGATGACCCGATGCTCTGCGCCGCCGTGGCTGTTGTGGATGCGTCACGAAAATAAACTCGCAGACGCCCTCCGACGAATGTTGAACGTACCTTCAGGGAGAGCGGCGGTGTACACAGTCAAAACGTATATTGAGAACGGGTGGTAATGATGCAAGACCCTTGGAGGCCGAAATCCCACCAGCCCTCTGGGCGCAGGTGGTGCCTATCCCACGCGGCTGGTCTCCCCACACAGCTCTCCACGCTGCGCCAGGCGGGCGAGGAAGCGTCACCGAACAAAAGCAGGGAGGGGGTGGACATATGGCGATGCGAAGCACAATTTTCGCCATGATGCAGCCGCCACCTCTCACCCTCGCTGGCTTCAGACTTGCCACTGGTTAGGCTGCATCCTCAGAGAACCTTGCCTGTCCCGTCGCAGCCCTATCCGCATCGAATCCGTGTCGAATCCATGTCGGCCTCGTCGGATCCGTGTCGAATCCATGTCGAATCCACGTCGCATCCACGCCAAATCCGCGTCGAGTCCGCACCGAGCCCGCGTCGGGCACAAGAAGAGACACCAATTTTGGGGACAGGCGAGGTCCCCAGAAGATGCAACGCAACAGTGGCACATCATCTTGGCCGCGGAACTCTGGGAGCGACTGCCGACCGAATTTCAAAAACCACCCCCTACGATCAGCGGTCTGGCGTGACGGGGCTCCTGGGGGAACAACAGGCCCTGGACTCCCGCGCTCTGCCCGGGGACCGATTCCTCGTCCTGAGTCCTCACTCGGCTGACCCCGGAGCCGACGAACTGCCGTCGGACCTGGGACAGCATTACATCCTGTAAGACCCTGAGACCCTTCGCCGGCCCAAACTGCAGAACATTCGAGGGGGGTGCCTCCCCCCAGGATGCACGAGAACATCGAACAAGCACGACGAACATTAGGGTACCCTCCCCGAGCCGACCTCGATCTTATGCATCGGTCCGACTGTAACATAACCCAGGGCCCCCTTGCATCATGACCTCTGTTCGTCACGCCGATCGGCTCTCCTTCCAGACGGCGATGTCCTCGAAGCTGGCGTCTTTGAAGACGTCACCTTACACCCCTCGCACGTTCGCGAGCCATCGTCCGCGCAAGGGCATCGCGTTCTGTGCAATCGAGGTCGAGCTGCATGATCGGCGGTTGGGGGGTGAAATCGCAGTGGAAGGGAGACCCCCCCACCAGGGAATCGGTTTGGATGTCGTCTTCGTGTCCTGCGTGCGGCGAGGAGAAGCTGTGGGGGCACATGGGAGGAATGATCCCACCGTCGCTAAGGCGCTTCGGATGCAAAAGTCCGGCCCTCCGGTGGGCGCGCGTCGCTGAGAGTGTCCCACCGTGGTGTCTCGCGGTATCCCGGTGTCTCGCCGTGGGCGCGCGAGAAGAATGATCCCGCCGTCGCTAAGGCGACTCGGATGCACAAGTCCGGCCCTCCGGTGGGCGCGCGTGGCTTGGGGTGTCCCACCGTGGTGTCTCGTGGTGTCCCGATGGTGTCCTGCGGTGTCTCGCCGTGGTGTTCCGACGGTGTCTGGTGGTGTCCCGTGGTGTCCCGCGGTGTCCCGCGGTGTCCCATGTTGTCCCGCGGTGTCCCGTGGTGTCCAACGGTGTCCTGCGGTCGTTTCAGGAATCGTGTGTGTAATCGATAGTGAGGTCGGACAAGTGAAATCGGACACGTGAGATCGATGTGAGATCGATTGTAAGATCGATCATGAAATCGGCATGGGCTTCAAGCGCATGGATATCACACGCGCGCTTGAGCAGATATCCTTGCACTTTGGCCAGGCACTCTTACTGCTGCTCAACGGGCTTGGTACCAGCCGCAACAGTGAGCGGTTCCGCCGGCATGCTCGCAAGAACATCGTGAGCGCGGACATCGAGGCGTTCGGTGGGCAAGAAGTGATGGCTGTATTTGCAGCGTCCTGGACCTGGGGCAGGCTGCGGGGAGCACCACCAATGCATGCATCTAGTTGTGCCTGGCAGCTGGTCTGGCCGAGTGCGCGCCGCACGTTCTGCCCCGGGCTCTGCCTGGCCCCTGCGCGGTGCGGACCTCCATCAGCGAACTCATGGCTCAAGGCATGCAGAAATCGATGGATGCCGGCGCGCGCCAGGCTCCACTTGGCCTGGTGGCGGAGGCTTTCAGGATAAAATTTGGTGGTACCGATTCCGCGGTGCTACTCAGGGGCGACAGGAAAGCCAGAATATATATGGCTTTTGCCAGCTTGGACGTCCGCGGCCCCACGCGCACCGAGGAGATGTACGCTGCCTGGGTCCAGAAGTTGGCAACCAAAGAATACGCTGACGAGCTGGTCAGATTGTGCGTCGCCATGGAGTTCGGCATTGGCAGTGCGATCATCTCATGCACTCGCTCGGAGGCGCTTGGCTTGCGGGCTGTGTCATCGTATGGGCCCGAGAGGCGCGGACCACGCAATCCACATGGGCAACAATGATGTCCACTACGAGCGTCTGCCAGTGCAGGCGGACCACTATGCCGACACCATGTGCGCCTGGCAAAGGGCCACTGGCTTGGGACGCACAAAAACATACTAGCATTATACGTCCTCCTTGGAGGCGCGCGTCCGACCCGAACATATGACATACCCATCTTGTAGTGTATCATTTCCCGAGCGGTGGCAAAAAGCGCGGGCCACGACGCATACACTATAAGATTTCTCGGTGCGCGCGTCGCCCCTGGGGGAGCGACGCACATCTAGTACAGTCAGCACGTTGGGGTGACGCCGATGGCTGGACGCGCCAGGCTCTGCCAGTGCAGGCAAGAGGCCATACCTGTGAGCGTTGGCTGGCCTCCGGAGCTGGCCGGTCCGCAGGCTCTCGTGGCTCGCAGCGGAGCGCAGGCGCCCGCGGCAGCAGGCTGCGCCACTGCCTTTTTGGTGCCGCCCTCGGCTCGGGCCAGACGGGCGCGGAGCTCTCTCTTAGAGGCGGTGGGGCCGGCGCAAGAAACAGCAAATTACATAATTAGCCAGCCGAACGCAGCCGCGACTTTTACGAGCCAGGATGCACGAGCGAAAAGGCGAGAAATTGGCATCTTGAGGCATCAGCCTTGGAGCCATTTTGAGGCATCAGTTTGCCTGGCACCATCCTTTCACGACCTACTGCACGAACGTCTGCATGTGCAGCCGAACGCAGCTAACGTGGCAACCACGTGGCCTGGTGGAGTCCAGATGGTGTTCCGACCGTGCTCAACACCACCGCCGTCGCTTTCATCACCGCACTCATCACCACCGCGGCTTTCATTTTTTGACATCGGCAGCAGACTATCACTCGCAGCACCACCCATCGCAGCACAGTAGTGGTGGCATTTAATTGGCCCCATGGTGACCTGGTGGTGGCTCGATGGTGTCAGGCTGGCGTCTCTGTTGTGTCCCAGTCGTGCTTGGGCCTCCATTGTTCGGGCTGTCCGATGGGTGATGTTGAGCTTTCGGAGCCCGCCGATACCATTTCGGCTTGTCTGTGCGCATCCACCCGGTCTGTCCTTTCGGAGGGCTGCCCGTGTCGCTGCAGCACTCGTCCAGCGGCGGCGGGGTGCCGTGCTCTGCCAGCGACCAGCAGGGCGCCGGGCCCCGCCAGCGACCGCCCACGCAAGGCTTCATGGACATGGACGGGTCCGACTTGGCACGGAGGGGTCGTACGGAGCCGAGTCGGCTCGAACGCCTGCTGCTAGAATTGGCGTGGCCATGCGGCGCTGCCAGCGCGTCTCTGGCGGCCAAGGCCGCGTCTCCAGGCGGGGATGGCGATTCACGGGTCCAGGAGCCCGTGCCTTTCGAGGGGCTCAGTGGCCTGGCCTGTCCTCACGAAGCTCCTGGCAGCATTCGTTCGCCATCATGTACCGCAGCTGCCGTTCTGCAGCCTGGCGGTCGCGTACTCCTCGGAGTCGGGTGTGCAGGAAGACCCGACCGTAAGCCAGACTGCGATGATCGCGGTGGTGCGCTTTGCTGGTGGCCGCCAGTGGGTGTACGACTTCGCTGCCGAGCGAATCAAAACGCACGCGGTCAAAGGTAAACTCGTGTTGTTCAACGCTAGGTGGCCGCACGGAGCTTGTGCTTTACGAGGGTGGCCGCGCTTTACACTGACGGCGTACGTGCACGTGCGCAGGCACGAAGTCAGCGCACATGTTGCTGGGCAGCTTCGCGAACTCGGGTTCTGGTGGCCCGCCGATGGCTTAGGCCAGGCTCTGCCAGGCGAGCTGTCGGGAACGAAGCCGGAAAGCCTGCGCAAGGAACGCGCGGCATGGAGGCGCCACCGCCGCCGTGGCAGAGGGGAGAAGTGCGTGCCCCAGACCGCCGTGCACGTGGTGAACATCAGTCTTCGGTGTGGGTCTGCCCTTGGTGCGGGCGCTTTGGTGTGTAGCATGCAGGCAGGCCGCGCAAGATATGTAAGCGCAAACAGTGCGCGCTCCAGCAGCAGCGAGCGCGCCAGAGCGACGGAAACGATTGATTAGGCCCACGCTCTCCCAGGCTCTGGGGCCCAAGCTATGCCAGGCTCGGTCGGGATATGAGCCGTGTTGGCAACGACTCGGTCACAGAGTCCGACGGGCTCGGGCTACTGGCGCGCAGTTCACCTGGAGACGATGGCGCGAGTGCAGAAAAACCGTTACATCGCCATCAAAATTCAACCCAAGCAGTCAGCAAGCATCCATCACAGCGCAGTGGCAGTGGCACTCATTTGGCTCGATGGTGCCCCGATGGCGCCCCGATTAGCGCCACTCAGGGTGAGATCGCTAATGGGATCGATCGCTGGATCCATCGATACTAAGACTGGCCGTGAGTTCGATAGTGAGATCGATCGACTGAGATCGATACTAGCGGGGTCGATGGTGGCATCAGATCGCGGCGCAACATCGTCATCACGCGTCGTCGCCAACTCGAGGGGGCGCCACCAGCATCGCCATCATCACACCCATCGCACTTGCCAGCAATTGAGGATTCCCCTCCCCACACCTTCTTCTCACACGAAAGGTGGTCGTGTAAGTATTATGTATTATCTACCCAGCCGTGAATTGTGCCAACCCCATTCGAGAACGCGTGGACCTCTGGCGGACACGGTGTCAGCATATTATCGACACAGTCCGATTCAGAGGAAGAACGCATGGCGAGGAAGTGCCAGCATGTTTGCAAGGAAGAGCGTGGAACAAAATACGCACATGCAACATGGGGTCGCTCAGATGGGCACCTCCAGGTGCACTTGCACCAGCTCACATGCACCATCAACTGGCCGCCGCGATCATCAAGTGGCCGCGGCAATCTTCAACCCACGATATGTCTGAACGGGCCATATGTCTGAACGGGCCTGACCTTACGGGCTGCCCCACATCTGTTCGGCCGACACACTTCTCGCCACCCCTGTCCTCAACTGCCCCGATACGCAACACGCAAACCCTGACGTGTTGGCTGGCGCGATGCGCTCGCCGACACCTGGGCCGACACGGTGAACCAACACGCAGCGTGCCAACACAGTACGTGTTGCGTTCCAAGACGATTGTAGCAGGACAGCTAAGCCCCTGTCCCTTCCTGACCGCCCCAGCCGCCACGACGACGACGACGACGACGACGACAGGAGTCAACCATCAAGGCCTTCGTGGATCTTTTGCCCCTTTATTGGGCAGTGAACTATCCCCCCCCTCCCTCATCGCTCGCCCCCTCGACAATCGAGTGCTCCTGGAGACAGAGGCCGGAGAACATCGGTGCCCGCTTCATGCTTCATGCAGAAGCCGTGACTTCGGCCCTAGGAGAGGGGCCCAGGGGGGAGCGCATCTCTCTGTTCTGAGAGCTCGGTGGCAACTCATGGGAGCCTCCCGTACCATCGTGTCGGCTCTTTCGAATCGACGCTAGTCGTTGCTAAGTCGACGCTGGTCGACGCTAAATCGACCCTAATCGACGCTAGCCGACGCTAATTCGGCGCATCTCATCCACTGCAGACCTTGATCGACGCTGAGTACAGAACTAAGAGGGTATACCAGGCTCCCATTATTTGCTACCGAACGAGACCATGCTCTCTCTGCTCCGAGTGCAGCTGGGCACCCGCCGAAAAACCAAAGCCTGAAGGCTGACCCAGTCCAAGAATCGGCATGCTGTGAGCGCCGGCCCCGGGCGATCGAGCGTGGCTGGGGAAACCAAAAGGTACCGATACCGCTACTCCCCGGACCTCTCCCGGGGTGCGTTCTGACCAGGATTTCGAAGCGAATCCAGCGGTGGCGACGAGGGCCTCCCAGGAGGCATTTTAGGGGAAACCGAGGAAAGGGTAGAGGTCTGGGTACCTTTTCCTCCTCTGAGTGGCAGGGCGGCGCGGTCTGTGGAGGCCACACTTCGGGTCGCAGCCTGCCCACTGCTTCCGCAGCAGCGCTGGCAGCCCGAGCTGGGCGCGCGGCTTCCATCCTGGCGGCTCGGGCGGCCCAAACAAATCCCAGACATGATCGCGTCGTAGAACAATCCCAATTTCGGCCCCGCCGGGGGCTTTCGCAGGGCCCCAGGACCGTCAAAAACTTATGAAAAACTGGCCCTGGGGAAGGGTCTGGACCTCTGGGGGTCGCGTCATGAAAAAATCAGGACGTCGCATGTCTGGGATCATCCCTACTCAACTCGGTCGTCCGATGTGCGTCTCACCGCCAATTCAACGGCCTCTGCCGTCGGTGGCGCTCGCTCTCTGTGTGTTGCGCCGGAGATGCTCTGGCACCTCCGTCGGCTCCTCCAGATCCAGCCCCATCCGTTCCCCCGAGTCTGCCACTGCAGCGCTCCATTCACTTCAGGCCGAGCGCGCCCCTGACGGCAGCGCAGGACAGATGAAGACACAACTATCGGGAGCGAGGGCTTGCTGCACGAAGTTCTGCAACACAGACCAGGACAAGAGCCTGCCGCAGGCGCCGACTTTGCTGCAGCAATGCGCCTCTGCGAAGCCAAACACCAGCGCCACCTTCGGGACCAGGGCTCGGAGGCGGGTCTAAGCTGGAAGGCCCAGAGAAAATCGCTCAACGGGGGGGGGAGGGCAGATTCGCTCAAAATCTGTCCCTGGACCCTCGGGGGGTAGAAAATGATGAGTTTCTGAGCCGCGTCCAGACGTGGCGACGAGGGCCCACCCTCGAAGGCCAGCTACCGTTGTCTCAACTCGCCCTCTTCTGAGCATCCCTGCGCAGCCCGACACCAGCGCCCCCTTCGGGACCAGGGCCACCCGGCCCCGGCATCCCCACCCAGCAAGCGCGACGTCGCGGCCACCCAGGTCCCGAAGACTGCAGCACCTCCTGCGGTGAATCTCCCTCGCAGGTCGGGGAGTGGGTTCTGTGGCAACTTATGGGAGCCGCCCATGCCATCTTGTTGACTCTTGCGAACCGACGCTGGTCGACGCTGAACCGACGCTAGTCTACGCTAAATCGATGAAATCGACGCTAATCGAAGCTAGCCGATTCTAACACGGCGCTATCTCATCGACTCCCAGACGCAAATCGACGCTAGAGACGGAGTTATGAGGGTACACTGGGCTCCTATGATTTGCTAACCAACGTGGGCGTGTGGCACCATCAGAAGGGCGCTGCGGAACTTGTTACAGGCGAAACACGGACACGAGAACGCCTATCAAGAACAGGAGCCCCTTCGCCGAGGTAGACCAAGGCCACATGAAGATACGCCAGTCGAAGGCCGCTCCCAGGCGGAGAGCCCCAAAAACCGGGGAACATCGGGGTACCCCTCCAAAGCTGGGGCTGTGCTGAACCTTCGTTCCAGCTGTACAGCCGGCCCGTATCATAAGGATGCGCGATAAGGATGCAAGGGCCTTGGAACCCACTTCGAAGCTTTTCGAGCGGAGCGCGCGGCAAACGAAAGTAGCCAAGGACGGACCGAGGAGGCAAGGATACAAGGGTACCCTCGGGAAGGATGCCCATCCTTACCATGCGGCTCTAGGCCCCGGCTGACGACGAGGGATCCCGCTTCTAACCAGCAACGCTATCGTTAGGTCGGGCATTTCCCCCTACAGGGGGGATTTTGGACAAAAAATGGCAAGTACCCCAAGAATACACCCAAATAGTCAAAACATGCTGAACAAACTCGTCCCCAGACCATCTGTTTACTAGTTTTGAACATTCCTCCTGTAGAGGGACAAGCCTGACCTAATTCTACCCGGTCTAAAGAAGGTGGGCGACGCGCGGCCAGTCCGGGTGGAGTGAGAACGAGACGTGCAGGATCCGTTCGCATCGGCGAGGGCATGCCTGCTGGCTTTCCAGCGCACTGCTTTGAGTGGCTTGATCCGAGATTCTCTTGGGGGAGGGGTCGCGGCGAGGTTCGTGCGCGAGGAACTTGTATCGTATATGTGCAACAGTAGCAAGATAGCACGAGACGCAACAGAGGCAACACTGGTTTGTCGAGCCGAGTGCCAATGGACGTCCGCGAGAGCACAGAGACAGGTAATAACTCCGAATGTCGATCACGTCTTCCGGCGGTGGGAGCAGCAGTGAAACAGCAGAGCACCACTCAGTAATTGTCAGCGGTTCTCTGATGTAGGCTGTCCAGCAGTCCAGAAGAGTACCTAGATATCATAACAATATCGGCGCCTAGAACGGCGAGAGCCTCCAGGACATCAATCCTCCTCCTCCTCCGCCACCCTCCTCCTCCTCCCCCTCCTCCTCCTCCTCCTCCTCCTCCTCCTCCTCCTCCTCCTCCACACGCAACGCGTCTTATGGGTCCTGCGCTTCTCCTCCGCATCTACCGTTTCCTCCTCCTCCTCTTCCCAATCGTTGCGTGTTGTGTTCTGAATTGGTTCCGGATCTGTCTCCGCGCCGTGTATTCTGGACGCGCCCATGGTGACGCCGCAGACGCCACGGCAAACCCACGGCAAAGTCTGCGCCCCGCGCCCACGTTGACGATGCCGGCGCCGCGGCAAACCCACGGCGAACCCACCGCGTCCGAGGCGGCGTTCGCCCTGGTGGCTGAGGCGCCCTCCCCAAGACGGAAGTCCGCGCGTCGGAACCAACGGCGCGGGGACGTATGTCCCAGTTGACCTCCTTCAAACGATGTCGCCCCCTCGAGCGATGTCACCGTGTTCATCCTCATCCTTATCATTGTCCTCCTTTTTCCCCTCCTCCTCCTCCTCCTGCTCCTCCTCCTCTTCCTTCACGATGCGTTGGAGCTCCTTTCTGAGGCCAAGTCGCTGCTCCAGTCTCACGCCTCGAAAAAAGAGAAGCAACAACTCACTATCCACCTCCAGCACGAAAGCCAGTTCGTTCCTTCTCCTCCTCCTCCTCCTCCTCCTCCTCCTCCTCATTTTCACTTCATCCCAGCCGAGCTGAGCCGAACTGAGGGAAAGAAGGGCGAGGTGGAATCAGGAGGATCGGGTGGGACAACATGTTAAAAGAATTCGGGCGAAACAACAGGATGAGCTCTGGGAAAGCTGGAGGGTAGTTACCTGTACGGCTACTCCCTGGATCTCTCTCGGGGTGCTCTGTGACCAGAGTTTGAGAGGCGAATCTGCCAGTGAGGACGAGGGCCTCCCAGGATGCCCCAAAACGGCGGAAACGAGGCCAAGGGTAGCGGTATCAGTGCATTGTCCTCCTCCGAGAGCAAAAGAGCTCGGTCCTCGCAACTGCACGCCGACGACTAGCCTCCTGCAGTCTACGCCGCCTTGGAGGCAGCACTCGAGACCAGACCCAGCTGCGCTGGGCAGGTCTCCACAGGATCCGTCTGAGGAGATCTCTGCAGTCCCCGGAGGTCTCCAGAGGACTCTGGAGGTGCCCTCGTCCTCCCCGCTCGTCCTCCTCGTGCTCGTCCCCTGCTCCGTCCTCTTCTGTCTCCTCCTTGTGCTCCTCCTCGTCCTCCCCCACCCCACCCCAGCGGGCAAAGAAGCCTTGCGTAGATAGAGTTCAGCGTTCGGAGATCCCGTCCAAAAACGGAAAAGACGACTGGCCTGATGGAACTCCCAGTATCCCTCGGTGGAAACACCGCTCCGCGCGCCACAGGGGGTAGGTCTGTCGTTCTGTCGTTCTGTGCCAGGTGCCGATCGGTGAAATTTGCAGCCTTGTCAGTGCAATCGTCTCCTGATCGTCCCCGTATCCTCTCCAGGACGCGAAGTCCCCCCGAAGCCAATGGGATGGGGGGGCAACGCTCTCCAGCGAGTCAACGCTCTCCAGCGCGTGAACGCTCTCCAGCTCGTCAACTTGTGCCGGGTGTCGTAGCTACGGCCGCTGACTCAGGCACCCGGACAGGAGAGGACGGGGGAGTTGCAGGTAGTTGCGCGGCAGCGATAGTAGCTCCGCGGGAGCGAGCAATGGCTCTAGGGAAGCCAGTCCGGAATCCTCCTTCGCCTCCCTCCTGGGTCGAAGGGGCGGCGCAGCGGCGCAGCACCGGCTCCCAGTCTTTGTCCCACTCGAACCCGTACTCGTCGTCGTCGTCCACCTGCGGGCGAGCGCGAGGCGGTGTGCAGCCTGGCCGTTCCTGCGGCTCCTGGCGGACGACGACGACAACGGCGACGACGACGACGACGACGACACCGACGCCGACGACGACGACGCCGAGGGGGACCGCGATCCCAGACCCCCGACGTCCTAATGTTAGCGCAACGTCGACCCCAAAGATCTCGACCCATTACCCGGGACTGGCTTTCATCCTGCATAGTTGTTTGACGGCCCCGAGGCCCAGTAATGCCCCTCAGAGGATGAACATAGCGATCCCCCCGTCGTGATTTTTTCGTGACCCGAGGGGAACCGCCATGAACGCCTGGTCACGTACGACGGGCACCCGCTCGCGGAGCCCGCGTCCGAGGTGCCCTGCGGCGTGCCCCTCCTCCACCACCTCTCGAGTGAGAGATCGGCATCACTTCTCGAGTGAAACGGGGTGGGCGCATCCGCCCTCCTGGCGCTGGCAATGCCCCGGGACAGGCAGAACGAGATGACAGACCAGCGCGGCAGACGAGCAGGGCAAAAACCTCCCGACGCCCAATCTGTTTACGTGCGGCGGACATTACGGACGTGCATCCCGCGAGGTGACAGGAATCTCCTGTCCCTCTCCCCTTTCTGCACTGGCCCAGAATCCCTTCGCACGCTCGATCGATTAGCCGAACTTGCCAGGGAGCTGGAAGAGAAACATTTTACGCCAGCGGCGATTCGGGGCAACCGATACGCGACTTGGTCGGCGTTCAATGGGGGGGGGAGAACAGGACAGACCAAAGCGGCCGCGAAGCTGGAAGAGAAGCGCACACGGCCGGATCCACGCGCGGAACCAATGCGGAGGCCGCGCGCTGGACACGCAGTGCGGGGGAGGCGGCGCAATTACGAGGAGCGATCGGCAAGAAGGCATGCCGCGGCAGCACTGGCATCCGGCGCTCGCCCTGGCCGGCCACGTCCTGTGGGCGATTCCGGAAACCCGGAATCTCTCGGGAGGCAGTGTTACTTCCGCCACCTTCCGCCGAGCTTCCGTTGGCGGAGGCGGCCTCGTTTTACTTCTGCCGACCTTCCACCGCCATTCCGCCTCCTTCTGCCGCGGAGGAACTGACAACCCCTTCGTTCCTCGAAGGCAAGGCCATTTCTGGAACGCCTCATGTGTACTCAGCTTCCTAATGAAGTTCCAGTGGGAACTCATGGGAGCCTCCGATGACATCTTGCTGGCTCGTGCGAATCGACGCTAGTCGACGCTAAACGACACTGGTCGACGCTAAATCGACGCCAATCCGCCGACCCTGTCGGCGTGTGTGAGGGGCTTTTCCGTTCGAGCCGTCATCTCCGTCATTCTTTGTACTCGTCGTCTCTGTCCTTCCCTTTCCCTGGGAGACCTCTTCCCCTGGGCTCCAGCCAAGCCGACCTTGAGCAACCTCGTAATTGAGTCGAAGGGAAGCCCCTTCCCTTTGATCCCTCCCCCGCCGGGAGGGGGGGGGGGTAGCGACCCCCCCCCCGGGTCAGATACGACGCCCCCCCCTGGGACTCCTCTTCCCCTGGGCTCCAGCCAAGCCGACCTTGAGCAACCCCTGGGCTCCAGCCAAGCCGACCTTGAGCAACCTCGTAATTGAGTCGAAGGGAAGCCCCTTCCCTTTGATCCCTCCCCCGCCGGGAGGGGGGGGGGGTGCGACCCCCCCCCGGGTCAGATACGACGCCCCCCCCTGGGACTCCTCTTCCCCTGGGCTCCAGCCAAGCCGACCTTGAGCAACCTCGTAATTGAGTCGAAGGGAAGCCCCTTCCCTTTGATCCCTCCCCCGCCGGGAGGGGGGGGGGGTGTCGACCCCCCCCCCGGGTCAGATACGACGCCCCCCTGGGACTCCTCTTCCCCTGGGCTCCAGCCAAGCCGACCTTGAGCAACCTCGTGATTGAGTCGAAGGGAAGCCCCTTCCCTTTGATCCCTCCCCCCCGGGAGGGGGGGGGGGGTGTCGACCCCCCCCCCGGGTCAGATACGACGCCCCCCCCTGGGACTCCTCTTCCCCTGGGCTCCAGCCAAGCCGACCTTGAGCAACCTCGTAATTGAGTCGAAGGGAAGCCCCTTCCCTTTGATCCCTCCCCCGCCGGGAGGGGGGGGGGGGTGTCGACCCCCCCCCCGGGTCAGATACGACGCCCCCCCCTGGGACTCCTCTTCCCCTGGGCTCCAGCCAAGCCGACCTTGAGCAACCTCGTAATTGAGTCGAAGGGAAGCCCCTTCCCTTTGATCCCTCCCCCGCCGGGAGGGGGGGGGGGTGTCGACCCCCCCCCCGGGTCAGATACGACGCCCCCCCCTGGGACTCCTCTTCCCCTGGGCTCCAGCCAAGCCGACCTTGAGCAACCTCGTAATTGAGTCGAAGGGAAGCCCCTTCCCTTTGATCCCTCCCCCGCCGGGAGGGGGGGGGGGGTAGCGACCCCCCCCCGGGTCAGATACGACGCCCCCCCCTGGGACTCCTCTTCCCCTGGGCTCCAGCCAAGCCGACCTTGAGCAACCTCGTAATTGAGTCGAAGGGAAGCCCCTTCCCTTTGATCCCTCCCCCGCCGGGAGGGGGGGGGGTAGCGACCCCCCCCCCGGGTCAGATACGACGCCCCCCCCTGGGACTCCTCTTCCCCTGGGCTCCAGCCAAGCCGACCTTGAGCAACCTCGTAATCTCTTGCTGCGCATTGCGAACAGGGTCGGCGGCACCGGCCGTCAGGCCTTCGCAATAGACCCTAAATCGAAGCTAATCGACGCTGAATCGGCGCGATCTGATCAATTGCCAGGCGCTATCGCATGCCGATGCGCTCTAAGGACGCAGTTACGAGGGCACTCAAAGCTCTCAGGATTTGGTCCCGAATGCAGTGAAGCTTCACGCTGGGAATTCTTCGTGGCCGCAGCTCCCGCCACGCCCCACCCTGCTCCCATGCCAAGGTCGCCACCCCACCGGAACAGCGCGAGGTGACGCACACGCGCGGCAGTGCAGCTGGATATGATGCAACCTTAAAGCTGCCGCGATACGCAGCACGAGACACGTAGCGTGCTGATACGGAGCTCAGCACGTAGACCTAACATTTAGGTCTGACGCGACACGTCCGCCAAAACGCAGGCAACAATACGCTGAGCCAACACGCAACGTACTGACACGGACGCTTTGAACACAGCACGTGCTGCGTTTCCGATACCGCTACTCCCCAGACCTCTCCCAGGGTGCGCTCTGACCAGAATTTCGAAACGAATAAAGCGATGGCGACGAGAGCCTCCCGGGAGGCCCAGAAAAAGGAAAACGGACGACTGGTACCGGCATCTGCACCTTTTCCTCCTCCGAGCTTTACAGACGGGCGTAGCAGGGCAGCTCAGGAGGCAACAACCCGCAAACACACACAATCGAGCGCAAGCTACGCTGCATTCTCGGGGGACCGTTTGTCTGTCCCGTCGCAACGCCCTGTCCGCGTCGAATCCGTGTTGAATCCGTGCCAACCTCGTCGCATCCGGGTCGAACCCGTGCCGAATCCGAGTCGAATCGACGCCACATCCGCGTCGAGCCCGCGAACCCGCGTCGGGCACAGGAAGAGACACCCATGTTGGGGACGGGCGAGGTCCCCCGAAGCGCAGCGCAGGAGACGCGGGGGCCCCGCCGCCCCCCCCCCCCCTCGGTGGCAACTCGTGGGAGCCTCCCATACCGTCTTGTCGGCTCCTGCGAATCGACGCCAGACGACGCTAAATCGACGCCAATCGACGCTAAATCGGCGCTAGCCGACGCTACATCGGCGCAGTCCCATGAGACTGCCAAACGCTAAGTGACGCAATTCGACGCTAGAAAGACAAAATTGCGAGGGCACACGAGGCTCCCATGATTTCTGCTACCGCCCCCCCCCCCCCAACACGAGTAGAAGGAGGAGGAGCAGGAGGAGCAGGAGGAGCAGGAGGAGCAGGAGGAGCAGGAGGAGGAGAGGAGGAGGAGGAGGAGGAGGAGGAGGAGAAGCAGGAGCAGGGGGAAGGAGGAGGAGGATGAGGATGAGGATGATGATGAGGAGGAGGAGGAGGAGGACAGGAGGAGGAGGAGGAGGAGGAGGAGGAGGAGGCCCCTTGAAGTCCCAACCTTTCGCTGTGGCCAGCTTCTCCTCCCGAGACATTCTCTGACGGCTCCGCGGAGCCCGGCGAGGGCCTCTCCGCAGGCGAGGCCGACCACGGCAAAACCGCCCGCCTCACGCTTATCAGGCCGCGAGCACGTCTGGGCCCTGGTCATCCCCGCGGCCATTCTCGGGCGTTGGCAGAACTGGGTTTAGTGGGACCTGGTTGAATGATGTGTACTTGGGGACGCCCCCCCCGCCCTGTTCCACCAACCAGAACTGCAGTCACCCGAAGCAACACCAGCTACGGCAAACCTGGTTTGGTGATTCTTGCCAATTCAGGGGCTCCAGCCTTATACAGCCTCCACACCGCCTGGCTGAAGAGCGCGGAGCTGTCCAGGCTGGATGCGTTCCAGGCGCGGTGCCTGCGAAAGATCCTGAGAGTGCCGCGCGCGTACGTGAGCCGTGTGACAAATGCAGCTGTTCTAGAGCAGGCGCGCTGTGTAAGGCTCAGTTGTACGCTGCTGGAAAGACAACTTATTTACTTTGCCAGGATTGCGCGCGAGGGTGACCAGCACCCTCTCCGCCAAGCTGTTTTCAAACCCTCATCTGTGGAACTTTTGGACCCGGCACGGCCGCGCAAGCGGGGCCGACCACGACAGGTGTGGTCGAGGGAAGTGCTGAGACACGCTCAGAATGCACGTGTACAAGCTAACATACGTTGGTCAGATATTGCTGCCGTTCCGGCAGACACCTGGAGAGGTGCAGCGAGGCAGTACGGCCGAATGCGCTGATTTGTCCTCTTTTGCTCATGTGCGTGCGCACACGGCTGCTACTTACTTACTTACGGAGCCCAACCGGGTCCCCTTATCTGGGGTCCTGGATATACCCGACATTCCACCCTCCGATCAACACCCCCCTCCCCTGAGGTCCGGCGTCGCGAACAAAAATTAAACATTGTGGGGAAAATCACGACTGGCGCCCTAGACCCTACCTCTCTGCGCCATGTTCGAGACGCATCGATCTGTGATGGTCCCGGGGCCCCAAGCTTGATAAAATTGCCTGTGCCCAAATCTCAAAAGAAAATGGGCAAAGAGTAGGAATCGAATCGAAACGGTCCCGCCAGGATGCACGTCAATACCATGGATCGGGCCAGCCGAGATCGGCATCGGATCGGATCGATCAGATCGAAATGTGTGCAACATCTGTATCCGTATCCACTGCGTCTTGAAGGACCATGTCCCATTCCGCAGGAACCACAGGCGCAGTGGGCATGGATGAAAATCTTGCCCCTAGATGATAGATCTTTACCACTATGCACTGCGCCTCGGCCGTGTTGGCGCCCTTGCCAAGAAAGACTAAGACGCAGTGGCTATGGATGCAAATCTTGCCCGCATCGGCATCGAATCGGATCAATATGATCTTGGCTGACCTCTCAAGGTCTTCAACCCCCCCGATAAGTGTGACCAACTATTTTTTCCCGCGGCCTTGCTCACGGATTGGTGTTTCACCGATAGAGGAAACTGATGTTTCTTGTTCCCCGCGGCATCGCCCGATCGAGCCCTCGGTGCGCCACTGGCGGGCCGGTCCCAGGCCCCCGTCGAGGAGGAGGAGGAGCAAGAGGAGGAGGAAGAGGAGGGGTCTAAAACTAAAAACCTTCGGAGGTTGCACGAAGGAGTGACCCTACAGGGCAGAGTGACCTCCGGTGCGCGGCCTCCGGGGTCCAGCCGCCTGGGCCGCTGCTGCATCGCAGAACGCGCTCCACGATCGGGAGATCCCAAACGGGCCCGCACCAAGACTGAGCAGGGACCGACCGTCCCGGCATTCCTACAGTCGGCCCGCACGGTGGGGGCACTGGATGAGGAACCCTTCGGCAAGGAACCAAGGTCTGGAGGCCGGAGGAACTCCAATCGAAGCTTAGCCATGGGTATCACCGCCGCCCTCATCAGATAAGGAACCCTCCAGGGGCTGAAGCCTCCTGGGCACGTTCCTTAACCAACGCCCCCACCGTATCATAAGGATGCGCGGTAAGGATGCCAGGGCCTTGGACACACATGTCGTAGCTTTTCGTGCGGGGCGCGGCCAACGAAAGTGGCCAAGGATGGACCGAGGAGGGCAGGATGCAAGGGTACCCTTGGGAAGGTTGCCCATCCTTACCATGCGGGTTGACTGTATAGCCTACCTCAGAACAAAAACAATATTCTCAGATAACAGCCCCAATGTGTTAAACAAGACAATCTCGGCCAACATGTTCTAAGAGCACTTCGTGCAGACTACAAAAGGTTCTTGGAACATTCTTGTGTAGGCGAGCCTGGACGCTTCATCGCTGCTTGAACCAAAGGTCACTCAGGCGAAAGGTCACTCTTGCGCGTAGCCGATCGACATGGACCATGCCTGGTCACTCTCATGCGTATTATGTCTGAGTGATTTTATGACGGGCTCCGCCTGACTAACGCCCATTAGTGTCCATCAATGTCCTTATTAGCGCCTATTAGCGCCTGCTGGCGCCTACTGGTATCCCTTAGCGCCTACTACCGCCAATTAGCGACCACGAATAAGCTGTCATAGACGCAAACATTCGGGGACGGCAACGACTCATGCTTAAAATGACTCTCACGCATACAATCAAAACTGACAGCAAAGATGCTCGATGAGGGTGCAAACCCCTTTGGACGCCCGTGTTGTTGGAGCTTTCTGCGAGCGAGGCGGGCCATCGGAAGTGGTCAAGGATGCACCGAAGAGGCGCGGATGCAAGGGCACTCCTGGGAAAGCTACCCATCCTCATCATTAGGTCGGGCATGTCCTCCTACAGCCAGGTTGTGGAGGAACATTTCAAAATAGTCAAAAAAAGTTCAAAACTGGTCAAAATAGTAAAACAAATCGTCCACAGACTATTGATTTACCATTTTCGAATATTCCTCCTGTAGAGGGACATGCCCGACTTCACCTCATCTGGGGGCTCGCAAACATGGATTAGCGATCCATAAATTTGGCGCACAATCGCCAAAGCCATGGATCGGGGGAGGTACCCTCCCCAAACTGCGGCCAGTGCCGCCTCGCTCGGCGGCGGACATCCGCGATCTCCCGCGGAAGCGGGACCCGTCGCCGATCCGCGCCCCCCCCCTTCTTGGATCCAGGCGTGCGATCGCCTTAGCGTGGCCGACGCCTGAGGTCACCCCCCCTTCCGGCGCGGGGGCGGGGGCGGCCTCCAGCCTCGCCAGGTGCTCGGCGCCGAGGGCCACGGCCTCTCTCCGCCGCCCCCCGGGGCCGGGGCACGGGCTCTCCCCCCCTCGGCGCGCGCGCGAGCTCGCCGCCAAGCGGCCTCGAGCCTGCGGCAAGGTCGGGCGTGCCCACCCACAGGCGGATCTCCACCTACAGGCGGGTTTTGACGAAACATAAAGCGTAGTTGCAACAGATTCGAAGATTGGCCCAAAATAAGAAAGGACTCGTCCCAAGACCATTCCATGACTATTTTTGAAGATTCCTCCTGCACGCTGTAAAGGGACATGCCCGATGTAAGCCTGCGATGAGGAACGCTTGCTTAACTGAGGCGCGCTGCCGCGGCGACCCCAGCGACACGCCGTGCCCTGCTGGCGGATTGGCGTGTCGCAGCGCTACGCGGGGCGGGAGGCTCGGGACCAGCTCGGGGAGTGGACGCGGAGGGGCAGGAGTAAAGGGGCCCTGGAACACACAGATAAATACACACAAATCCCAGGGCTCCCTATATCTGTATTCGTATTTCCTGGATTTTCGTCCTCCCCCCCACTTCCCATGTTTTCCCACAGTTCCCTGGGAGTCGACGATCAATTGTGTCTGTGTGCTGGTGGAGACGGCGCGCCGCGCCGAAAAGCGCGGCGGGCCCAGAGCCGGCGGAGCGGCACTGGGCCATCCGAGAGTTCCCAGCCAGAGCCGGCGGAGCGACACGCTGCCGGCGGAGCGACACGCGGGGCCGGAGCCCGTCGGAGCGGCACGCGAACCTGCCCCCGAGAGCGGGGCGGGCGGGCCCTCCTGCAGGCGGACCTCGGAGGAAAAAACAGACAAATAGTCAGAAAGCGCTCAAACTGAGTCAAGAAATAGGGGGCCCGTCCTCCCTGCAGACGGTTTTGTGGCTGGTCTTGCCATGTGGGAATCTTCCTACGGGAACGCCCGGCTTAACCCTCCGATGGGCGAGCCCAGAGGCGAGGGCCCTGGGGGCCCCGGCCTCCCGAGCGGCGTCCTCTCGGACGGCCCGAGGGCCCACAAAACCGCGCGGTGGCCCCACATAGCCCCAGCAGGACTGGACCTGGGCGCTGCTTTTCGTCATGTGCTCGTTGTTTGTTGTTCGTGTTATTCTATCAATTTTTCCTGTACCTCCCTGCCAAAACGGAAAACAAAACACAGCCGAGGTCCAGCAAACCAGCGTGCAGGTCCAGCCCTGATCCCCGCTGAGACTCGCCACGCGGTGTGCTCACCACGTCGCTTTGGGGCCCCCGACCATTCGAGGCCTCCTCGATGGGGTCTGAGTGCCCAGACCCCCTTGCGCAGTGAACAAAATCACGACGGACAATTGTTCCCTATTTGTTCGGCCTCCGGGGTCCCTTCCCGGGCCTCGGGACTGTCAAAAAACGACTCAGGATGAAAAACCGGTCGCTGGGAAGAGGTCCAGACCTATGGGGGTCGACGTTGTGAACCATTCACGACGTCGGGGGTCTGGGTAAGACGGGGTCGGAGGAGCTGGCCGCATCGACGACACATCGGCGATGCATCGCCGACGCATCGGCGATGCGTCGGCCATGCCCTGGCGACGTCGGCGATGCATCGGGGACGCCGGCGTGGAGAAAATTGGGCCCCTCATCGAGCCGCGTCGCAGACCCAGACATGCGACGTCCTGATTTTTTCAGGACGGCGACCTCGGAAACCCTGACCCTTTCCCCCGGGGCTGTCATCCTGCCTCGTTTCTTGCCGGTCCCGGGTCCCGGCGAGGGCCCCCAGGGGCCGAAAATAACGAAAACTTGGCGTTCTGATGTTTAAGCGACGCGATCATGTCTGGTGATGCATCGCCGATGCATCGGCGATGCGGCACGATCCTCCGACACCACCTGCTCCGACCCCATCTAGAAGGCCTAAAACCATGGGCTTCGCCGCTCGGAGGATGGGGCCGGGCGAGGCCCCGCGCTGCTGGACGGGCGGACCTCCGAAGCGCCCGGTGCCCAGTGGCTCGTGGCCAGCCTCGAGCTGATCCTTACCCCTGAGGTGAACAAGCCCACAGACGATGACAATCTCAGGGATGCGGCCTCAGAAGCTCAGGGAATCCTTCGGGCACGGCACCGGGATAGGCTGGTAGGCTGCTGCTTCCCTCCAACATTGTCGGCGGTGCCACTGGGGCCTTTGGAGGAGATCACTATGGGGCCACGAAGCGCTGTACTGGGTGGGGGAGACGCATGCGGGCGGTGCCATTGGGGCCCTCGGTGGAGCTCCCTATGGGGCCACGAAACGTTGTACTGGGTGGGGGAAACGCATCCTGATGAGGGCAGAGGCAAGGAGGGCGAGGAGGGAGGAGGGATGATCTGGGAGGACGAAAGGCGAAAGGAGTGAGTGACACCACCACGGTCTAGAGAGGCCCCAAGACGGCCTCCATGGACGTCAGACGGGCCAAGAATCCCCCAAGACGGCCCAGGGGGTCCCAAGAGGCCTCCAAGAGGCATCATGAGGCCCCCTTTAAGCCGCCAAGAAGCTTCCAGGAAGCTCCCAGGAGGCCCTACGAAACCTTCTCATCCTCGTCCTCATGTTCTCCTCCTCCTCCTCGTCCTCTTCCTCCTCCTCCTCCTCCTGATCATGCTCCTCCCTACCGCGCGGACGAAGACGAGGTCGGGATTACGACCCGCCCCAATGCAGACTACTCCTCGGACTTGCGCTGTTCCTACACTCAGCCTCCTTCCTGCTACGCTGTTGCACAGGCACGGTGGCGGGGCTTGCCGCATGCAAATGGATACTCTGCTAGAGGCTGCTATGGTGCGTCATTCCTGTTACAATTACGCTCTCAACATTTAGAATATATGTCGTACGGTGTCGTCGTGGCAACAATAATAAAACAACTAATGGCGTGACCCGTTATGTCGCAATGTGGCTTGTAATGTTATGCTGCGAGATGCTGTAGTATGGAATGATGTGGTTTGTCATGATGTGATCGGTCGTACCCTGTTGTACTGAGCCGTATTATGGTATGACTGGTTCCTTCCATCATGATATGTTATTCACTGGCATCCAGACTCACGTAATTGAAGTACGTGACTACATGGTACATTATGTTCTGTGCCGCAATGGAAACGACAATACAATAAGTTTGGTGTATCACCTTTCTCGCTATGGCACACTTTGATATGATCCGCTCTGACGTAGCATGCGATGCCATGATCTGTTGTGGTATTGAAGGGAAACGATGCTAAACCGTGCTATAGTATGGTATGCTATATTATGTGATAATATGCGGTGTTACGTAGTGCTCTGGTCAATCATTCGGTATTCTGGTATGGTATGGTATGTGTGTCCGATTTTGGTGTGTTACTGATGGCGATTCTTCGTGCCCCGTTGCTCATGCGTCGTGACGCCTGGACGGCGTGACGATTCCCCCTCGGGACGGTCTGGTAATTATGCAAGGTGTCGTCATTCGTCGAGGACGCGAGTCGGGACACTCAGGGATTCGCGGGATTCTGTGGAGCCTGGCGACCGCGGTATAGTGTCGCCATTCGTCGAGGACGCAAAGCGGGATACTCAGGGATTCCCGGAACCCTGTGAGCATCCCGTGGGGCCTGGCGACCACGGTATGCAGGGTTGCCTTCCTACAAGACCACCCCAACCCAACCCGAAGACCCCAATTTCGGGTTGGGGGGGGGTACGAGTTCCACATGTGTCTTTTCAATGTCCCCCGACGACCCCCCACTGGGAATGAAGGGTAAATTGGGGCCTTCGGGTTGGGTCGGGGTGGTTTGGTGGATGGTGCAGGGTGGGCAGACGGGAGTTCTTTCCTGAAATTCCAACAGCCTCAACCTGTCGGGTGGGGAACGGGCAGAATCCGCCCGACGGAACGACACCTGAGCCACGCACCCAGGGCCGGTGTAAGTGCGTTCACCCCCCTCACTCTGACTACTTTGCTTAGGTTGCATCTTCGGGGGACCTCGCCTGTCCCCAAAATTGGTGTCTTTTCTTGTGCCCAACGCGGGGCTCGATGCGGACTCGGCGCGGATTTGGCGCGGATTCGACACGGATCCGACGAGATTCGACACGGATTCGACACGGATAGGGCCGCGACGGGACAGACAAGGTCCCCAGAGGATGCAGCACACCTCACTCTGACTACTTTGCTACAGACAGCGGTGGCACCATCCTGGCAATCCCGGGCAGGCTACCTATCGGTCGGAAAAAGTAGGTAGAAACATAAAGTAGGAAGGCGTCGAAAATAGATTGGGTTCCGTCCGCTAAGGAGGACAGAAAAGGTGAAGCCGCTCGATCATTGAAGTAGGAAGGCGCTTAAAGTAGAGTGGAATCTCGGAATCCAAGAATACCTACTTTCAACGACCGATGGGTAACTGCAGGGAGGCATGTGTGCTGCCACGCCGACAGGGCCCGCTCCAGGAACCCGGAGACCAACAAAATTGACATTACCTCGGGGGCAACCGTTTGGTTCCGCCCCCGCTCTGCTTCTGCCGCTGTAGTGCATCTGCACATGCATGATGCAGTGCTGGTGTGCGCGAGGGCAACCTTTTTCCAAGCCGCAGGTGGATCTGCACGAAGATAAACGCAGCAATGCAGGGGTCTCCCGCGCCTGGGAGGGAAGTCAGACTGCGCCTGACTACCACCATAGCAAGATCTGTGCCCGATTACCCACACACTCGGAGCTTCAAGGACCAGGTCGATGAGCTAACAGCCATGTGTCATTATTTGACAGCTCCTGTTGTGCACAACGCGATGGAATACAAGAAAAAACAGTCGTGGTGCGTTACAGCCGGGAGCTCCTTTGGCTCACGACGGGCACTCCACTCCAGAGTGCCCGCATGTCCGATCATTGCGGCATCCCTTACCCCATCCCTTCCACATCCCCTCTATCCTCAGCACTACGTCCCCGTCCATTCCTCCTTGCAACGGATGGTTCACTGGTCATTTGAAATGACGACAGGTGGGACCGGGGGATCCACCGTTGGGACCGGGGGACCAACCCGAGAGACGGTCAATGTAAGCACGCTCGCCGAATTGACTGTCTTCAGAATCTTCTGAGCATCGAGCGTCACGCCGTTACAGTCTGTGATGAGGTCGTCGACCTGGACCTGCTTGCTCGGCTGCTGGGCATTCCACTTCGGGACGACGCCTGCCTTGAGGATCTCCTTGACACGGAGCGCCTTGTCACCCTCTGAGACGGCGTCGAAGAGCGCGCCGATCTTAGACTTCCTGCAGCACCCGGCTCTTTTCAGAGTGACCTCCCACGTGATCGGCTCTGGCGTAGCCTGCTCAGCAGGATCGGCCTTTGGCTCCTCGCCCTCGGTCGGGATGGTCTCAACGGGGCCCTTCGAAGACTCGGTGCAGCAGAGAAACATTGCCTTGCACGGCAGCCTGCGCCAGGGTGGCTGGGAAAAGAGCAAGCTGTGCCGAACGGCGTGGGCCAACTGGCTACGAAATCGCCCAGCGGTGGTCACATCTTGACTCGCGAGGCGCAGCTGGCTGCTACAACGATCGTGTGAAGGGCACCAGCGCATTACGGTATGAACCCCTCCTCCCCCCAAAACTTGGACAAGAAGGGGACAGAGCTGGTCGGGAGAAGCTGGGGATCTCTGGGAAATGGCGGCTCTGGAAGTTGCATCGGGCGCCACGGTCATTCCAGAGCGACCCAGACCACTCTCAGAACGTCTCAGAACCTTCCCGAACGCTCTGGAGATATGTATCCCATCCCTGCGCCGTCTGACACCTTCTCTTGCCCCACGCAGCTGGCTCTTCCTGCCCGAGGGGAGGGTAAGAAGCCGAGGATCAAGAGATTTGTTCTTATGATTTCGGGTAACAATCATTACGTGAGCGGGGGGGAGCCCTGGCAACGGGAACGCTTGGGCGGGGTGGGGCCCGTCGGGACGGCGGCGCGCTGCGACCGCCGTAGTATGCGCGCGAGCACTAGCATGTTGGGGGTGTCCAGCCCCCCGCCCCCCCCTGTTACGTACGTTCGTTGCCGCCGCTGTGGGGGGGGGGCCTTTGGCCCACCTTCCTAGAAAGCCCCCCCACCACCGCGCCCCCCCCGTGCGCGCCGCAATTGCGAACGTGCACTCGCGCCCGGGTCCGCCAGAACGCCATCACCCCCTATCACGCCTGGCCATCCCGCTAGGCCCAGACGGAAGTGCCAACCGCCTCGAGGACCTCTAGTAGGTGGCGACATCTGAACCCTATTCCCACCAACCATCAAAGTTCTCCTGAATTGATGGAACGCGGGGGTAGGGTTCGAATTCCGCCACGTGTTCGACGAATTCCAAACACTACCCCCGCCGTTCGTCGAGATGCCTGAATCGTTGATCGACGAGGGTACGCTTTTGAACTTCGCCCCTGATCTGGGCCACCCACTGACGCCCAGCATCTGTGGTGTCTGTTAAATGCGAGCCATCGTGGCCCCCGGTGCTGTCAGATACAGCCAACCCATATCATAAGGACGCGCAATAAGGATGCAAGGTTCTTAAACGCCCATTTCGCAGCTTTTCTAGCGGGGCGCGGCCAACGAAAGTGGCCAAGGATGGACCGAGGAGGCAAGGATGCAAGGGTACCCGTGGGAAGGTTGCCCATCCTTACCATGCGGGTTGACTGCATGGCCTGGGCCGACTTCTCCCCTTTACAAGGGAGACGAGAAGAATGCTTGGGGGGAGGAAGAACAAGCAGGGCGAGGAGGGACACGAGGAAGGGCCGAATGCGGTCCCGACGGGGTCCAAATGTAGGAGGAGCTGAGTTTCATGTCGCTGCCCAAGGCTCCCAGGAACAGACATCGAACAACACCCACCCCACGTGCACCCGATGATCAGCGATTAGCGGACCCCTGACCCTCTGGGAGGGGGCCTGGCTGAGCTGAGAAGGAAGCCTGAACTAGGGAACCGATGATGCACTCTCACAACGGAATGACGAGGACATGCGGCCGTTTCAGAAACGCCTGATCGTGCAGCGATAGGCCAATCTCGGGGATGGACAGACCCCCCTTTAGTAAAACGTGGTTTAGTGAAAACGACCTGAGGCCCAAACCTGGCGGGCGCAAGCCTGGAAAATAACGGCCACGGCGCCCTCTCGAGAACCGAAAACGGACAATTCACTAATCGACGTGTCACTGTTGGGGGTTCTGTCCACCCCCGACAATCCTGGGCCACGGGCGGCGTTCAACCTTCCACGCCCGAGCTGGGGTCGCCGCCGGTCGACACGACGCGAGCCTGCCGCACAAGACCCCCCCGATCTGCTACCGTCGGGGACTTGCTGGCCCAGGTCAGTGCACCCCTGGGCCAGTCGGGCCTTGGCAGGATCCTGCAGTGGGCCGATGCAGCCCTGGCTTTGCAAGGTCCTGCAAAATCTGGCGCTCTGGCTGACCCCTGGGGGCACCAAAAGGTACCGATACCGCTTCTTCCCGGACCTCTCTCGGGGTGCGTTCTGGCCAGAATTTCGAGGCGAATCCAGCGGTAGCGGCGAGGGCCTCCCAGGAGGCCGAAAAAGGGAAACACGGAGGAAGGGTAGCGATATCAGTACTTGTTCCTTCTCTAAGACCCCTGTTTGCACTGGCCCCCGTCTACCAGCTCGATGCCGAATAAGGGATCCACGGACACGTGTCAATCCAGACCGGGGTCAGTCAGGCTTTACAAGATCCTGCGAAAGCCTGCACCCAAGCCCGGGTCAGTGCACCCCTGGCCCTGCAAGATCCTGCAAGATCCAGCGCTCTGACTGACCCCCGTTTGCATTGACCCCGTCTCTTGAGCCCCGACCGAACCCTCCCCTGGGCGCGTTGGGCTCGAATTCAGGGGGGGTGGGCGATAAATGGGGGGGAGAGAGAGAGAGAGAGAGGTGCCCTCTTAGGGCCCCAGAGGCCCCCTTGGGGGCCCTGCAGGGCTCAGTTTGGGGCCCCAAGGGGCCACTTCTTCGACAGCCCTCGCCGCCCCCCAATTCATCGCCCCCCCATTACACAAAGGCAACTGGAGAGCGTGCCGCCAGCACTACGCATGCCAGTGGCTGCGCACCTCTTCCTTCTTGCATGGCGCGCGCGGTGTTGACACTTTGTCCTCGATGTTTCTGCATGTGCGAGTTCGTAAATATTCCGGCCCAGTGCGCCGTCTAGGTTTAGGTCGGGTATGTCCTCCGACAGGCGTATGTTGGACGGCAAATAGAAACGAGTCAAAACAGATTCAAGAAACAGAAAAGTCACCAAACTAATGTGGGACTATTTTTGAAGATACCCCTGTGTAGAGGAACATGCCCGACTTAAAGTCTAGGTGCGGCTTCGAGCTGTGCTGTTGACGACACGAGGCCTCAACGAGCTGTGCTGATGGCACGAGGCCTCAAATGCCCACCACTCCCCCGGGCGGCGGAGCCTGCTCCCCCTCCAGCTCCACGAGCCACCGCCCGTCCTGCTGTGGCGGGGCGCCCTCTTCTTCTCCTCCTCCTCCTCCTCCTCCTCCTCCTCCTCCTCCTCCTCCTCCTCCTCCTCCTCCCTCTCCTCCTCCTCCTCCTCCTCCTCCTCCTCCTCCTCCTCCTCCTCCTCCTCCTCCTCCTCTCCTCCTCCTCCTCCTCCTCCTCCTCCCCCCACCCCTCTCCTCCTCCTGCTCCCCCTCCTCCTCCTCCTCCTCCTCCTCCTCCTCCTCCTCCTCCCTCCTCCTCCTCCCTCCTCCTCCTCCTCCTCATCCTCCTCATCCTCATCCTCCTCCTCCTCCTCCTGCTCCTCCTCCTCCTCCCCATTCTCCTCCTCACCTCTTCCCCTCCTCCTCCTCTTCCTCGTCGTCTTCTTCTTCTTCTTATTATTAGTTGTCTTATTATTCTTATTAGTATTAGTAGTATTGGTAATATTATTATTATTAATAATATTAATAGTATTATTATTACGATTATTAGTATTCTTAGTCTTCGTATTATTCTTATTGTTATTATTACTTTTACTGTTCTGCTTAGTATTATGGGTCTTATTATTCCTTTTATTGGTATTATTCTTCTTCGTCGATTCCCCACATCCTGAGTGGGGTTCTTGGTTTCCCAGAACACCCTCTCCTTCCCACCCACCTCCCGCTCCATCTTCCATACAGCACAATATTATTCCTACCACACACACCATACCATACCCTAGTTCCTACCACACATACCATACCATACCATACCATACCATACCATACCATACCACACCATACGTACCATACCGTACCATACCATACCATGGCGTACCATAGCATACCATACCATATCACACCAATGCCACACCGTACCATACCATACCATACCTCCAGTACCATACCATACCATATCATACCATACCGTACCATACCATACCTACCATACCATTCCATACCACTCCATACCGAAA